>JAESUZ010001502.1:0-481551 GCA_017311185.1 Proteles cristata cristata | reverse complement strand
CATGATCTCGCGGTTCGTGGGTTCGGGCCCCGCGTCGGGCTCTGTGCTGACTGCCAGCTCAGAACCTGGAGCCTGTTTCAGTCTGTAACTCCCTCTCTCTCTGACCATCCCCTGCTCATGCTGTCTCTCTCTCTCTCTCTCTCTCTCTCCTAGAAATAAATAAAAATAAAACATTTTAAAAAAATAAATAAAAATAAAATATGGGCAATTACTATTTAGACAGGTTCCAGGTGGGGCCTCCTGGCAAACAGTGGCCCTGCCACTGCCCAGGACTTTGACAAGGGTGCCTGGGGCCTCTGTCCCCAGACACCCTCCACAAAGGGGCCAGGAGGCGGTTTCCTTGGTTGATCGTGGCTCTCCAAGTTACTGGGTCAAGTGTCATGACCAGATGAACCCAGAGCCATGTTTGTATGAGTTCAAGATTTGAGAGGGGAGCAGCAGAGAGGGGTGCCCAGAACCAGGAGATGGATGAGCAGCCCCAGGTCTGGCACCAGGGAGATGCTGCCTGTGACCAGACAGTTCCCAGGAGGCCTGAAGCGCTCTCACATTTGGCTCCATCCCAGGATTTCCCTGGGTGCCTGCGGGCACACACTCCACCCTTGTAACCTTGGCTAGTGAGGGTTCTATTTTCACATCAACACATCTTTGACTGAGACAGAAATTCTTAAAAAAAAAACATATTTCATTAAAATGTACAATTCCCCGCATGCACTGGCCCACATCAGTACTATACCTGCAGGAACGCATCATGCCCCCAACAATGCCCGTGCATCCTGCAGAGCCCCACCAGCCTCCTTCCTGCCACTTTGTGTCCTTGGAATGAATGGAGAAAAAGGAGCAGGCTGGCCTAAAAGCAAGTGCCTTGTACAGACACATGGCTGCGGCTCGCAGTAGAGCTAGAATGAAGTCCCATGGGTTCTTTGCAGCCCGGGTCCATCTGCCAGGTGGCCGGAGGAGGCACTAGGGGCTCAGACGCAGAGACATCTAGACCGGTTCTGAAGGAGAATTCTCGTGCTTTGCCTTCCACAAGAACTTCACAGGTGATTTAACATGACTCTGGAAGAGGGCACAGCTGGAGTGTCCCACTGGTGTTATTTGAATCAGAAGTTCCTCTTTCATTTTTTTTTCCAGTGAAGCAGCTTCAGCAGGTGTTGAAAAGTCTGAGGCAGCCGAGGTGAACTGCAAAAGCAGCTTGTGTCTGGCATCTAATTTGATTTGACTTGTTTTCCTAGCCATGAGAACTTGGAGCCAGGAATGAAAAGCACAGGCTGCAGAGGTGACAGCTCCCTGCTTCATGTCCCTGGCTCTCTCGGCTGGAGGGTTCACTCTATAGCCACAAGGCCATGCAGAGGGAGCACACACGGCACGGGAGATTGTTTTTGATTATGTTTGAAAAGCCCCAGAAAAATTGCTTCCCCAAACTTTCCATGTTCAGGCAAGGGAGTGATTTATTAAGCATGAGTCGGATTGGGCCAGCTCTCCTGGTCAGCTAAAATTGGCCTGGAAAATAAAGTAATTTGTGGTTGTCAGATCCTAAATTAAATGATTCAAATACTACTGCGGCTGATTAAAGGACTTTATTCAATTTCCTCTTGACCACATGCTCTTCTGTGAGGGCTAGAGATACTGTTTCTGGAAGAAATACGATATTTGGAGACTGTCGATCTAATCTAATGGATGATGTTTATTAACTATGGTCTCCCCTCCCTTTTTTGATGAGAGGTAAGACTTAAGTGGGAAGAAGTGACTTCCTGTTTTGAATGACCCTTCCCCTGCCAGGCCTCTGGGTAGGAGCCACTGCCATAAACCAGGCTGGGAGCCTGAAGAATTTTTAAGGACCCTTAAAAGACCTCTGGACAATAACAAAGGTCAAAAACTGAAACACAACCATGAGTAAACAATTTTAAAAAATGAATCCAGGACTGTAGCAGACAGTCTAATAGTGGTGTCTGCAACACCCTGGCCTCTGGCGGAAGGGACAGCCTCATGCTGGCTACCTCAGTGTCCTCCTTTTTGGCCCCAGTGGTTGAACCCGGACGGGACTACCCAGAGATATATGACGTGCCCTGGCATAAAGTAGATGAGCTGGCTTGGGGACACAAATGAAGAACTCCAGGGATGAGGTGGCTAGTTTCAGAAACAGATGCTGAAAGGAGAAAAGAGAGAGGTCAGGAGACGTTCAGATCAGTGGCTTGGTCAGATATGAGAAAGCAGAAGTTCACTAAACAGAAGCTAGGAGCCAAGGAAAGGAAACTCCAAGGGAATGGGGGACAAAGGTGCTGTTGGTCGAGAAGGGAAGAGAGCCAGCTCAAAGAGAGACTGTGACCCTGGGAGAGAGATGGAGAGATGGGCCAGCCCTCCAGGGGCAGCCCTTACGCTAAGCTCCTTCTCTTCCAGTTCTGCCCCAGTTTGTGCTCATCTTGAAAACAAGCTCACTCCTTCTTAAAGTCATCCAAGCAGGACTCAACAGAAGCCAGGTGGACACAAGAATCAACAAAAGTTTTTCAACACTGGGGGCGCCTGGGTGGCTTAGTTGGTTAAGCGTCCAACTTTCGCTTAGGTCATGATCTCGCGGTTCGTGGGTTCAAGCCCTGCGTCGGGCTCTGTGCTGACTGCCAGCTCAGAGCCTGGAGCTTGTTTCTGAGTCTGTGACTCCCTCTCTCTCTGACCCTCCCCTGCTCACGCTGTCTCTCTCTCTCTCTCTCCTAGAAAAAAAAAAAAAAGTTTTTCAACACTGAACCACAGGGCAGTTCACCATCTAAAACATAGGCAGTTTTTGGAGAGTGATTCATCTAATCTCAAAGGGATGAAATGAGACCAAACCAGTAGGGAAAATCCTGGCCTTTTGGCCACAGCAAGGAGGAGGTGGCAGGCACTGGGAAAGAATTGGGTTCGCCTCCTCTGAGGCTACCTGCTCTCCCTCTGACCTTACTCTTGGGCTTCTGTCTCTAGAGGAAAGGCGACCGTGCAGACTACAGTCATGACCTGGCCCTCCTACCCTGGGCCAACAGACAGGAAGTTCACTAAGGGGACATTTCACTCAAAATCCCAGGTGACCCCAAGATGTCATGAGGAAGAAAGACCACAGAGACCTGAGAAGGGAACAGAGAAGTGAGAGCATCTGGATCCCGCTGGGCCCACTGGAAGCTGCAGATGCACTCATCCAGATCCCCCCAGGCCTCTCTGCAGTCTGCCTTCTCAGAGTCCAGGGTAAGAGCTTGATGGTTCCCCCAGTAATGAAACCTCTCTCACCACAACAGGGCTAAATGTCGCTGTGTCCCAGCCCAGAGACTGGGAATCTGCGTCAGTTATCCCCACCCAAATATTAGTAGGGACTTTCCCTTTCACTTCCTCAGATACATCCCACCTTCTGCTGAGACCCAGGGGGACAATTGTCACATTGGTCCAGTGGCAGAGAATTGAGAGAATACCAGAGACAAAGATGAGCAAGCAAGTCTTCCTCCCCAAATGCCTAGCACAGGCCTGGGCACAGGCAATGGATCACAGTAGCTGGACAGAGGCCCACCACCTCCTGTGGATGATACAGACAGTGCCTTCAGCGCTGGCCTCAGGGACCTTGCTCTCCCTGGAATGCTCTCCTCACAGATAACCATGAGGCTCTCTCCCTTACTTTCTTTAGGTCTCTGCTCAAGTGTCACCTTCTCCAAGAGCAAGATCTGACCATCTGATTTAAATAGCCCTCCTTTCCCCGCTTACTCTGCTATTTTTCCCCCAAGCACTTATCTCACTTGCCACAGAATATAGTTTCATGTTTATTTATTGTCTGTCTATCCCCATTGGAATGTAAGTTTAATGTTTTGTGTGTTTTGGTATCCATTCCTCTGCACACAGAATAGGGCCTGGCTCACAGTAGGCATCCAGTAAATACCTGTAGAATAAATTTATTGAGTGAATTGTTTTAATTTACATTTTGATTTTTAGCCAGAATGCACATTTTTCAGATACTGAGAATCAGTCTAATGCAGTGAGTAAGGCCAGTCAGTAAGACTGACTCTGATGTCAGTCTTTTGGGTCAGATTCCTAGTCTTGTCACTTTATGTGTGGGCTTGAGCAAGTCTCGTGCCTCAGTTTATTCATTCATAGAATGGGAATACTCTCTGTTCCTAGTAGTGTTATTGAGAGATTTAAAGGACAGATGCATGTAATGGCTTGCACCAGATCTTGCCTGTCTAAACGTCAGATTAACGTTTTATTGGGCATTTGTGTTTCATTTCAAACGTTTCTGTTCCTGTCCTTTGTCCACTTTTACGGGCGCTTATTTTTCTAGTTGATGGGCAGGAAGTTCATGGGAGCACCCTCCTGGGTCTGGGCTGAACGCCCGCAGCTCGCACAGCCTCCAGGGGGCGCCCGGGGCCCGCGCTGCGGGGACGAGGCAGCTCCTGAGTTTCTGGGCAGAGAACTGCCGCCGTAGCCGCGATCTGGGTTCACCAGGGTTTGTCCCCATTGTCCTGAACCCTCTTTTCGCCGCCCCATCCAAATATGGTTAGCTGGAGAGGGGCCCGGCGACGACGGCTGGAGCGTCGTCTCAGGAGTACGGCCTCTTGGATCCATCCCACTTTTGTCCCACCTTTGTGTGAGGATTTCACTGATGTTAGATTGTTCCTCCACCCCCTGCGCCCACCGAGCCCTTGGGAAGCAAGCGGGGATGGATGCTTGCCCTAGTGTCTCAGGAGGCTGCAGGGTCAGGATTCCCTCAGGGTCTGGCTAGTAGGGTCACCAAGCAGCAGCTTCCTGCTTGGACAGCTCCTGAGCTGAGGGATGGAGATGATGGGGTTCAGGGGCCTTAGAGGGAGTTAGATAGATGGCCACAGGGTCCCAGCCTGAAATGAGGCCACAAAATCCTTGGGGCTGGGGAGCAGAGGCCTCTGCAGGAGTAGAGGGTAAGGGAGACACAGGGTGCTCAGTGTGGCCAAGGTGTCGCCTAATGATAGTCAAGTCTGGACATGGCAGCTTGATTGTGAAAGGAAGTGGAGGGTGTCAAGAAGTCTGTGACCTGGCCAGTGCAGTGGGCCATTCACGTCCTGTTAAAGTTACCCAAGATGAAGGTAGTTCTTTGAGGTGAGAAAGGGTGAGCCAGGGCCCAGAGTGAGGGCTGAGAAAGGGGGGAACGGAGGAGCCTCAGAGGCTAGGGGCGGGGGGGCTGTTCAAGGGCACAGAAGCCATGGTCTCTGGGAGTACTGGGGGTTTGGAGAATGAGTGGCAATGCCCAGGGGTTATGGGGAGGCTTGGCAGGAGGGGTCAGGCTCCAGGCAGAAGATGGAAGGAGAGGTTGTGCATGTGTCCTCGGGAGATGGCCCCTGTTTTCCAGGGTGGGAAGAACGTAGGTTGGGGTGGGGGGCAGGTGAGGAGATACAAGACTTCTCCGGATGGCAGGACAGGATAGTGTGACCAAGGGTATGAGGGTAGGGAGGCTGGACAGGCCCCAAGGCCTCACGTGGGGCCCTGGACAGAGCCAGGGCAGCAGAGACTTCACTCATGCCCCAGGCCTCAGCTGCTGCTTCGAAGGACCTATATCCTATTAAGAACCCCCTCACTGTGATAGCCTCTTAGAGGGAGCCAGTCACGGGCTCTCAGTGCATGCCAAGGCACCCCACACATGCTTCCGGAAGCATTAAGTGCTTTAAAAGGCCCTCTGCTTGGCATGTCGGCCCCATTAGAGGGAACATTTTATCACAATGGAGGCACAAGTAGGTTGTTTGATGGTAATTGCTTTCCTAACCCATAGAGAAAATGCATCACAAATCCACCACAGTTAAGTAAAATGGTCACATTCCTCTCTTTTGATTTAGAGCTATTTAGAAGTATTAGCAACTGACTTTGTTTTCAGTTGTTGTTGCTGTTTTTCTCAACTGAAACTTTTTTCTTTTGAATCCCATAAAGTATTCTAAGTGCTCCAGGAGGGGAGAATGAAAGGGTGTTTGCATTTCCAGCTCAGCAGCCAGCCATTGCTCAAATAATACCCTCAATATGTAACCTGGGAGCTTAATATCCTCAAATATTTATAATTACACAAAAATGGCCCTAAGAAATGTTCAGCTTATTCACAGCTGGATAATTGTTGGCATCCACCGTTCAGAGACTCAGAGCTGCTTCTAAAAATTCAGTGGTGTCCCTCTGCCACTCAAAGCATGCATGGTATGTGGAGTCTGTATGCAGATCCCCAAGGGGGCAAAGAGATGGCACATTGAGGCCCTAACTCTCCCTGGCACATTGCAGCCACCTCTCCTGCTAGGCCTGAGTTCCCTTCTTCTTTTCCAGAGCATGAGACGTCCAGCTGTGAAATGCAAACAGCACCCAGCCCCACTGGTCATGAGGAAGAGCCAGTATGTTGTATAAACACACACACAAAAGGTGGACTCAGTTATCCCTAACAAATCCTTTAGTCTCTCATGGATAAAGTCCCATAACTAGGAGTGTCTCGTGTAATCTCAGATGCTCCCCATAAAAGGGTGCTGTGGGCAGCTGAGCATGTGACAGGCTGCACACTCCATCCTCTGCCCCTTTGGAGAGGTACAATGCATATTCTCTACTAATACATTTTCCCTTTCCTGTGGCCTCTCCTGCTGCTCCCTGTGCTCCATGCACATTTCCAGAAGAACATCAAGAAAAGTATTTTCCCTGCATAATTATCCGCCTCCTCCCCACCCACCTACACACATCTTTCCTGCTTTGAAGTGGCAGCTGCTCTGACTTCTTTCGGTGGACTGCACTCTGCATTTACTAGTCAGGTGGAGTTAAATTGCAGGAGCTGCCAGCCAAGGCTGGGGGCGAGGGACCCCGGCACCAGCCCTCCCCTCACCCACCTGCCTAGGCTCTTCTGTCCGTGTTAAGGTCTCTTTCCCACTTCTCCTGAGCTGGGGGCAAGTGTTGGTCCTTGAATGGGTCACAAATCAGTGCCTCTCCCTCCTTCTCCCAAACTCAGACTGCCTTAGTCTTGACCTTGAAACCAGATTTGAAATTCCTCTTTGGTGAGATCAGCTAGTATGCTCTCAGCTGCAGAACACAGACAACCCATTCCAAACTAAATCAAACAATAAAGAGAGTGGATTGGCTCACATAACCTCAGAGTCCAGAGATGGCCAAGGTGCCAGCTGAGGTTCAGGCAGGGCACTCACTCCACTGCTCTGGGTTTTCTCAGGCCTGCCTACCTCTGGCTATGGGCTTCATCCCTAGCCTAGCCACACTCAAGGCCATAAAGAAGTCAAAGCTATTCCAAACCCATGTCCACACTCTGACCTGACAGAAGAGTCTGTGGGTCTTTCTCCCCACGATCAAGAAACCATCTTCCCACCAAAAGTGGATCCACCAAAAGTCCCTCTGGTCCAGTTGATCCAGATTGGGTCTGGTGTCCACCCATTGGCTAATCGCTGAGGCCAGGTGGATGAGATGTGCTGATTGGCTTCACTCTATCAAGACCTGCCTTTGCAGCTGGAGGGTGGGAAGTCTAGAGGTTGCATGGGGGAAGGATGAACATTCAAATAAAATGTGGAATATGTCACCAAAGGGAAGAAGAAATGGATGTCAGAAGGCCCACAATGGTGAACATCCAATTCCCTGGGTAACTTGTAATAAAGTCCTCTCAGCTTATCTCTCTGAGAAGCAAAAATCGGTCTCTCTGTGCACTTCAATAAAGACTTTCCAAGCAAGGTCCTTGCCTGCCTCTAGAACACTGGCTGGCCCGTCTGGTGTTCCACCAGTACTAGTGGAACGAAGCGATAAAGAGAGGAAGAAACAGGAAAGCCAACTTTCCATTTGCTTGCTGTAGGTGGCTCTAGGGCTCTGGGTGAAGCGATGGACTGGGACAGCTTTGGGATCAATGGTGCTGGCTGGTTGGGGCCCAGGACCCAGAGTGACACATGCCCTCCTCCAAAGAACTCACTTCTGAGATGGCCAGGAGAAGGAAGGGCTTTGGCAACAGAACTATGTGGCCTGTCATTTAAGTATCCACTACCCGAGCTGCAGGGATAATTCAATGAAATTCTGGAAGCATTTATGGAACATCTACTCATTCCAAGCCCAGGAATGGGCACTATAGAGCTCATAAGTGGACAAGGCACAGCTAGTCCATGCTATGTGGGTGTCTAGCCTGGTGGATATGGGTCACAACAAAGCCAGGACAAAAACAATGGGGAATCCATCACCAGAGGTCAAAAGAGCCCCCTCACTGCCCCCTCTGCATCACCTTAGACTTCTCTCTCAATAACTGGAAAGAGCCCCTAGGTGTTCTCACATAGCTATTGGGTGTTCTAGATACTCCTTTTATAAACACAGATTAGTGACAAATCATTCCAATCTTCATGTTTCCACCTTAGTTGCTAAGGCTTAGAGGAAAGA
The DNA here is from genome assembly GCA_017311185.1 of Proteles cristata cristata. Lineage (NCBI taxonomy): Eukaryota > Metazoa > Chordata > Mammalia > Carnivora > Hyaenidae > Proteles > Proteles cristata. The sequence goes on along the minus strand of JAESUZ010001502.1, from coordinate 473,196 downwards.
GTGCCTCCCCAATTTTCTTTATGAAGAAGTTGGTACCTTGGACACAGTGTTCCTTGAAAACTCTTCTTAGTAAGATGAATAATTTTTTTTCTTCAGCAAAGTAGTCTTTTCCTCCAAGTTTTTGAAAATGATTTTAATCTCTATGCCCAATTCCAGAGTGGATGTGTATTCAATGTCACAAGCTAGCAGATGCCCCAGGTCAGGTGTCAGGGCGGCAAGAAGGGCTCTTGTGGCTTCCTAAAGCCAGATCCCATTTTCCCAGAAACAGGAGTGCCTGGCTGGCTCAGGCAGAAGAGTATGTGACTCTTGATCTTGGGATCAGGAGTTTCAGCCCCACGCTGGGTGTAGAGATTACTAAAAAAAAATAAACTTAAAAAAATAAGAACACATGAATAAAAGTCACATGGCACTATGTAAATGGGAAATGCAATGGGGACTTTTAATCATCTGCTTATGTTGTGTAGTGCGTTTGGGTTGAGAAATTTTTGAGTATGTTTGAATTTTTGGTTGAAACTGCCTGGTGGCCATTCCCCAGCTGACTCCTCCACTGAGGTTTCCTGAAGTCCTTGAGTCTTCAGTGAGAGTCCATGTCAGTCATGCCGGGAGGGCATTTCTTCTCCTTAAAGAGCTATTCCAATTCAATCACCAGACTAAAAGGTATTCATTCACTTTGCAAGTGTTTTTTGGGCACTACCAGGTTTAAAGTTCTGTTCCAGGTACTGGGTCTGAAACTCTGGGCAGCCTATTCCTCAGGACAGTCACACTGAAAAGGATCTCTGTGTTCTCTCCCACTTTTCTCAGCCCTGTGAGGAGGTGTGCTGCAAAGACAAATGTGAGAATCAGGACATGGCCATCCGGTGACTCCCAACTTACCAGTAGTATTAATTTTGTATTGCTGCTATGACAAATCAATACAAACTTAGGGGTCAAGACAAATGTATTCTCTTATGGGTCTGGAAGTCAGAAGTCTAGAATCAGTTTCACTGGGTTCAGGTCAAGGTGTCAGCAGGGCTGGTTCTTTTGGAGGCTCTGAAGGAAGAATCCTTGCTTTCTCAGCTTCCAGTGGCCACCTGTATTCCTTGGCTCGTGGCCTCTTTCTTGACTTCAAAGCACATCACTCCAATCTCTGCTTCTGTCATCACATCAGCTTTCTAGCATCCTTCTTCGACCTTTCCTCCCTCTTCTAAACACACTTAAGATTACTTTTAGGGACTACCAGATAACCAAGGATAATCTCCCCATCTCAAGATCCTTAACTTTATCACATTTTCAAAATCCTCTTTGCCATATAAGATAACCTTCACAGGTTCTCGGGAAAGCCATTATTCATCCTACTGTGCCAGCCCAGAACAAAGCTGAATGAAATTTCTCTCTCATGCCTCACATCAGAGCATGAGCTCCTGCCAGCACCTGGCTGGGTTTAGCACCCTATCCCTGAAAATCTCCCTGAAAATCTAAGATTTTCCTGGGGACTTAGAAATTTTTCTGTCAGCTTTTTAGTTATGAGGCTGCCTCCATGGCCAGGGATCCTGAGATGGCCACTCAGTTGAGCATTGCTGGCCTCCCTGGCCACTCCTAAGGCCCTAATCTGGCTTCAGGAAGGGTTTCTTCTTTTTATTTTTTATTTTTAAAATTTTTTTTAACGTTTAATTATTTTTTTAAATGTTTTCATTTATTTCTAGGAGAGAGAGAGAGAGAGAGAGAGAGAGAGACAGTGTGAGCAGGGGAGGGTCAGAGAGAGAGGGAGTCACAGACTGAAACAGGGTCCAGGCTCTGAGCTGGCAGTCAGCAAAGAGCCCGACGCAGGGGTCGAACCCACGAACCGCAAGATCATGACCTAAGCGAAAGTCAGACGCTCAACTGACTAAGCCACCCAGGCACCCCGGGTTTCTTCTTTTTAAAGCCAAGAGAGGTGGCCTAACAAGCCTTGTTGCCAGATGTCAGGTTTTCTAAAAGTAATTTGCCTCAGAAGTGACTTGTCTTTGGCCACTGCCAGGGGCTCCACTGTGATCACCTGTCACTGCTGCCACCAAGCCCGTCCAGCCAACAGTGCTGCCTGGTGGGACCTCTACTGCCTGCTCCCTGCTCTTTCCTGCCTCAATGTGGGCACTTGGTCCCCATGCTGGAACCACCCAGACATCTCCATGTAGGATGACCAACTGTTCCACGTGGCCTGGGGCTGAGGAGTTTCCTGGGATGTAGGACTTTCAGTGTTAAAATGGGGATGGTCCCAGGCAAACCGGGATGACTAATCCTCATCTCTATATCTCAGAATCTGGAGGCCTCTCAAGCAGCCCCAGAGAGAAAAGAAGTCTCTCTGTCATCCAGTATTAAGACTAGTTTCATTTCTAGCCTCAAAATTAATCATTTCCAGGATAGTTACCTAAGCCAATTAGTTTTTTCATGAGTAACTGTCCCTCATCCTCCAGGACCCAACTAGACAATCATCAAATAATCTGAGAGGGGTATATATCCCAAAGTCTGGGAGACTCTGTCCAACCTGGGCATTACCCTCCTCATTAGAGCTAAAATAAAACAGCCTTCCTTATCAACTGAGCCTGCTGCAGGCAACTCAACAGGATGTATGCAGAGGCCCCAAGCAGTGAATTGCTGGGAATGACAAAGTAAAGCATATCTATTATTGAATATTTCCTGTGAGTCCAGTACTAAACTAGGGTATGCAGCGGAGGTTGATAACCTAGAACTTATGCCCTCAAGAACTCACAAACCCCAGGTCTTGGGGGATCCCAGTTATTTCCTACAGGCTTGATTTGAAATCTGGATGTTGGGGTGGGTCCACAAAGAGGGGTTGAAACCTAGATTCCACCTGCTCCAGAAGAAGATGCAGCCCTTTGTATCCCTTCAAGGAAAAGGCTTTCCTGGGGGAAAATCTCATTTCTTGATGGTACACTCATTCCTGGGGCTGACTGCTCACCTCATGAAAGCACAAGAACATCAATTATCTTGTCATTTCCCCCCAACACGTAGGTCAAGATTTCTGTGAGCCAAATCAGCCCTAGCTGTAGGTAAAACGTCACCATCAAAGTGCAAATGAAACTTCCAATTCAGACGTCTCCTGGGGCAGACTGTGTTGTAAGAACGTGCGTGGGCTTTGCTCAATGACATGTCAAGCAGACAAATGCATATCTGGTGCCATCTATATTCAAGGCTGCCTTACCAGGCACCAGGAGGGCTTTCCTGAATAAATCTCATAGGCTTTAGTGGGAAGAATCCCCAGCGACAAGTTCATCTCCTTTATTTGATGGGTGAATAAACCGAGGCCCCAGAGAATAGGGAGGGATGCCCAGGAAGCCATTAGAGCAGAAGGGGGACAGAAAGGTGAACTGAGTCCTGGATTCCAGACCTCCCTCCACCAGGCAACATTGCTATCAAATTGATTAATTAGGCAGGGAGCATGGGTGGCTTACTCGGTTAAATGCCCATCTTCAGTTCAGGTCACAATCTCATGGTTCATGGGTTTGAGCCTGGCATCAGCTCCACGCTCACAGAGTGGAGCCTATTTGGGATTCTCTCAATTCCTCTCCCTCTCTGCCAACCACCCTCCCCTGCCCCCACTTGAACTTTTTCTCTCCTTCTCTCACTATCAAAAATAAATAAATAAATAAACTGAAAAAAAAGAGAGAGAGAGAGACTGGGCACTTGGTGACTCAGTAGGTTAAGGCTAGGGCTTTCGATTTTGGCTCAGGTCATGATTTCACAGTTTGTGAGTTCAAGCCCTTCAATGGGCTCTGTGCTGATAGTGTGGAGCCGGCTTAGGTTTCTATCTCTCCCTCTTTCTCTGCCCTTACCACACTTGCACTCTTTCTCTCAAAATAAATAAATAAACTTTTAAAAATATTTTTAAAAACTGATTAATTAGGGAATAGACCAATAGTATAAGCTGGCTGCAATGGAACCTGGATGAACTGCTTGCACTGGGCTAATTGCTTTCTGGGTATTACATCCTTTACTAGGGTGCCCAATTGTCCTAGCTTGTCAACCACTGAGGGGTTTCTCTGGAAGCAGCACATCCACTGTGAAAATGGGAAAGTTTCAAACAACGATGAGTTGGTTACACTACATTTAATTCTCTCAAAAACTCATGAAGGAGCCACTATTGTTGCTTCCATTTTACAGATAAGAAAGTTGAGGTTTACAGATGCTATGTGACTTAAGGTCTCACAGTCTGTAAGCTATAGAAGCAGCACTGAGACTCAGGAAATTCAACTCCAGAGCCCACCAGTTTAACCACTAAATTATAACTTCCTAAAAGGTAGGGAATCTTGCAAATTTTGGCTTTTGAGCATATGTATTTGGGAGATATTTTTTTCTGGAAAGAGAGCCTAAGGCACTGATCAGGACCCCACAGAGGCTGAAGAGAAAGTGTAGGGTGGTGCAACAAAGGGTCCCTCACGGAGTTTTCTTACTCTGAAGATAAGAAAGTGTTCAACCATGAGATCAGGACTCAGGCACAACCCTAGGAAAGCACACAGAGGGTGGGAGGTAAGCAATGCTGGACAAGGTCCTGAGGAGTTGTGAAATCACCTTCCCTGGAAGTGTTTACAAAGGGGAGAGTCTCTGTTTGGCTGCTATGACTCAAGCTTGACCTCCACAATGTTCTGGGGATGTGATCCCTTGAGGACCCCAATTTGAAAAGGCAGAAAGCAGCTCTAAGCTTAACCAGCTCGGCAAGGCCACTTTCTCTGCTGCCTGCTTTGGTCAGCAACCAGCAGATGGCTGGGGACTCCACTGGGTAGGGCTTTCCTCAGACACATGTACATAAAGACACACATACATACACACTCCACGGGTTTTCCTTATAGACACCAAAGAAGCTAATACTCACTGGGTGCTTACAACTTGAAGTACTGTGCTACGTGCTTTATGTGAGAGAACTCATTCATTTCTCACCACAGCCTTATGAGATAGATATTTTATTGTACCTGAGGTCACCCATGTGATAAGAATTGGCTTTGGGCTTTGAACCCAAGCAGTCCAACCCAATCACCCCTCTGTCAAACACTTGGCTGCTTGCTTCTTCAGCCATTGCAGTTTCTATGGCCTGGTTGACTACTCTTGCTCCCCTCCTGTGGGGTTTCAAGGGGCACTCTGAATGTCCTTCCCCCTGCTTGGTGCATACCCTGTCTATGGAGCCCATCTGGGGGCACTACAACCATCAGCATGATGACAGAGGTTAACATACCTGCATTAAGGATGGAAAGTGAACAGAGAGAGAATGAGACCTCCTCATGACCTACTTCTGTGTTGCTCCTCAGGATGAACTCAGAGAAGGCAAAACTGAGGGGCTCACAGCTACTCAGCCCTGTAGAGAGCAGGGGGTTTTCATCTGCAGGAAGCAAAGGAAAAGTCTGGGCCTGGAAAGGAAGGGCTCTCAGCCCACCTGGGCACATCCATGGTCCTTCCTCTCTACCTTGGCTGGGGAGCCACTAACCCACATAGCATCTTAATAAGCATCCTACAAAAGGCTCTTCCCTACACCCAGATACTCCCCTGAGCTCCAGACTTGGACATCCAGGGCTACCATGCAGAGTTGTAGAGTTTGTTTGGGCCATGAGGGCTCATGGCCAAGGAGACTCACAGGCCTGAGGTTCAGCTGTGCTCTGCTCACCAAGCCACGTGCCCCGGTAGGAGGCTACATTTGCCTGGAGGAAAGGACGTCCTTCTCTCATGTGCACAAAGGCACCACATGCGTCCACAGAAGCTTTGCATTTATCTGCTGGCTCCTGCACAGCTCTACTTGGTATCTGACAGGCATTTCAACGCTGCATGACCCTTGATTTCTGGCTCTCTCAGCCTGCCCCACCCCAGACTGCCCCCTCCCAACGATCAGCACTTCTGTTTACCCAGTTTCTCAGTCTAAAAACACTGGACTCTTCCCCTTCCATTGCCCCTCACATCTAAACCAGCAGCCTGTCCATCAGCTCCACCGCCTTCCCAGCTAGCTCCCCTGTTTTCTGGGGACAATAGCATAGTCTCTTGGACCATTAGAGTACACACCTATCCTGTCCCTCCACTGCTTCACAATCCCCTGGAGGATTCTCCACATTTTTATAGCATTAACATCTAGACCTCTCATAGTGGCTTTTAGATGCCTATGCTCCACACTCACCCCCAAACCACCAGCAGACAAGACCTGGCCTGGGGTCATCAAAAAGGAATTCTGCCCAAGAGGCCATCTTCCAGGTGAGGAGGCAGAGAAAGAGCGGAGGCGGGCCACAAGCAGCCACTTGAGGAGGTGAACCCCACACCCAAGAACTGTCCGGGGGTTCCTGGTGGGAATAGGGGAGAAGGATCTCTGAGGAACTCATGAAAGTGCCCTGCTGGGAAAGATCCAGAAGTAATACATGTGCCATGGAGAAAGCCAGAATGTCAGATCCCAGATTCAGTGAAAAGAAGCCCTTTTGGGGTCTCGTGCTCCTCTCCCCACCTCACTCTCCCACCTTAGTCCATCCCCAAAGACATGGACAACATAGCAGCTAGCAAATGCGGATGAGCTGGAGCAGGAAAGAAATTAGAAGCACACAGTAACCTGCTGTCCCCACTGCAAACTTCCCATGTTGCAGAAGGGAGAGGTCTGGATAGGATATATATTTGATGATATAATGGTGATTGGATTTATGTCTACGTGAGTTTTTCTAATAGAGAGAGTTGACAGGGAGGGGGTTTGCAGAAGCCAAATCCAGCTCAATCCATAATCTCCTAGCATGAAAATTGGAGGCAGACAGTGCAAGGCATGTCCAGGGGACAAGTCACTCCATGCAACTTGTGGAATATGGAATATGCTGGGGGCATTTGGGGGAGTAGTGATGAGTAGCTGGCAGGGACGGATCACATTGGTCTTGTGAGTTTGGTCAAGTAATCTGAACCTTACTCTGAGGACAGTGGGAAGCCATAGATGGTTGTAGGCAGAGAGTGCCACAATCTGATTCATGTGTTCTAAAGTTCATTCTGAGTGTGGAGAGTGGACTGAAGGGTCAGAACAGAGGTCTGAAGAGGCCTGAACAAGGACAAAGGTCGTGGGGCTGGCGAATGGGGGTGGGGGGGGATGGAATGGTGCGAAATTAAGGAAGTGAAACTGGGAGGCCATGCTGTATTGCTCCTAGGGTCCCCTGCTACCCCAATGAGTCACAGAGGCCTGTGGGAGGAGCTGAGCAGCTACTGCATGCCAGGCACCAGGCTGGGTATTTCCATTTGTTCTCTCACCCAATCCTCAAATGAGGTAGAAATGATCACCCCTACATGGCCAGTGAAAAGCCTGGTGACTTGTTGCAGGCCACACATCTGGCAGTGAAGCAGCCAGGACTGGAACCCAAGTCTGTCCTGGGGCAGGGGCACGGGCCTATGCAGTCCTGAGTCTGTTGACAGATATACCTGCTGACAGCTGGGAACAGCATCTCACGTGAAAGACCTCAGGTGTGTCAACATGCGCAGCCAGGTACACCCTCACCAGGGCCACTGAGAGGAAAAGCCAAGTGTCAGAGAGAGTCACTGAGGGTCCTGACTGACATGGCAGGCACTAGACATGGTGGAGACTGGCAAGAACAATGAGGACAAAGGTCATGGAGCAAAGCCGAGAACTTGGCCAAGGTCCCTTCCTAAGCAGAGGAACTTGGGTTGAGAAGTTACGGGGAGAGAAGGGCTCAAACCCTACACAAGCTTGCTGCCCTAAGCAGGTGGGGCTATGCAGCTGGCAGCCTGCCCTGGCCTCAATGCCAGCCCGAAGGCCAAGGTCCTTCTTTTCCTGCCCCTTATGAGAGGAGAGGGTCACAGGTGACTGACTGTCCTGTCATCTACTCACAAAGGGACAGAGCAGGGTCAGGTCAGGGCTGGGCCATTAGGGACTGCTCAAGTGCCAGGCACGTTTCTAAGTGATTCACACTGAATTCATTTTTCTGTCTCAGTGGCCCTTGGTATAAGTTACTGTCATCGTCCCCATTTTATAAATGGGTAAGTGGAGGAACAAAAAAGTTCAGTAATTTCCCAAGGTTATACAATATCTGGTAACTGACTAAGCAGGGACTTGAACCCAGGTGACCTGGCTCAAGTATAATACCTGTGTACTTCCACCTACACACTCTTCCCACACCCCTCCTCGGCTCTCCCCTGCTTGAAACCCTTTCCCAGCTTTCCCACAAAATGGTCCCAGATTCTTTTGCTTGAAGACCTGGGTACAGACCAGAGCTAAGTGACCTTGACTCAGCCACGGCCTCTGACTCAACCATGACCCTGACTATCCAGCCAGCTCCTAGCGCCTGCCCTGCCCTGCTCAAGTGCCTCAGGCAGGAGCCTATGGATGGACCTTCCCTGTCCATTTGGTCTGCGGGGAGTCAAGCCAGACCTTTGGGGTGGAGAATGGGTAGCCCACAGGCATGCTGACCCACACTAGGCCAGCTGAGGGCCAGGATCTGAGCCTACTGGTGTCCCTCCCACCACAGCCTTGCCACGTGCACAGACCACAGACCACAGAGACACCGAGCCCTTTGTTCCGCCCAGCTTAAAATAAGTCAGGCCTTGCTCCACAGTGAGAAGTGCCAGGCCACCCTCCTAAAATGGACTCATGTGCCAGGGATATCTGTGGCTGCAACTTGGTGACCCACTGTGACCATGTTAACTCCTGCCTCTCCATGGGGGACTGCAGAACAGCCCCCATTCCAGACAGGACTACTCTTCTGATCCTGGCCTGGTCACTCTGGGCCTCCCTGCCTTCCGCGGGCAGTGGTCACAGCAGAAAAGTGGGAAGGGGGAGCAGTTCCGTGGATCCCAAAAAGCATGGAGACAGGGGACTTGGGCACCTAGGACAGGCCAGAATTGGGCCTCAGCCTTTTCTGCTCTTGTTGCTGAGCTGCCCTTTGTCATCTCCAGGGGGACCGTGCATTACAGTCCACCAGAAAGCTGAGCCGGCCTTTAATCCCATTTTATTTTATTTTATTTTTTTAATTTTTTATTTATTTCTAGAAGAGAGAGAGAGAGACAGCATGAGCAGGGGAGGGTCAGAGAGAGAGGGAGACACAGACTCCGAAACAGGCTCCAGGCTCTGAGCTGGCAGTCAGCACAGAGCCTGACGCGGGGCTCGAACCCACGAACCGCGAGATCATGACCTAAGCGAAAGTCAGATGCTTAACCGACTAAGCCACCCAGGCACCCCTTTAATCCCATTTTAAAGGTAAGGCAGGTGAGACCTAGAGGGGATAGGACCTACCCAAGGGCAAAGCCATGATTCAAGCTCCAGTCTGTTCCTACAGCACCCTGTCTCATGAGCACCTGAAAACCACACCCAGGAAAGGTCTTGTCTTGTTCTGACGCCTCAGGACACCTCAGACATGCCACCAAGTCAGTGAACATAAAGCCTTGCTGTCTCCCCTGGCAGGTTTTTCTAACCACAAAACTGTAATTTTCCCTTCCATTTATTTTTCCACTTATCCACATGAAGAAGACATAAAGAAAACATAATAAAAGAGTTCCCAAATTAGAGATGTACCATGATGGCAGAGAAGTTTAACTATAAATAGGAGAAAGCTGGCCTCTCTTGGGATGGTCTGATTAGACAGAGGCCTGCACCCTCTCATTAAGCAGCCTCACTGGACCCTCAGAGGCAGCTTAGTGGGGTGTGAGGGAGTCAGCAGTACTAGGGAGGCACTCAATGGGTGACCTATACAGGCAAGCTTTTGGGGAGGGAGCCTCAGCATCCATCTAATGTGGGTAGCATCCCCTCAGCTAGGGTGAGGGGCTGAGGGCAGGCCTGGGGGCAGGTGGTGAAGAGGGGTCACCTTGGCTTGGGCAAGATGCCTGGTGCCCCCCAGTACATATCCTCCCCCCCACTCCAGTACATATTCTTAAACGAGGACCATGGATGTTCAAGGAGATTCAGAAGAAGCAAGTTCAGCACCATTGACAGCTGACCTTCCTTGGATATTTACTGAATGCCAGGCCTAGTAATGCCCATAAATGATCTCATTTATTTCTCCTAACAACCCTGTGCAGTATTATGATTGCCCTTATTTTACAGATGATGCACAGAGAGGTTAAGCAACTTACCCAGGGCCACACAGCAGGTAAAAGCTGAAGACAGGTTTTGAACCCAGAAAGCCACCTCCAGTGCCTGTAGGTCTAACCAGGATACTACACTACTCCCCTGAGAAGGCTGTGGAAGAGATCTATATCAGCCCTGAGGGGTCTCTGGCAGGGGGCCATTGGGCTCTGACCTCAGCTCCATCTGGTTTGACAGGCCTTGGATAAGGAAAGAGACAATATGCTGGCAATGTTTGAGTACGTCAGGAAGCCAGGAGGGAGAACGGAAGGGAGGGGCTGCTGACATGGAGGATGATGTTCATGACCCTCAGAGCTACCCAGCAGGAGTGACAGGCTGCATCCATGAGGTTGTAACACACCTAGGGGAAATGTGAAGAGCAGGGATTAATCTCCCAAAACAAAATCTAATGTGGGGCAAGGCTGTGCCCGGTCTTTTTGTTGTTAACAGGTTTTTATAAAATTTTTTTATTTTTAATTTTTAAAAATTAAACTCAGTGCCCAACTTGGGGCTCAAACTCAAGACCCCAAGATCCAGTTTTGTATGCTCTAATAACTGAGACAGCCAGGCACCCCATGTGCCAGGTCTTAACAGGCTCCTCATTGAAGGAGTTGGTAACAGAGGCCCATGTACCAAAGGCTGGCTGAGGGTCATAAGCCCCAGGGTCAGCAGGCACTGAGGGCTATGAGTTGCCTGGGTTGAGGGAGGTAACTTGGGCTGCAGATCCTCAAGTTCATAGACCTCCAGGGTCACTAAAGTCAAGGGTCACCAACCCCAGAGCTGAGGGCACCTAGGGCCATAGATCCTGGCTCCCAGCGCATGCCTCCATCTACCTCCACTGATCTGGCCAAAGAACCATCCCAAAGGTTACAAATGAGTTCACAGAAGCCAAGGGCAACAAGGGCTGCCAGGTGGGGATGGTTCTGCACGGCATCAAGATGTCTGGCATAAACAGGTTGCTGTGCGGTGCTCTTTTGAGAGTGGCCCAAGGGAGGATGTGGTATGCTAGGATTTATCTTGACGGACAGTGCCAAGACAAAGGAGGAAAGAGGCTGTACCCCACAGCCTGGGGGAGGGTGTGTGAAGGGACCAGGAAGGAGCCATCAGGCAGTAAAGACCCAAGCTAAGGCAAAATGGGATGGTTCCAAGCCCCCAGGCTGCTATGGGCAGAAGGGAGAGCAAGTCCTTCCCTTAGGGACTGGGTAATACAGAAAGGATGGCTATCTGGGAAGGTGCCAGGAGCTCTCAACAAAGTCCTGAGGTTTATAAAAAAGGGAACACTCTACCTTTCTTTAGGCCTGGAGTGAAAATCACCTGTGGGGTGCAATGGGGGAATCCGCCTGGTTTCCCTCCTCAGACCCACAATGCCTTTATCCATCAGGAGCCTGGCCACAGTGCTCGGGGCAAGGAGGGGGACACCCTGAAGCCCCAGACGTGGCCTAGAAAGCAAGACAACGGGGGATAGGAGAGACAGCTTCAGCCTGGCCTGGACACCAGGGGCCCAGCCTTTCCAGGGAGCTAAGTCAGTGATAAGAAGGCTGGCTTCTTTCTCTTGAGTAATGTGCTGGCACTAATAAGGCCACTGTCGTACAGATTTACAGAACCTCTGATTTCACAATCACTGAGGGCCTCGCAAGTATTAATTAAGACTCAGAACCCCTGGAGTCTGAAACAGAGTCTCATTAACCTCATTCTGTAGAGGCTGTGACTCTGCTTCCTTCTTAGAGCCCCATGGATGTGGCACTAGCTCCAGCCCAGGGAGCCAGGCCTCATGGCCTCAGGAAACAGGGTTCCCTCCTCATGTCACGGGGGAGGAGGCTCTAAGGCTCCTGATGACTCCTAGAAATTTCATGTCAGAGTCAGGTTCAGACCACAACGACCTTGGCTTCTATTAGTGTAGCTGACACAGAAAGGATTTTCCCTTCTTTTGGCTTTTTATGTTTTGTTTTTATTTTTTTAAATTATTTTTTAAAATAATTTATTTATTTCTGAGAGAGAGAGAGAGAGAGAGAGAGAGAGAGAGAGAGAGAGGCAGCGTGAGCAGGGGAGGGTCAGAGAGAGAGGGAGACAAAGAATCCAAAGCTGGCTTCAGGCTCTGAGCTAGCTGTCAGCACAGAGCCAGATGTGGGGCTCGAGCCAATAAACTGTGAGATCATGACCTGAGCTGAAGTCGGACGCTTAACCGACTGAGCCACCCAGGCGCCCCTGTTTTGTTTTGTGTTTTTTAAAGCAGGTTAATTGATATAAACTTCATTCATTTAAAGCATTCAGTTTAATGGCTTCTAGTATATTTGCAGAGTTGTGCATTCATGACCACAATCAATTTTAGAACATTTCATCATCACATTTCATTACCACAAAAAGAAACCCTGCACTCCTTACCCATGACCCCCATTTTCCTGGCATCTTCCTCAGCCCTAGGCAACCACTAATCTATTTTTTGTCTCTATAGATTTGCCTATTCTGGCTTTTTTAAAATGTTTATTTATTGAGGCACCTGAGTGGCTCAGCTGGGTAAGCGTCTGTCTTCAGCTCGGGTCATGATCTCGTGGTTCAGGAGTTCAGCCCTATATCAAGCTCTCTGCTGCCAGTGGAGAGCCTGCTTGGGATCCTCTGTCCCCCTTTCTGCCCCTCCCTATATTCTTTTGTGTCTGATTTATTTCACTTAGAATAATGTTTTCAAAATTCATTCTGGCTTTTAAAAAAAATTATGCACTATTTCAACCAAAAGTACAGAAAACAATATGCAACACAGTCCTATGATTTAAGCCATGCATCTCAGATTCGTTAAATCTATTTGTTAGCCTTTTGTCATATTTGGGGTTTTTTTGTAACATCTTGGCTAGAGCTAATCCAGTTCTGAAACTAGTATTTATCTTTCTTGTTCATGTTTTTATATTTCTAAGTTTATAATCATAATAATATATGGTAGTATTTTGTGTCTTTAAAACATATTTAATGTACATGATGTCTACAGTTAACGCTGCCATATGATATATTTGAAAGTTTTTAAGAGAGTTGATTGTATAAGTTCTCATCACAAAGAAAAAAAATTTGGGGGGTATCTCTATGAGATGATGATGTTAACAAAACTTACTGTGGTAATCATTTCACAATAGCTATAAATCATGTCATCATGCCATATACTTTACATTTATATAGTAGTGTTTGTCAATCATCTCAATAAAACTGAAAAAAATTAAAAAGTGTTTTTAACTGTAATTTGATCTTTTTGAAGAATCTGCATATATAAATATAAGGGTCCAACTATTAAATACTTCAATGATGTCATATATCATCTAGCTTGTCATTTATTTGTTCTCCACTCCACACGATATTTTTGAGATCGACCCTTGTTGATGTGTGCAGCTCTGGTTTGCTCCTTTCTGCTGCTGTACAGTGTTCCTGTAACTGTATACCCCCCACACTGGGTTTATCCAGGGGGTTCCCACATTCCGATTGCTACCAGAGAAGCAAGGGTTACTCCTGTCTGAGTTGGGCAGACACAGATCGCTCCCAAGCAGACAACCAGCCACCCAGCAATGAAACTGGGTACCTAAGTGAGCCCGGAGCCCCAACACCCTGCCCTGGCTCAGGCTCCATGTTCAGAGCTGTGAGGGGCCTGGCCTGGACAAGCGGGTACAAGACTAGCACCTCAGAGAGAGAGTAAGCCCTTCCCGGGTCCTTGTGATTGTTTCCTCACCTTGGTCTCTCTTTTATGAGTTGCAGAATCCCTTGTGACGGTGACAAAGCTAGGAATTCCTCTCCTCATGAAAATGTATCCTCAGAGAACCTTCAAGCTCACCTGCAGGCCCCCAGGGTTGGGCTCTGGCCACATCTTCTTGCTAGTTTCTCTCTACAACCTAGGGAGCCGTAGGGCTGGAAGGCGTTAGGGAGGAGTAACCAGACATTGTGCACCTTGGGGAGGCATCAATAAATGCTTGCTGAATGAGCGAGCAAATGAGTGGATGGATGAGAAAACACTCAGAGCCCCTGGCACAGGGCCTAGTAGGTGCTCAGAAACAGTGGCTGTGATTAATGTGTGCATGTATGTGTTCTAAGTCAGGTTGAATGTAGTATTATTTATAGACAGTAAAATCTACCCTTTGTAGTATATAGTTCTAGGAGTTTTGATAGATGCACGGTGGTGTAATCACTACCACAGCCAACATAGGAAATATTTCCATCACCACAAAAGGTTCCCTGGTGCTCCTTTGTAGTCGATCTTCTCCACCCCCACTCCCACCTCCACCCTTGGCAATGCCTGGTCTCTTTCCTGTCCTTGTAGGTTTGCTTTCTCCAAAATATAACTGGAATAACATCATAAAGTCTTTCAAGTCTGGCTTCTTTTACTTAGCATAACACACTTGGGATTGGTCCCTATTTTTCTCATATCATACCATACATTTGAAAGTTTGATTTCCTTTTTATTGCCAAGGAACATCCCACTGTATGGATGTACCACAGCTTGTTTATCTACTTGCCAGTTGAAGGACATTTGGGTTATTTCCAGTTGGGGGCAATTATGAATAAGGTCACTATAAATGGTTGTATATAGGTTTTTGTGTAAGGCCAAGTGCATTTCTCTTGGAGAAATATGTAGGATTGGGATTTCTGGGTCATATGATAAGTGAATGCTTAACTTTATAAGAAGATGCCAAAGTGTTTTCCAAAGTAGCTGCAGCATTTTGTTTTCCCTCCAGCCATGTCTGAGAGTTCCAGTTGCTTTGCATCTTGACCAGGACTTGATTTTTTTTTCTTTTGACCATTCTGAAAGGTGTGTGGTGGTATCTCCTTGTGGCCTTAATCTGAACTTCCCTTATGATGTTAAATTGATGTGTATTATTGCCAGTCAATCCTGTAGCATGTGGTCTGTGGTTGGCCAGGTCTTCAGGTTCAGACACTGCTTTCCGGGAGTGCTAGGAGAACCCAGGATACCACGAGGCCTTTTCAGGGGCAGATGGCAGGCTCAGGGCTATGCCAGGAGCCCCATTTTGCTCAAAATGAGTGGGTGCTTGCTGTTCCAGCATGACGAGTTCCTCATTTGTGTGGGCTGGTTGGCTGGGTAATGACTCTGGCCAGGCTGTGACCACTGTTGCTGAGAATACCTCCAGCTACCCACAGCGGCCCTTTGCAGGCAGAGATGCACTTGTGGTATGAGAAGTAGGAGTAAGGCGGGCGGAGCTGCCCGTGCCAAAGGCCCTGTGGTTGCCCTCAGTGAGCGCCATTCCAAAACTGCCAGAAAGAGGTGCTGTCCCATTTAAAAAGTAGAGCTTATGCGGGGAGGGGGTCTGCTTCTGCACCCAAAATGGGCTCTCTGGTGTCTCATGATCAGATCTTGTCACTTCACTCCACTGCCTGGCCCCTGCTACCAAGTCTCCAGGGAGACTGCATGTGGTAGGGCCTTAGCCTTTGCCTCACCATCCACCATCCAGAGAGGCTCAGACCCAGGTCTCTGCCTTTCCTCCATTTTGCTATCTCTTCCACTGACCACAGCCCCAAATAGTACCCCCGTGGAAGCACCCCTAGCAGCCTGGCCCTGGGACCAGGGCTCCTACTGTTCGTCTATCCCCATTCCTCGCCCGTGCTGGTACAGATTTCAGAGATGACTACTGTCTCAGGCCTTCTTTCTGGGGAGCTCTCTACTCCAGGCCCCTGCTTGGCTGTAGATGAGCTGACTGGGTTTTGCTCCCCTCCTACCCTCCTTCTCTGGATGCCTCCTCCATCAGCTTCCTGCCCTACCTGAGACTGGTACCGAAGGGAACAGATAAAGGCTGGACGTCTGTGATGACTGGTGCAGCAGGTTAGGTAGAGGACTGAGCTGGGCCAGGGGGCAGGGAAGGTTTGGCAGAGGGAGGAAAGGATGGTCAAAGAGCCAGGAGTAAGAGCCCTACTGGGGATACAAGGGCATGAGGGGAGACGTAAAGGGTAGTGTGTGTCCACATCTGAAGGATCTGAGGTTTAACTCTGGAGGAGAAGCCAGGGTCAGAAGCTCATCGAGCCTGCTCATTTCCCCCACCATCCTCCAATCCTGATACACTAGGGCCCCGGGTCACCCTCCATCCCGTGCTTGGAAGGTCTGGGAGCTGAGGGATCTCTGTGTGGCCGCCTGCTCCCCGCTTTCCATAACTCATGCGGCAAGCAGCCAGGGGCATCTCTTCTCTCTTGAGAAGGCAGGGCATGGAGGATAAAGACAAAAGCCCAGAAGAAGGAGGTGGAGGTGACTCATGCCACTTGAACTGTACCCCCCACATCTGCAACTCTCAGGTGGCACTAGGAGGCCTGGGGGAGTGTTTGTGGCACAAATATAGCACAAAGATCACGGCCTCCCTCCTCAGACCATGGCCTACCCAGTCCTTCCGCATTCCTCCCCACTCACCTGAGACAGTTGCCCCAGGTAGGCCTCCTGGCAGAGCTGTGGAGAGTTACAGGTTGCCCCTCTGCACCGAAGTTTCTGAGTCACTGGCAGGAATCCATGCCCTGGGTCCAGGGATGCCTAGCCTGTACCATCTGGCCTGGGGCCAAACATCTCATCACCAGGCCTCCTTCCCAGGGTTTCTCAGGCTGGCACCACCATTCGGTGCATGGCTCTGGCTTTTACCATCAAATCCAGGTGAGTGCCCTGGACTGAGAATAATAACACCCGGGCCACCTCTTCTGTGTGCCAGGTACCACCCAGTTCATCATAAGCCTTATCTTCCAGCACTGGGCCTCTGCCATCCCCTCCCCACCCTTGGGCTCCTCTCCTCCACTGTCTGTACCTGGACCACTTTCCCCACTCCTGCTGCTGTTATTGCTGCAATAGCCTGGCGGACAGGAAGGGCCACATTCACCAACTAGGCATGACCAGGCAGGCTCTCTTCTCTAAATGGTTCAATGGATGAGGGCGGGGGGGCCCTGCTGGCGGTGCCACAGGGCAGGGAACAGGGCCAAGGCTGTTCCGAGTCCGTGACCACTGGGTGCCTCCTGTACAGCATCCCAGACACCAAGCACTAAGGTCCCCCAGGGCCCCTCAGAACTCATGTGAGCCATTTCTGCTGCTCTTGGCCTCAGCTACTCCTCCACCTTCTCAGGGCTTCTGTTTCCTCTCACAGCACAGGGTCGAGGGGAAGCCACTCGGTGCTCTCCCAGCTCTGAAACACTTACGACTGAAGTTCCAGATGATTCAAAAGGTTTGTGAGCACCTCCAGGCCAGAAGCAAATGACCACACAATCATGTTCCTCATGACCAAATCAAAACCCTGAACCTAGGCTTTGAGCTAATGCTCTAAATCTGGGCCCCAGATTTAGAAATATAGCAGTTTACTCACTTTCAACACTTGGCATCAACTGCCAACAAATTGTAGCCTGAGCAGAAGCAGGAGGGAACATCTATGATCTGTCTTTTCAAACCTGGTACCTCGACCCTCTTGGGACCCAGACTGGAAATGAGGGAACACAGACATAGATGCCAGCTTGTAGACCATGTGATCAGAGTCCAGATCAGCTCAAACAGGTGAAGTGATTCTCTCCAGTAGTTGCCCAGGGGAGGTGGCACAGGGGAGTAGAACCTAGGCTCTAGGCTTTTCCCACATGTCGACAGTGCTCTTTCCTCCACATCATGCAAATCCCACTGGCCTGTGCCCATAACCCCTCCATCCTTCCCCCTCTGCCCCTGCACACTATTTTGGGGGTGAACTCTGGTTATGGTGAAGGTCATTCTGAGGTTTCCTGTGGATAGAGCTTTCATCAGGCTGATAAAAAACCACAGAACTGTAGGGCACTTGGGTGTCTCAGTCAGTTGAGCATCTGACTTTTGATTTTGACTCAGACCACGATCTCACAGTTGTGGGATTGAACTCCATATCGTGCTCTGTGCTAACAGCACGGGGCCCTGCTTAGTATTCTCTCTCTCTTTCTCTCCCTATGCCCCTCTCCCCCTTGCATACACACTCTCTCTCTCAAAATAAATAAATAAACATTTTAAAAAACCAGAAATGTCCCTGGACAGTGCTGTACTCACTGTGCTTAACCAGACAAAGATCACATGACATTAACACTCAGTGATCACAGCTGAGACCCAACTCCTTTTTTTTTTTAACGTTTATTATTTTTAAGAGAGAGAGAGAGCAAGCTGGGGAGGAGCAAAGAGAGAGGGAGACACAGAATCAGAAGTAGGCTCTGTGTAGACAGCCCAGAGTCTGACATGGGGTTTGAACCCACAGACTCACGAGATCATCACCTGAGCCTAAGTCAGCCACCTAGCTGACTGAGCCACCCAGGCACCCCGAGACCCAACTCCTTAACAGACATCAAGCTGAGACCTTTGACCTCCCTACCAGGCTCTGGCTTCTCTTCCCCTCCCCTCCTACCCCCAAGGATGGGGTCTTCCTGAGAAACTGAGGTCTTTCCTTCCTAGAGGTTTAAAGTTTTGGTTCCAGGGAATCCCTCACTGCTTTAGGAATCTAGGACAAGAAGGGACTGCAATGTCCTTGTTTCCCAGGAGTCAGTCCATGCTGAGAACTGTCAGACATGAGTCAGTGACATCCTGCTGGACCAGGAGGATACCTGAAGTCCCCATCGTCACCTCACTGAAGGATGGCTGCTCAGGCACAAGGTGATGGAAGCATGTGTGGAGAGATGCACGCCTTGGCTCACTCCTGAGCCAAACAGCCATCATGCTATCCTTCCAAACACCCCTCCACCTATTTTTTACTTATGCAGTCAGTGGTTGGTGAGAACTGAGAGACAGCAATGTCACTAAAGTCACAAGAGAGGAGAGCTAGCAGCTGCGAAGCGGTGCTGACTCTTCTCTTTCTCAACCATACATCTGTCCCAAGTTCCTTGTCCTCCCACTGCCACTGCCTACTCAGATCTTCCTTCACCTTTTCCTAATGACCTCCCTGCTTGAGGTCTATCCACACTCACATCCATCCTCTGCACTGGCTGCCAGGGTCCCTTTCTAAAACACAAGCCTGATCTAATCACCATGTTGTGCCCCTTCCATAAAATCCATCCAAAGACCTGGCAGAGACTGGAAGATTTCATAACCTGACCCCAACTTGCCTGAGTCATCTCTGCTTCCAAAGAGGCACTAATGAATGTGAATGAATGAATAGCACACTCAAAACTCTGGCAGCACTCACATCCTGTAGACATCAGCATCCAAAAATGCCAGGCCCCAACAGTGGCCAGAAGGACACGCACTTGGTCTTCCTCTCTACTCTTGGATGCTGTTCCACAGCTCGTCCCTAAGGGGAATGTACCTAGATTAGCAACCTTCACTTGGGAGGTCCCCAGAGCTCTGGAGCCTTCAGTTCTATGGCTCCACCTGGAACAGTGTAGCTGGGTTGCCACCTCCCTAGAATAGGGCTCTGACCCAGAGACCAAAGTCACTCCCCCAAGCGGCTGGGGCTCCAGCCCAACATAAGCTGAAATCATTTATTTACACAAAAATTCATTTCTGTGGGATTCCATTTCTGTGGAACCAGTGGATTTGTAGCCTCTCTGGGTCCAGAGGGATTTTCTCAAGTTCAAGCTAGAGTTGTCCTTAGTTCATTATCCTCAGGTGATACTCAGCTCCCCCAGCTTCTGGGACAGTGTCGATGACAAACAAGCCTCTTGACATGATGCCAAGCCTCTGACATCATCTTCAGGAAGGATTTTCAGGATGCCCTCCTTACCTTTCCTGGTCCCAAGGAATGCATGTCTCAGGGCTTCAAGTGTAGTCACTAGCTGGGCAAATCCAAAGAAGACTCAGTTCTGAAGGTTCATCCTGCAGTCTGTAGGCAGTCAGAAAAAGGCACGTATGGGAATGTAAAATACCAGGGGACTGCAAAATGAAACAGTTTGGCAATTTCTTTAAAAGTTAAATATGGAGCGCCTGGGTGGCTCAGTTGGTTGAGCTCCGACTTCAGCTCAGGTCATGATCTCGCAGTTCTATGGATTTGAGCCTCGCATTGGGCTCTGTGTAATCAGTTTGGAGCCTAGAGCTGGCTTCAGATTCAGTGTCTCCCTCCTTCTCTGACCCTCCCCCACTCATGCTCTGTCTCTCTCTGTCAAAAATAAACATTAAAAAAATTTAAAAATAAAAGTCAAACATACATCTGTCATATGACATGACCATTTCATTCCTAGAGATTTACCCAAGAGAAATAAAAGCACATATTCACACAAACACTTACACATAAATATCCATAATAGCATAATTTGTAGTAGCCTGAAAGTGGAAACAACCCAATGTCCATCTATAGGTAAATAGAAAGTCAAATAATCTGTTGTATAATCCATGCAACAGAACACTAATTAACAGGAATTAACTGTTAATATACACATAGGGATGAATCTCAAAACAATTATGCTGAGTGATAAGAACAAATAAAAATATTACAAAATAAAAATATATATAAAAAAAAGGGGGGAACCTGGGTGGCTTAGTAGGTTAAGCGTCCGACTTTCGCTTAGGTCATGATCTCGCAGTTCATGGGTTCAAGTCCCACGTCGGGCTCTGTGCTGACTGCCAGCTCAGAGCCTGGAGCCTGTTTCAGAGTCTGTATCTCCCTCTCTGACCCTCCCCTGCTCACGCTGTCTCTCTCTCTCCTAGAAATAAATAAAAATAAAAAAATATATATATGTTACATATGAGATGAGTTCATTTATGTAAAATTTAGACAATGCAAACTAATCTATAGTCACAGAGCAAAAAATGTGTGGTTGCCTAGAGATAGTGGGGATGGGAGGGCGGGATGACAAAGGGACATGAGGAAACTTGGCAGTGATGGATACACTCATTGTTTTGACTGTGTTATGGTATTATAGGTGGATACATGTGTTAAAACTCACCATATTGTATACTTGAAGTATGTTCAGTTTATATATATAATATATAACTTAATAAAGTTTTTATACATAAATTATAATAATAAAGCTATTTAAAAAGAAGAAGAAGAAAGGGCAGAGTCTCCCTGTACCCCAACTGTGGTCTTCTGTTGCCTTCTGGATACAAGGAGCACCCAGCTCAGTCTGCAGCCTGGTCACGCTTTCCAGCCTCATGTCTTGAATCTCTCTTGTGTGGCAATCAATCAGCTGTGGCTCCCTGAACATGCCATGCTATTTTACACTTGTGCACGCTGTCCTCTCCACCAGCAGGGCTGTCTCCTGCTTCAACCACCCAGAGAACTCCTACTCCATTGCTAAGGCCCTGCTCAGTAGTGCCCTCTCCACAGAGGCCTCTCCAGCCGTAGCAGGTCACTGTGAACAGCTCCTTCCTCTGTACTCCACAGTCTAGGTGCACAATTTGCTGTTAGCATCTGTTCATCCCAGCAGAGTATGGGCTCCTTGAGGCTAGCGACAATCCCTGTCTTATCCGCACCAGGCCCCTGGGCATCCATGAGGCTTTATTCAGTGAATTCAATATGCCCAAGAAGGTGGGGTGGGTCAGCATGGGGCAGGGCATGAGAGGCTTAGAACAGGACCTAAGAGATGGGAAGAGCCAGGAAGGGCAGAAGGCACAGCCTCCACAGAGAGGGAGGATGCTCCCCTGGAAAGAGAAGAGACTACAGTATCAGGACTCAGCCAGAGTCTCAGGTGGGTGGGATTGGGTAAGGAGGGCCCCCTTCTTCCTCACACAAGGAGCTTTGGCACAAGGGGCTGAGGCCTCTGCTCCAAGGCTCATCGGGAAATTCCAACAATGGCTTGTTTGCATCTCCTGGGTCTGCAGAAAAATGGCATGCAGGTAACAGCTTGGAGAGGTGGAATGGGCAGGAGGCCCCGCAGTGACTTCCGGACACAGTGAGAGAGAGAAACACTGCAAAGGGAACCCCACAAGCTCCTGATGTCTTGGGGAACTGCCCGACAGTCCTGGCCACCTCTTCCTCTATGGGTCCAGGGTCCTACGCAGGCTTCTGGCTGGATGACTATAGGGGCAACCCTTTCTCCATCTAGCCGTGCAGTCTTGGCATTCCCATTCAGCTGTAACCTATGATGAACTGGGCTTTATGTTGGGAGCTGGGCTATGTAGCCGGAAGAGAGCTCCCCCTCTTTCTGATCAATCGGGGAACAGTGCCAGGGCCTAGTACAGCCAGACCAGAGGAAATCAGTCTTCAGGATCAAATCTGGGAGAATAAATACCCAGAAAAGGGGTGCCTGGGTGGCTCAGTCAGTTAAGTGTCTGACTTCAGCTCAGGTCATGATCTCACGGTTTGTGGGTTCGAGCCCCACGTCGAGCTCTGTGATGATAGCCAGCTCAGAGCTTGGAGCCTGTCTTTGGATTCTGTGTCTCCATCTCTTTCTGTCTCTCTCCTGCTCACGCTGTCTCTCTGTCTCTCAAAAATAAATAAAACATAAAAAAATTTTTTTTTAAACAGAAATGATGCCCCATAAGCATCTAGATTGGTAACTAGAGACACATGTGTGTGCCAGGGGCTGAAAGTCCCTGCACCACTGGAGGATACTCCAGAGGAGGGACAGCCAGAGCCAGAGGCACTGCCCCCGGGTAACAAGCCTGGGTCCAGGGCAGAAATGCATCATTTGTCCAATGATCATCAAACTATTTTCTGGTGCCACAAGCAGACAATCATAAGTGAAACATTTCTTTCCAAATACAAGTGATACCACTGGGGCTAATCTCATTATTTACTCTCGAGCAGAACTAGCCATCACCCTGTGGCTCTTGGGTCCCATCCAAGCTGGTTTTGTAACTGGCTTCCCACCAAAGGGCTCATTAAAGGTCAGCCTCTCTTACAAGGTATCTCGTGGCACCTCTCTTGGAGATGGGCCTTCTAATGTCACATTGTTTGAAAATTTGTCAAGCTGGCATCCCAAAGTAAGATCCGAGAAACTCATCTTTAAGCCCACACACTAGCTTAGAAAAGTTGCTAAGACTCTTGGCACTTTAGCATCTTCAGTGGCAAAGCGTCTCTGTAATTCACTTCCTTTCTTTCATTCCGCAAATGTTCTTAGGGTACCTGCTGCATGTGGGGCCCTGTACGAGGTATCCCAAAGAAGAGAGATGAATATCTTACCAGATGGAAGCTTGCAGCCAGCACTCAGACACTCACTGACCCTCACACCTTGAAAGCTAGGTCCAGTGAGAGTGCTTAGGGATTCGGAAAGTGAAGGTGAAGGCAAAGGGCTCACACCACAGGGGACCACACAACACAGAGTGCTCTATGAACTGGTCAAGGGTGTTCCAGAGCACTGTACTGGGAACAGAGTGGGAACAGCACCTGCTTTATGTCATTCTCATTCATAGCTCACTCTCCAGCAGAATTAGAGGAGCTGATATTTCTACTGAGAGCATCAAGGGTCAGGGAAGCTTTGTGGGGAAGGACTGCTTAAACATTCTCTGAGTAACAAAAAGGGGTTTGCCAGACGATAAAGGGTGAGAGGGTAGCCCAGGCCAAGAAAACAAGATGAGCAAATCTCAGAGAAATATCTTAAGATATGAGGTAAGAAGTGCCTTAAAAGTAGTATGAACTTTGCTGTTCAAAGAATTTCAGAGAAAGTCCCAAATTAAAAAAAAAAAAAATGCAGTGATATTTACCTCTTGATACAAGAATGTGTGTCTGAGTCCGGCACTGGCCTAATTCTTCTCCCTCTGGCTCTGCAGGGAATTTCTTGGAGATAGTTCATGCTAAAAGCCCTTATTAATGTTTTCTTCCAAAGACACAATGATTCCCCACTGGATAATTAGGATGTAGCTGAACCTTTGGAGAATGGTTGTTTTCTCTAAAGGGTATAAACTGCAGCAGCCCAGGGACTGACTAGGGCTCCTTAATTGATGCGTTTTATCTGCATTTGAATCTCATATTCCATTTTGTAAAGGCATGTACCTTTTTTTAGCTGTTTGAGCTTATTTAAAGAGCTGTCTATTTTATACATTCATATGAGTAAAATGGCATAAAGTGCCACATTTGATAAGAAAGTAGTTGCATTCTACAATGTAGACTATACTGATTTTGGATCATAGAACTGCTCTTTCTTCCAGATCTGGGCTGCCCTATAGCCAATACAATGATTTCCAACCTGCTGCCTACCCCATCTGACAGAAATCTAGAAAGGTCTCTCTAGGCAAGGACCATGCAATGCACCTTGTCAGAGTGGATGTGTCCAGCCTTCTGGGCCAGACCTCACCTCCCAGGGAATTGGTATAAGGGCCATAGGGACAGGAATGACTGAGGTTAAGCTCAGGAAAGGGCAGGGGGTTCCCTAACCAACACCAAATAGGCTAAAGGGAAAGGATACTGCAGTGTCATCTGCATTTTGGGAGCTTTTATTTTTAAAACAAATTTTTAATTTTTTTTAGAGAGAGAGAGTGCATGCAAGTGGGGGAGAGGGGCTGAGGGAGGGAGAGACAGAGAGAGAGAGAGAGAGAGAATCTTAAGCTGGCTCCACACTCAGCACAGAGCCTGATGTGGCCCTTGACACGGGGCTTGATCCCATGGCCCTGGGATCACAACTTGAGCCAAAGTCAAGAGTCAGATGTTCAACCAACTGAGCCACCCAGGTGCCCCTTCTGGGAGCCCTTATTAAAAAGAAAATGTTATCAGGGTGCCTGGGTGGCTCAGTCATTTAAGTGTATGGCTTCAGCTTGGGTCATGATCTTGCTGTTCGTGGGTTCAAGCCCTGCACCAGGCTCTGTGCAGGCAGCTCAGAGCCTGGAACCTGCTTCAGATTCTGTGTCTCCCTCTCTCTCTGCCCCTCCCCCGCTCAAGCTCTGTCTCTCTCTGTCTCTCAAAAATAAATAAACATTTAAAAAATTATTTAAAAAAGAACATGTTATCCACAGAAAATAGCATCTCTGGCCTTGGAAACACACACCCCTCTGGCGTCAGGGAGAACTGCTGTGGACTGGGTTGGCCGGGATGGCCCAGTGGGAGACTGTAATAGAGTGGGGAAGAAAGGTCAGAATTGACTTTAGGAAGAGCCTGCATAGCCACCAGGTGAATCTCTTATTCCAGCTTCGCAGGTAGAGATGGACATTCCTGGCCTCTTGGCCCTAGGAATCCAGTTCCTCTGGGAATGGACACTCACCAGTGGCTTCTAGACCCAGGAGAAGTGTTTTTCCCTGACCAAACCATCTGCAGTTCAGCACCCTTAGAGGTCTGATGGTAGCACTTTCAGAGATACTACTGAGGCCATGGTCCAGACTCCCCAAGAGGCTCTGCATGCTCCCCAGACCAAGAGCGGCTGGCCAGGTGCCTTTCCTGAGAAGGCAAGTGACTTATGCAAAGCCAAATAGCATGAGATGATCTGCCAACTTCTGTTTTAGGGAATATAGTTGCTGAAAACAACCAAAAATGCTGGATGAAACATGAAAATGCCTTCGTGAGAACAATGAAGATCTGGAGAGAGAAAAAGGAATGAGGTCAAAATGGAAGGAGAGGCAAAAACCCTCTAGGAAACCCTAAGGAAAGCTGAAGACCTTCTGGCTCTGTGTTTGCTGATACAGGCACATCTGAATCTCAGTTTTAATGATCTTGAGGGGAATGTAGACTAATGTCAAAACTCAGGACCTGACCCAAGTAAGGAATCTACCAGAAGACCCTCCCAGATTAAACTGGCACCCTAAAAGTCCTCACACCGGGGAATGCAAAAGAAGGAGGGGCTCTTCCTGAGAAATTACACCACCAGCTGGCCTTCACACAGAGCAGCAGCCCAATTCACATCATTGGGGTGGTTCAAAAAACCCCAAAGTCATGAATTTAGTTCAAAGTACTCCTGCACTGCTAATACTGTGGGGCACCTGGCAGAAGGATGTGTAAATCCTATCTGGGGGAAGGCACCTTCATCCTAGACCTCAACAAATTACCACTAATAAGTTTTCCAAAATACTGAGTGGTACACAACCTAGAAATAACCAAGCACACGAGGAAACAATGATCAAGAACCAGAAGGGACAGTACATAACCCGCATGAACCTACACCTTCAGGCAATAGGATTACCAAGCACAGACTATAAACCAACCATATTTAATGTTTGATGAAATAGAGAACAAGCTTGGAAATATCTGCAAAAAATAGGAAATTATAAAGAATGACCTAACAGATCTAAGAAAGAGGCAAACAGAACATCCAGAAATGAAAATACTATAACTGGAATTTTATTTTATTTTTTTTAAATGTTTTTTATTTCTAGGAGAGAGAGAGAGAGACAGCATGAGCAGGGGAGGGTCAGAGAGAGAGGGAGTCACAGACTGAAACAGGCTCCAGGCTCCGAGCGGGCAGTCACCACAGAGCCTGACTTGGGGCTCAAATCCATGAACCACGAGATCATGACCTAAGCGAAAGTCAGATGCTTAACCGACTAAGCCACCCAGGAGCCCCTATAACTGGAATTTTAAAACGCAGTGGAAGATTAGACTTAGCTAAAGGGGCCATTTGCAAACTGGCAGATAGAAAGCAAGCAAGAGGGATGAGCAGAGAGAGACCGAAAGATAGAAAATATGGAATCCACATACTGAAAAATTCATCCTTTTAAAATGTACAATTTAGTCGTCTTTAGTGTATTAACAGAGTTATGCAACCACCACCACTACCTAATTTTAGAACATTTTCATTATCTGAAAAAGAAACTTTATACCATTAGTAGTCACTCCCCATTCTCTCCTACCCGCAGACCCTGGCAACTGCTGATCTCTTTTCTCTGCGGATTTGCCTATTCTGGATATTTCATATAAACGGAGTCATACAATATGTGGCCTTTTGTGTCTGGTTTCTTTCACTCGGCATAAAGTTTTCAGAGTTGATTCGTGTTGTAGCTTTATCTGTACTTCATTTCTTCAATGGCTGGGTAATGTTGCATTGAGTGGCTGCCCATTTTTATTTGTCCATTCGTCTCTTGATGGACACTTGGGTTGTTCCTACTTTTTGGCTCTTAAGAAACATGTTACTATAAACATGTGCATTTAAAAAAGAAAAAAATATGGAGGAAGGACTCAGAGACATGGAAAAGAATGGTCCAAGATTGTCTTTTATGAGGAGAAAAGAGAGAGAGACTGGAGAGAGGCAATTCTTGAAGAGATACTGGTTTCGAATTTTTCAGAACTGATAAAAGATGCCATTCACAGATGTTAGGAATACCAAGGAATTCCAAGCAGGATTTTAAAAAGGAAGAGGAGGGGCACCTGGGTGGCTCAGTCGGTTAAGCATCCGACTTCGGCTCAGGTCATGATCTCAAGGTTCATGGGTTTGAGCCCCGCGTTGGGCCTCTCTCTCTCTCTCTCTCTCTCAGAAATAAATTTAAAAAAACATTTAAAAAAATAAAAAGGAAAAGGAAAATAAAGAAACAGATATAGGAAATTGCAGAACGGAAGCAGGCAGTGACAGAAACAGAGAGAGAGAGAGAGAGAATATCAAAAGTAGCGTACCTTACACTAACAGCTCATTGGCAATCAATGAGCATCAATGGCAATAGTAGAAGTTGGGGTGGAAGGGACCAGACAACCCAGAGTCTTCAACCAGGGAAAACATCTTCCATGAATGAGCACAAAGCAAACACATTTTCAGACAAACAAAAACTGGGAGCATGTGTAACCAGAGAACTCTCATTAAAGGATATTATAAAGAATGTATGTTAAGTAGAAAGAAAATGATCCCAGATGGAAGATCTGAGATATAAGAAGACATGAAGAGCCAAAAAAGTGGTAAATATGTGTGTAAAGCTAAACAATCATTAGATTATGCTATAATGATAATTTACAAGGTCTTACGAGGTTACAGCAAAACAAGACAGAATTCAAGTACAAAACAAATGATGAAGGAAAAAACAGAGTTAAGATGCTCTAAAGTTCTATGCTACCAAAGAGGAAGGTAAAGTAACTGGCTAACTTTAGACCTTGATAAGTATGCATGTGGTATTTCAAGGTAACCATTAAAAGGAAAAAGAGAAAGAAACATGGTGTGTAACTTCTAATTAATAAAGGAGAAAAAAAGACAATAATAATATAAAAAATCAGTCCATAAGAGAAATACAAAAAAGATGAGAAGAATAGAAAGCACAAAATAGGACAGGGGCACCTGGGTGGCTCAGCTGGTTAAGTGGCTGACTTTGGCTCAGGTCATGATCTCATGGTTCATGGGTTCGAGCCCCGCATCGGGCTCTGTGCTGACAGCTCAGAGCCTGGAGCCTGCTTCGGATTCTGTGTCTCCTTCTCTCTCTGCTCTTCCCCTGCTCATGCTTTGTCTCTCTGTCTCTCAAAAATAAATAAACTTAAAAAAAAAAAAAGAAGAAAGCAAGCACAAGATAGGATCAAGGACTTGACATCACACTGTGTGTGTGTGCAATGGAGCTGGGTCTTGTTCCCTGCTCCACCCAGCTATGGAAAGTCGTCCTCCCTCCCCAGGGCACCCCCACTGTCTCCTGACACAGCCCCAACACTATCTGTCCACTTTAGATGTCTGAACGCTACCGGGCTTCACACCCTGCCCCTCCCGGTGACCTACCCCACAACCCCCAGCAATGCTAGGCTCCCTGAAGCAAGACACTCAGACACTGCATTTACGGCACAGCACATCAATACCTCCATTTACTCATCAAAGCTATTCCACAAGTTAGTCTTAACATCATTCCAGTTTTATTGATGAGGAAACTGAGGCTTGAGAAATGAACTAACCTGACCAAGGTTGCCCAACTATAAAAGCAAGAAACCTGGCTTGCTTTGTCTGACTCAGAGGTCCCATGCCCTTAAGCATTAAGCTAGCTCTCAAGGTTTTTTTTTCCCCCCACTTGTGGTAACATCCCCATAATATAAAATTCATCATCTTAACCATTTAAAGTTTTTAAAAAATATTTATTTATTTTGAGACAGAGAGATAAAGTGCGAGCAGGGGAGGGGCAGAGAGACAGAGGGAGACACTGAATCCGAAACAGGCTCCAGGCTCCAAGATGTCAGCACAGAGCCTGACACAGGAGCCTGAACTCACTGACCTGAGCCGAAGTTGGACACTTAATCGACTAAGCCATGCAGGCATCCCCATCTTAGCCATTTTTAAGGGTCCAGTTCCATGACATTAAAGTACATTCATATTGTTATATAACCATCACCACCATTCATCTCCAAAACTCTGTACATCTTATGAAGCTGAAACTCTGTACCCTTCTAACTACTTCCCCCTTCCCAAGCAGCACAGCTTGGGAGACCAGGGCACATTCTCCTGGAGCTTGGCATGTACAGCATTCATGCCTGTACTATGTAACCCGCCCAGTCACATGCCCTCCCTGTGTGTGAAGCAACTGGGAACTTCCTGTGGGCAGGGGCACTCCTGGGGTCTAAATGCTGGTTCTGAGTTTAGGAGTTCTCTTGTGTAGACCCTCTTATCCCTTTTACCTCCCGAGGTGAACACCAGTTTCTATTAATTCCAAGTCTCCGGCCTGAACAGCGGTGTACATCTCTGCGCCATCACACAGAGTTTTAGAATTCCTTTCCAAAATTCATAGGAAAACTATAAACTGCAGCTACTAAACCTCTCACCTTCCTGCCAAGATGCAGACCCAATTGAATCAATCCATATAGATACAGTGCTGTGTGGATTTTGCCAGGCGCTGAGGAGCCATGATGGAATGAGGAAGGTACAGACCTGCTTCTGTCCAGAAGGAGCTTAAAATCTAGGTGGGGAGATAAGTCACGTGGAAAAGCTATGAAGAGGGAAATGGGATGAGGCCTAATTACCAGTTTCAGGCCATAGGGGAAGAAGTTCTGCAAGATTGAGCCTTGGAGACAGGGTCGGTACCTCTGACAGGGCCAGGGCGAGAGCAGTCCCATCCAGGTGACAGAAACAGAAATGCAAGCTGCCTCTCTGGGGAACAAGTGCAGGAGCACTCGTGTGCACAAAACTGAGGGACGAGAAGAGTGTACACCAGGTAAAGGGTGTGGATGTCCCTGAGGCCAGCAGTCTGGCTGGGGGGACAGGGACCAGATGAAAGGCCAGGTAAAAGAAGCTGAGGTTGGAAGTGGGCCAGGCTGATGACACCAGGCTGAGAAATTTGGGTCTTGATGGGGACACTGAGGCACTGTGGAGGGCCCAATGCATGCAGGGCTGAAGGGAATATATGTCAGGTAGCCCCTACCTTCTTTTCTCCACAGTCAGTGCTATAAACTGAGCCCTGAACCCCATAGAAGCACTCCCTTCCTGAATTCAGCAAAGGGCAGAATCAAAAATATAGCCCAGATCCATCTGACAAAGGAAAAAACAGCCTCTCCCAAATCTAGTTCTTTGACTTGCACCCAAGACCTTAAGCATGCCTTTTGAAACCTTCCATCCATTGAAGTTCCTTTTCTTTGATACCATAAAAGAACACAGGGCTGATTTGTCCTCTTGGCAGGAAAATTCCACATGCAACTTGCAACATTTTATAGTGCTGGCCTGAGAGTCTGGGTCCTTTGTGGACCCAGGAATTAAGTCACTCCGTGATGAGCCAGTTGGGTGACCTTGGGCAGGTCACTGAATCTTGTGAAACCTCAGTTTGCTCACTCCTGGTATGATAACAACAGCCCCTGGTCCCACTCAGGAAGGCTGCCTCCCTTCTGCACACATGGGCCACCTTGTGCCAACAAGGATGTCAGGCTCATTGAGATTCCAGTTGGTTTTTCTAACCCTAAGAGCGGTTGTCTCTCCCACTGGGGAGTTCCAGACCCTTTGGCTGCCACTATAGGAAACAGATGTCAGGGAAGGCAAATTGTCACCAGAACCATGTAACCATTAAGTACAGAATGGCCTCAAAAGGTTGTCTGGTCTTTGCTTCCATGACCAATGCCAGAGGGAAACACCAGAGCATGCAGAGCACCGTCCCCACCAAGTGCTTGAGTGTCCAGCAGGAAGTCAGAGACTGAATCGTTTATGAGCCATCAGAGACTGGAATAGGATGGTGGCTTCATGAAGAAGTAGAGATGGAGATGTGGTAGGGAGAAGACAGAATACTGACCCAGAGCACTAGGAATCTTGAAAGAAAATGAACCTAGACTCTTACCTCACATCAGATACAAAAATTAAAATGGATCACTGACTTTAAGGTAAGAACAAAAACTATAAAATGAGTAGAAGAAAATAAAGGAGAGGAGTGCCTGGGTGGCTAAGTTAGTTAAGTATCTGACTTTGGCTCAGGTCACAATCTCACAGTTTGTGAGTTCAAGCCCTCAATCAGGCTCTGTGCTGATAGCTCAGAGCCTGGAGCCTGCTTCCTATTCTGTGTTTCCCTCTCTCTCTGCCTCTCCCCTGCTTACATTCTGTCTGTCTGTCTCTGTCTCTCTCTCTCAAAAATGAATAAATTAAAAAAAAAAATATATATATATATAAAAGAAAATACAGGAGAAATTCTTGGTGGCCTTGGATTTGGCAAAGACTTCCTACACAGTACATATAGCACAGGCTCTAAAAGATAAAAATCAATATACTCATCTAAAAATCTTCACGGAGATTTTAAACTTTTGTACTTCAAAATACACTGATACAGGGGCGCCTGGGTGGCTCAGTCGGTTAAGCCTCTGACTTCGGCTCAGGTCAAGATCTCACGGTTCATGGGTTCGAGCCCCACGTCGGGCTCTGTGCTGACAGCTATCTCAGAGCCTGTTTCAGATTCTGTGTCTCCCTCTCTCTCTGACCCTCCCCTACTCACGCTGTCTCTCTCTCTCTCTCTCTCTCTCTTTCTCTCTCTCTCAGAAATGATTTAAAAACCATTAAAAACAAAGTACACTGATACAAAAATGAAAAGGTGGGGCACTTGGGTGGCTCAGTCGGTTAAGAGTCCAACTTCAGCTCAGGTCATGACTTCACTGTTTGTGAGTTCGAGCCCCATATCAGGCTCTGTGCTGACAGCCCAGTGCCTGGAGCCTGCTTCTGATTCTGTGTCTCCCTCTCTCTCTTCCCCTCCCCCACTCGTGCTGTCTCTGTTTCTCAAAAATAATAAATAAAAATGTTTAAAAATAATTTTTTAATGAAAAGGTAAGCCAAAAATGAGGAGAAAATATTTGCAAACCACATATCCATGAATAAACAAATACAAATATTAGTCTTTTCATTGATATTTCAACATAATTGTTACCTTCTACCATTTCATCACAGAACTTCTCAATAAACTTCAAGGGGGAAATATAACATATTTGAAATATAAGCCATTTGGTGGATAGTTTATAAATAGACAACATATTTTAATGTATCATAACATATAATATAAATTACAATTATTTTACATATTATATTAATATGAACACCCCAACTTTAAAAGTGGGAAAAAATTTGAAGAAACACTTTACCAAAGAAAATATATAAATGGCAAGTAAACACATAGAAAGATGCTCAACATCATTAGTAATGAAGTATATGTAAATTAAAACCATAATGAGGGTCGCCTAAGCGGCTCAGTTAGTTAAGCAGCCGACTTCAGCTCAGGTCATGATATCACAGCTGGAAGGCTTGTGAGTTTGAGCTCTCAGAGCTGCTTTGGGCTCTGTGCTGACAGCTCAGAGCCTGGAGCCTACTTCGGATTCTGTATCTCCCTCTCTCTCTACCCCTCCCCTGATCACGCTCTGTCTCTCTCTCAAAAATACATAAACATTAAAAATAAACATAGTGAGATACCACTACACACCAAATGGCTAAAATGAAAAGACTTGGGTCGCCTGGATGGCTCAGTCGGTTAAGTATCCAACTTCAGCTCAGGTCATGACTTCACGGTTCACAGGTTCGAGCCCCGCATCGGGCTCTGTGTTGACAGCTAGCTCAGAGCCCTGGAGCCTACTTTGGATTCTGTATCTCCCTCTCTCTCTGACCCTCCCCTGCTCACGCTGCCCGCTCTCTCTCTCTCTCTCTCTCGAAATAAATAAAACATTAAAAAAAATTTTAATAAACATTAAAATTAAAAGACATCATACGAAGTGTTGTCAAGGACATGGTAACAATAACTCTCAGAGAAATTGCTGGTAGAAATAGAAAATGATTCAACCATTTTGGAAAACAGTTTGGCAGGTTTTTAAGTTTCTTTATTTTGAGAGAGAGAGAGAGTGGGTGAGGGGCAGAAAGAGAAAGAGAGAGAGAGAGAGAGAGAGAATCCCAAGCAGGCTCTACACTGTCAGCACAGAGCCTGACATGGGGCTCAAGCCCATGAACTGTGAGATCATAAATTGAGCTGCAATCAAGAGTCAGGTGCCTAACCGGGGCGCCTGGGTGGCTTAGTCGGTTAAGCGTCCGGCTTTCGCTTGGGTCATGATCTCGCGGTTTGCGGGTTCGAGCCTCGCATCGGGCTCTGTGCTGACTGCCAGCTCAGAGTCTGGAGCCTGTTTCAGTCTGTGACTCCCTCTCTCTCTGACCCTACCCTGCTCACGCTGTCTCTCTCTCTCTCCTAGAAATAAATAAAACATTAAAAAAAAAAAAAAGAGTCAGGTGCCTAACCAACTAAACCACCCAGATGCCCCAGTTTGGCAGGTTTTTTTTTTTTAATTTTTAATGTTTTGTTTATTTTTAGGAGAGAGAGATGAGCAGGGGAAGTCAGAAGAAGGAGTCCAGAAACAGCTCCAGGCTCCGAGCTGGCAGTCAGCACAGAGCCCGACGCGGGGCTCGAACCCACCAACCATGAGATCATGATCCAAGCGAAAGTTGGACGCTTAACCGACTAAGCCACCCAGGCGCCCCAGCAGGTTTTTTTTTTTTTTTTTAATTTAAAATGTACATACACCATATGACACAAAGAGAGAAAGCTGGATTCTCACTTTATTGAGAGAAATAAAAACGTACATTCACTCAAACACTTGTACATGAACATTCATAGAAGCTATATTTGTAGTAGCCCCAAACTAGAAACAACTCAATTATCCTTCAACAACTGGATATAGGTAAACAAACTGTGGTATATCCACATAATGGAATACTACTCAGCAATAAAAAGGAACAAACTATTTATACATGTAATGACATGGATGAACCCTAAAATAATGAAGTTATGAAAGAAGACAGACAAAATGCATGTACAATATGATTCAACATACAATTCCAGAAGATGTAAACTGCTCTACAGTGGCTGATAGCAGATCAGTGGTTGGCAAAGTGAGGCATGAAGGTCAGAGAGGAAGGATTTCAAAGGGGTGCAGGGAAATGAGTGATGAATACATTCCTTGTCTTGACTGTGGTAATGTTTTCACAGGGGTGGACACATGTCAGACTCATCAAATTGTATGCTTTAAATATATTCAGTTTACTGTACACCAGTTATACTTCAACAAAGCTGTTCAAAAGGAGAGGGAAGAAGGTGTCCACACTTGGCCCCTTGGTGGAGACCAGTCACTCCTGGTGGAGTGTGGAGTTTGTCTATGAAATCTGTCTCCCTGTCATCCAGGGGTTCTTTACCTATTCATTCGTACCTCCCTCACTTGTTTTATGGTCCCCTCTTCAAAGGGAA
Source organism: Proteles cristata cristata (assembly GCA_017311185.1). Taxonomy (NCBI): domain Eukaryota; kingdom Metazoa; phylum Chordata; class Mammalia; order Carnivora; family Hyaenidae; genus Proteles; species Proteles cristata. The sequence continues at coordinate 438,781 of JAESUZ010001502.1, read as the reverse complement.
GAGCTGTATCTTCTGTGTCAAGTCTCCTGTTGAGGAAGAGGGTGACACCATATGATGGAGGAGCCTCTTTGGGCAGCAGCAGAAAGACAGTGGTGATTACATTTGGCTCCTGGAGGAATCCACCCAACCACAGAACATCTATGCCACTGTCATTCCCACCTTATTTGTGGAATGTGCAACAACTCACTCTGGGAATAGTCCTGACATTGCTGCACAGCTAGATAAGGAAGAGGGGAGATCCTGAGCCATGCTTGGCTCTTGAAGGAACTAAACTACCCAGGCTTACCCTTCAGGTCAGGGCTGTCAGACAAGGTGGCCATTACATAACCTATAGTGACTCGTCAAATTTGGGAGCCAGGAAGCCAAAGCTATGTGCAAGGTGCTCTCCCAGCAACTGGCTAAACCCAGATTCCAATCTTTCCTACGCTGACCTGATTGAAGTCTCTTGAGGTACTGCCTCCTGAGGGCTAAACACTCGACTCTAACAAGGGAGGTAATTTCTATGGTATTCCTCTAGGCTAAGAATGCAACCCTCCACCCTGCTGTCGGTCCTGCCAGCATGTGTGGCCCGCCCTCAACCTCTGTGTGTTTTCCTTGATAGCATTAGCCTCACTGAAAGAAAGCTGGATTCAAAGATATCCAACCAGGGGCACCTGGGTGGCTCAGGTGGTTAAGCGTCCAACTTCACTCAGGTCACGATCTCATGGTCCATGGGTCTGAGCCCCATGTTGGGCTCTCTGCTGACAGCTCAGAGTCTCGAGCCTGCTTTGGATTCTGTGTCTTCCTCTCTCCGCCCCTTCCCTGATCGTGCGCTTGCTCTCTCTCTCTCTCAAAAATAAATGAACGGTAAAAAAATGCTTCTAAAAAGAAAAATCCAACCATAAAATGGACTTATGTGTTGGGGCTACCACTCACATGTTGAAAGGAAAAAATGTTTCCTCTACTCACAACACTTCTGACATCAAATGTGTGGGTTTTCCTCTCACATTAGACAATTCTGACACTAACTACCCAGAGTTAGTGCAGACCTTGCAGGTGAATGGCTCAGTCTCACAAGATTGCACACACTTCAGATGCCAACTGAAAGTAGTGCGTGCCCATGTAACCTACACTTCTGTCCAACTTGGCTGTAAATCAAGGGTTCCCATGACCCCTTTTTTTGGTTCAATAATTTGCTACATGGCTCACAGAGCTCAGGGAAACACTTCACTGTTTCAGGCATGTTATAAAAGATACAACTTGGGAAATGCCAAGTAGAAGAGACACATAGAGCAAGGTATGGGGAAGGGGTATGGAGCTCCCAGGCCCTCTCTGGCTGCACCACTCTCCTAGCACCTCAATGTGTTCACCAACCCAGAAGCTCTCTGAGCCCTCCTTCATTCATAGATTTTATGGAGGCTCCTTTGTAAGAAGGCACAATTTGATTAAATCATTGGTTGTTGGTGTTTAAGTCAATCCTCAGCCGCTTTCTCCTCCCCCGAGATGGGGAAGGGTGCGGGGTGGGGAAGGAACAGTCCAAGGCTCTAATCACATGCTGTTTCCTCTGGAAACCAACCCCCATCCCCCAAGAACCACCTCATCAGCATAAATTCAGATATGATTGCAAGGAGCTTATATGAATAACAAAAAATACCCCTCTCACCTTTGTCACTCAGGAAGTTACAAGGATTTGAGAAGCTCTGTGCTAGGAACCGATGACAAAGACCAAATATCTATTTCTTATTATATCACAACATTACAATGACAAAGGAATTAGACACCTGATGGACAGGAGTTCTGAGTATTCCTTTAAATCACACGCTCTCTCACAGGCAGCCACAAAATGATCTGGTTTGCAGAAACTGCCTGCAGGTGGATTTTCAGTCATGTCTGAGAAGCAGGGTGACTCTTCTGGTGACAGTCGTTCCCTCCCCACTGGGTTCTAATGAGGCTCCATTTCCTCAGGAAGTTCACCTTGATTGTGAGAAGAGTCAGACTGCAGGGACAAGGGACTGTGCACGGCAGACAGTCTGCGCTTTCTCTCTAGTTCACTATCAATGCTCCACTGACCTTCGTGGATGCCGCAGGCCTTGCTCTGTTCTCCGCTCAGGCCCACATCCATGTGCTCCCCTCAGCTCACTGTCTCCATAGGCTCAGAACTCAGGAGCACTCCTCCTCCTCCCACACATTCCTGACTGAGCTCAGCCACCCAAATGGTGGGGAAAGCTTGCTTTCTAGATCTCTTATCCAGGAGACACCAGCTAACAACTCACCACCTGGCCAGGAAACCAGGCAAATCTTCCTGATGAATTTTAATTAAAATCATGTGCCCAGAATGGCGATCCCAATAGGCAAGGCCTCCCTCCTGACCAAGCACTTGCATAGGACTCACATTGGCACAGCACGTTGCCCACTTGTTATAAAGAATACGGTCTTCCCAGGAGAGCTTTGACCCCTGTTGGCATTCAGAGAAGTAAGGGTGTGAACAAAAGGGCACTAAAGCCAACTGCAGTCATGTGCGGAAAGACACAGGGCTCTGCTATCTATCTCGGTGCCCCAGTACCTGGTCTTTAACATGCACCACACACAGATGTACATCAATGCAGCACAGGGTGGAGGGGGCATCAGGGCCCTGACCTGATTAGGAACTCAGGCCCCTGTTCAAATATTTACTGGGGACCTTACTATGTGCTGGTACTGTGGATTCAGCCTCATTCAGATGGATGAGGCCCCTGCCCTCATGGTTCTCACAGTCTCAGCTCTGTAGCATTAGCCCTGAGAGGTCATGAAGCAAGAACAGGGCTGACCAGGTTGGATGCCAAAAGCAGTCAGGGCTGAACTCCAAAACTCCATCTCTGGAGAGGGAGAAAGAACTCAGGACAGGATAGGTCAAGGCCAGCTACAGGAAAAAGCAGCTGACACCTCAGCCAGAAGCAAACAGATGTGTGTTGGGAGTGTGTGTGTGTGTGTGTGTGTGTGTGTGAATCCTGGTTGGGTTTAGCAAGTGGCCAAGGCTGGCTGAGTACCAAGAGAGTCTAAAGAGAGTGAGGAGCCACACCAGGGCTTCTCCCGAAGGCTTGATGCACTGCTCTTGACCTTAGCAGGGCAGTTCCTGCACTAACCTTGGGCCAGAGGTCCAGCAACGTGGGCTGGGAGCAAAGGCTGGGCTTTCAGGGAAATAGTGAGGAGTACACAAGTGAGCAGAGAAGTTCAGAAGGTGGGCCTACCATGCCAGCAGCACACAACAGTGGGGGCTGTAGACCATGGCTACATCTCTCACACATTTTCTGCTAAGAAGCACGAGAGTCAGAAACCCGTAGTTGCTGCAGCTGGCCTCCAGGCTCTGCTTTCCAGTCACCACCTGCCTCCCATCCCCCTTCCCTAGGCTGTGGCCTTTTTGGCTGTGTCACCTAGGCCCAGTTTGAGCTTGCCTTGTGAACTACACATTGGACTTGGACTTCCATGGCCTGACTCCTGGGTAGCCCCATGTTCAGTTGCTCTCCTCATCCTCCTGCTAATAAGACTCCTATGTGATGTAGCTCTGACTCCCACCCCACACCCACCTCCCAAACTATCAGAGTAGCTGGTTGTGCCCCATAGGGTTTTCGCTGACTTTGGTTGATGGGAGTTAGTCAATAAAGATCAAGGACAGTGTGACTACGGGGAAGAGAGCAAAGTACAGAGATTTCTGTTAAGAAATTAGGAGTCACTCAGGAGCTGGATGGGGAAGGGACCAAAGACTCCTGGGCAGGCAGGGGCTAGAGGCAGGTCCACCTCAAGATTCAAGAGGCAGGGTTGGGGGCACTCATGACTGAATCTGGGAAGCCTCCTGGAGCCCCCAGGAGCTGAGCTGAGAGGTGTTGAGAGTCACTAAGTGGGGCTTAAGGCCAGGAATCTGAGAGACTGCAGGGGACTCAGCTATCAAATTGGGGACAACTATCAAATTGGGCATTTTTCTCATCTGGGCTTAATGTGCTCTTGTCCCAAGACATCTCAGAGATACTGCTGGCCCTTAAAGGTCAGGCAAAGCGAAGCAAAACAGATAGATGGGCCAGGCCAGGAGGAAGAAGAGTCACAGTGACGAAGACAGCTCCACACTTGGTGTTTAAAGCAGCAGCCTGTTGGGTGCTCTGATGAGAGTGCTAGCTCACTCACCCTGCAGCCTGACCTACGTTCTCCCCAGGGCATGGCACGCCATGGGTATAGCACTTCAGAAGGTTTTCTTACTTCCTGCAGGCCACAAAGATATGGTTAGTAAATCTTGCCCTGAGGAATTTCAGATTAACTGCTTCTATCTATTCATCATCCAAAATCTGGAGCAGAGTTGGGATAAGACATGAGACACATATAATAATTCCAGATCCCAGGATCTCAAATATCAAAGAATTAATTTGGTTTCAGAAACATGTCAACAACTCCCCAGGAGAATGTGGCTCCAAGGCTCCTAATAAATAAGAACAATGCGATGCCAACACTCACCAGTCCCACAAATGCCACCCACAACCACCTGCAGCTGCAGGGCACACGCTAACCAAGGTGAAGACACAGAGCAGGCCAGCACTGAGTCAGGCTTGGCCAGTTTAATGCAGGATCCTGGGCAGATCACTTCTCTCCTGGCCTCAGTTCCGGATCTGTGAAAGCCTTCTGCCCTGTGTCCGGCTACGTGGGGCAATCTTGCCCACTGCGCATGGCTTCTCTGCGTAGGCAGAGCTCTGGTGAAAGGCTCTTTGGGCCATTCACCTTCCCCCATCAGAGAAACTGAACTTTCTCTAAACCTCTGTGGCCTGTGGAAAGCTCAGACAGTACAGAGCCCTCAGGAGCCTTCCTCTGGAAGCCAGTTCTAGCCATGTAACCCTTGGCCCTAAGAGACCAAGGACCACCAGAGAAAGGAGAACCAGACTCAGAGAACACCGTTTCTGCCCCCAGACCCACAGGGCTCAGCACCACCACACTCCCTGTTCTTGAAGGAGTTAGTAGTTTGAACTGACAGCCTCTATGGCTTTCCACACTGGGGCCTTGACCAAGTGACTGCCCTGTTCCGTGTCTCAGTTTCCTCACCTGCAAGTGGCTCAGTTGTGAGGATTAAATAAGGCTATGTGTTAAACAGGGTCACAGAAATGTAACTTCCCTCCTTGCTTTTCTTCTAACTTCACAGCTACCTTCCCTTAGGCAGGGCGGCAAGCGGCAGCGGCTCTGCTGCTCTCAGTTTATCATAAGACAGATTCAGAACCTGACCCCCAGGCTCTGGGTGAATCAGTTAATAAATGACTGTAAAAATGTGTGGTGGCTACATTATGAATAAACAAAAATATGTGTGCTCCCAGTTGCTTCCTTTACTTTTTTTTTTTTTTTTTTAAGCAAACTCTGCTGGTAGCTGTATGGACCCCAGTATTTTGGAAATTTTCAGTGGATAGGAATAGCAAAAAACTGTTAGCCCAAATAACTTTTTTAAGTTTAATTTTTTATTGAGAGAGAGAGTGAAAGGGAGAGAGAACAAACAAGCAGGGGAGGGGCAAAGACAAAGAGGGACAGAATCCCGAATTCTAAGCAGGCTCCGAGCTGTCAGCACAGAGACTGACACAGGGCTCAAAACCATGAACTGTGAGATCATGTCCTGAGCCAGAACTAAGAGTCTGATGCTGAACTGACTGAGCCACCCAGGTGCTCCACCCAAATAACTCTTCAAATATTCTATTCTGACCCAAATCCAATTTTAGCTCACGTTGAGAGTGCCTTCTACTTATATTGAACAGAATATGAAGTTAATATTTATATTCTCAATATTTGTTGAGAAAATAGTCTTACAATTTTAAAACCAAATTTGTTTAAAAATATTTCAAAACTAGTTCTTATACTATTTCTTATCATGTTTTATTATTACTTCTGGTGGAGTACAGTTGTGTTAGTCAAAACTGCCTTACTTTTACTGGTGATCATCATGCTGACTTTGTATTTCACAAGATTAAACAAAGAGTCACACATTTTATTAGCCAAATAGAGCTATAGCTGATCTCTAGACACAGTTTCCATGCTTTTTCCATCAACTAGGTTTTTTAAAAAATTTTTTTAAGTTTATTTACTTATTTGAGGTGGGGGTAGGCAGAGAGAGAGCGAGAGGGAGAGAATACCAAGCAGGCTCCATGCTGCCAATCCTGGAAAAGTTGGAAATAGTTTCAGTGTGGAACATGAGGACTTTTCCCAGCAGGGCATAAGCAAGAAGATAGCCCAATAGCGCTGAGGGCCTAGGCAAAACTGAAAAGCAGACACTGGGGCCCACATAACCATGTGTGTGGTACCCACATAACCATGTGCAATGTTCTAGCAGGGAGCTGCCTGGAAGCAAGGAAAAGTCAAGCTGGAGCTTTCACCTTTACCTTTGGTTTAAAATGTTGGGACTGGGGCGTCTGGGTGGCTTAGTCAGTTAAGCGTCCGACTTTCGCTTAGGTCATGATCTCGCAGTTCGTGGGTTCGAGCCCCGCGTCGGGCTCTGTGCTGACTGCCAGCTCAGAGCCTAGAGCCTATTTCAGAGTCTGTGACGCCCTCTCTCTCTGACCCTCCCCTGCTCACGCTGTCTCCCTCTCTCTCCTAGAAATAAATAAAAAAGTATTAAAAATAAAATAAAATAAAATGTTGGGACTATTATGCCAGTGGGAGTGCACATTGGTACAACCTTTGGGAAGCAACTCTGCATCCCATTTGCTAGTAAAATCCCAGATGCACACACACTAGAGAAATTCTGCACATATGTACAGGGGACCCATATGAGAGTGTTAGAGAGCACTGTGGGAAATATAAAAAGCTAGAAATAGTCTTAATGTTCATCAGGAGAATAGATATAGTAGCATATCCACATGGTGGAATAACACAGAGCAACGAAGATGAATGATTTAGAGCTACATGTCAACATAGAAGATCTGGACTGTAACATGAAGCAGCCCTGTGGACATACAGCCTTCAAGAGTAACAGCTCTTATGTCCCCCATGTTGACTGAGTCCTTGAGCAGGGAAAGGGATGGCCTCCTATGGTTGAATATCAGACACTTAGAAGACCTATCTCCTCCAACTCACCAAAGATCCAGTGATGAATTTCCATTATTAGAAATTTACTCCTCTGTGTCAAAGTCATGTGCTGTGTTAGAAATCAAAGATACTGATGGTCTCCAGCTCTACAAAACTCTGCTGGGCAGCCACTTACCACAGCCCAAACCCCTTGTCACTAAAAAGCTCATGGAAGGAAGACAAGGTAGGAAGGCTGAGAAGCTGGGTCAAGGACAGAATATCACGAGTATTGAAGTATTGGTTAGATGAAGAGAGGTCAGAGGCAGTAAAAAGCATCAGGGGACAAGAAATGCCGAAGAAACCACAAGATATTTACGGAGGAGTTGTAGGGGTGCCTCGGTGGCTCCATTAAGCACCTGACTCTTGATTTTGACTCAGGTCATGATCTCACAGTTTGTGGGATCAAGACCCGCTTCAGGCTCTGTGCTAACAACATGGATCCTCTCTCTCCCTCCCTCCCTCTCTCTCTCTCTGTCTCTCCCTCTCTCTCTCTCTGCCCCTTCCCTGCTCACTCTCTCTCTTTCAAAATAAATAAACATTTTTTAAAAAAGGGAGGTAGTTATAGAAACTGATCACATATTAGAGGTAGATCAGTTTATAAAGGGCAGAATGGGAGCTGCCACAGAAGAGAAAGTGAAGGTTAGGGCACCTGCCTAGATTAGGAAAGAATTATGTGCACAGGTAGAGGAAAGGAAAAAGAAAAAGGAAGGATTAGAAAATCAGAGAAAGAGGGTAATTTATTATACTGGATCCTGGAAGAGTCAGGGGTGGGGGGAGACACCTAGGAGGATTCATCTTAGAAATGCCATGTGGATCCTTTTAGAAACGAAAAAGGGAGGAGCTGAGAACCTGATATGCTTCACTGTCCCAGATCAGTAGAAGTTAAGGTCATTGGTGGGGCGCCTGGGTGGCTTAGTTGGTTAAGCGTCCAACTTTCGCTTAGGTCGTGATCTCACGGTTCGTGGGTTCGAGCCCCGCGTCAGGCTCTGTGCTGACAGCTAGCTCGGAGCCTGGAGCCTATTTCAGAGTCTGTATCTCCCTCTCTCTCTGACCCTCCCCTGCTCACGCTGTCTCTCTCTCTCTCTCTCCCAGAAATAAATAAAAATTAAAAAAAAAAAAGAATTTAAGGACGCAGTTTAAAAAAAAAAGAAGTTAAGGTCATTGGCAATAAAGACAGAAGTGGAGTGGACAATTTGAGGAGAGCTGGACAAGCAGGAAATAAGCCACCATTGGGAATGGGATGAGTGTCTGTCTAGGTGTGAATAAAAGGACCGGTAAAGAGCTGGCTGAGCTGGAAACCACATCTCTGTGTGGTACTAATTTTCTTTTGTCCCAGTAGAGCTCAACAGCTCTGAAGTCCTGCAGATAAGACAGGAGGCTGGATTATTCCAGGTTAGGGTAGGCAAAGTGGGTATAGCCGGACACAGGGGTAAGGCCACAGAGAGTGCTGGGCAGATGACAGCAGCCCTGGGAACGGCTGCAGCTGCCAGACAAAAGAGACTTTTCGAGTTTTCTTTTCTTTGTTTGTTTTTAAGATTTTATTTTTAAGTAATCTCCACACCAACCTCGAACTCACAGCCCCAAGATAAAGAGTTGTATGCTCTACCAAGTGAGCCAGCCAGGCATCCCTCCAGTTTTCTTTTATAGAAGAGATAATAGTCTGTTATAACTTAAAAGATAGTAAATAGAAAAGTCATTCAAATGACTGGAGTTGATGTTTTCAACATTGAAGTAGCAGCCCACACCTCACCTTGCTTCTGGGTCAGCAATCAGGGTCAAGTGCTTCTATGGGCACATGACCTTGCCTGCCACATCTCTCAGCGTTATGTCTACCCCACAAACTCAAAAGCAACAATGGGACGAGATTCTTATCTGTACCTCCCACCCCTGTGCAGATGGCTGGTGTTGAAGGTACTTAAAAGATAAGTTTACAAGTTTCCAAAAAGCAGTAATTTGGTCAGCTTGATGAACTATTATTGGAAAAGTGGGATAAAAATTATTAAGTCCTTGCTTTTTGAATAGAACCATGCTGCTGAACACTGCAGCAATTTTATCACCCTCTTAAACATCTTTCAGCAATCTTATCCGTTTTTCAGAATTTAGAGATGGAGTCTACTTTTTGTGCTTTATAATCTTTAACTATTTTCAGCCAGTTATTCCTGCTCTGTACTGTTTTATACTCATAAAAGTCAGAATTACTTAAATAGCCAACAATAGGATTTGTTTATAGTTTTTTTTTTGTTTTTTTTTTTTTAAATGTTTTTTTTAATTTATTTCTAGGAGAGAGAGACAGTGTGAGCAGGGGGTCAGAGAGAGAGTCACAGACTGAAACAGGCTCCAGGCTCTGAGCTGGCAGTCAGCACAGAGCCTGATGCGGGGCTCGAACCCACGAACCGTGAGATCATGACCTAAGCGAAAGTCGGACGCTCAACCGACTAAGCCACCCAGGCGCCCCTGTTTATAGTTTTTTTAAATGTTTGAATATTTTATTGAATTGATATGACTTCCTTCCTTATCAGTGATTTCTTTCTTTCTTTATTTCTCTCTCTCTTTCTTCTTTCCTTCCTTTCTTTTTAAAGAGAGGGCAAGGGGCAGAGAGAGAGAGAGGGAGGGAGAGAGGAAGAGAATCCCATGACAGAGAGAGAGAGTGAGAGAGAGAAGTGGGGCTCACCCAAAGTGGGGCTGATGTTCACCCAAGGGGGGTTCAAGCTCACCTCACGTGGGACTCAAACTCATGAACCATAAGATCATGATCTGAGCTAAAGTCAGATGCTTAATGACTGAGCCACCCAGGCACCCTATAGCTCCATTTGCATTTTTTTTTTTTTACAAATAGTTTATTGTTAAATTGGTTTCCATATAACACCCAGTGCTCATCCCCACGAGTGCCCTCCTCCATGCCCATCTCCCCCCTCCCCCCCACATCCATCAGTCCTCAGTTTGTTTCTCAGCATTCAAGAGTCTCTCATGGTTTGCCTCTCTCCCTTTCCCCCACCATTTCCCCCCTTCTTCTCCCCCTTGTTCCTCCGTCAAGTTCCTCCTAATCCTCCTATATGTGCAGACATATGATATTTGTCCTTCTCTGCCTGACTTATTTCGCTAAGCATAACACCCTCAAGGTCCATCCATGTTGCTACACATGGCCAGATTTCATTCTTTCTCATTGCCATGTAGTATTCCATGGTATAGATAAACCACATCTTCTTGATCCATCTTCGTCCGTTGATGGACACTTAGGCTCTTTCCATGTTTTAGGTATTGTTGAGAGTTATAGCTCCATTTTCTAATGTTTATTTATTTTGAGAGAGAGAGAGAGGGTGTGTGCCGGCCCAGGAGAGGGGCAGAGAAAGGGAGAGAAAGAATTTCTCTTTTTTCTTATGAGAAAAATAACTCATGTTCATGACAGAAAAATTTTAAACTACAGATAGGTAGAAGGAAAACTGGAGGCTAGTTAATATGTAAGAATATGTCTTCCAACTCCTTCTCTAACCTGTATACAGCAGGTTCATACTGTCTTTATTTTTTTTAATCACCTATAAGAAATCCAGCTCTCCAGGACTCAAGTGCCCTATCTACCTGACACATACCTGCCTGCCCTAGGGAAGGAATTTTGGAAGAAAGAGTAGAGAGTGCTGTGAGCCTACCCTAGGGAGAAGAAAGACACTATGGGCTCCCCCTGGAAGGTGAAATGGCCACATCTGCTTACGGGACCACAGTGCCCTCACTGAATAATCATGTTAACAACCACCTCTGGACATCTGTGAATAATCTGGAACCTTGTAATTTGTGCTTTTGGAGAGTTCCACAAAGCCATGGTGTGGGTCCCTTAACCAGGGACAACTGATGGCTGAGTGGAGCCAGTGAAACTTGAACATGAGCCATAACAAAGTAGGAACAAAGTTCAAAAGATTAAACCAGCTAAAAATGCCAACAACCACCCTGCATGGTTTTTTTTTTTTTTTAATGTTTTATTTATTTCTAGGAGAGAAGAGAGACAGCGTGAGCAGGGGAGGGTCAGAGAGAGAGGGAGTCACAGACTGAAACAGGCTCCAGGCTCTGAGCTGGCAGTCAGCACAGAGCCCGACGCGGGGCTCGAACCCACGAACCGCGAGATCATGACCTAAGCGAAAGTCGGAAAGTCGGACGCTTAACCGACTAAGCCACCCAGGCGCCCCCCACCCTGCATGGTTTTTATCGTAAAATAACATAGCAAGTGAGCCCTTTTTCTCATGGAGCATCCCAGTGCACTCCCACTTGGCCTGTTCAAGAATGAGGGGACATGCTCCAGATCCCCAGAGGTAATGCCTTCTGCCCACAGTCAAGTCTTGTGACCCCTGCTATTTCAGCCTTCAGTGCAGGAAGACAGAATACGCGGAGTTTCTTTCATGCCCCCAGGACATAGCAGTGGGCCACATTCCCCATGGAGTCTCTAAGAAATTGATGGGTAAACTGGCCTCAGGTAGCCACAAGGTGTATGGAGAGAGCAGAAGCCCAGACAGACCAAGATTTTCACCTTGGTCTTGCCCCATTCCAGACCTTGAGAAAGTTATCTAATTTCTCTGATTCTCCAGTTACTTGCCTATAAAATAGGGATTCTTGTAAGGTCATGAGGATCAAACAGACTACATAAGTAAAACACCTGGAAACTTATGTGGCATATAGTTGATGCTCAGTTAAGTATCAGTTTCTTGGCCTCCCAGCCCAGTGGTCCCATCATGCCTTTTCAGACTTGCCATGACTTGGGGCATCCTGGATACTGAGGTGATCAACGTTCATTCATTCAACCAACTTTACACAAAGTGTCTATACACCTAACACCTCGGAATATCAACTTCATTTAAAGATTTTTAAAATATGATCTTAACACTAAGACAAATATTACGGAGGAGAATGCAAACTTTGTATTAAATTTTAAAGAAAAACATAAGTCATTAGGCCCATGCCCCAGACTTCCCAGGGATCCCATACAGGGCAGCCTGAAGATGCTAAGATGCCCAAGGACATGACCTCAGGTCTGATTCGTACAGATCTCCACCTTTTCCTGCTGTAAGATATGAAGCAGAAGTGACACAGCCCCTTCCTAGGAAATCAGGGTAGAAAAAACTGGCCCAGAAGACAAACCATGCAATTACACAGTGAGTCCTCGTGCTGACCACCCTCCCTATCCCCAGAGCCTTGTTTGCACAGTCTGTCTCTCTGACTTGCGATTCATTCCAGGGCAGATTCTTCCAAGATTATCCTCAATTCTCATGAAAAGACACTCCCAATTCTTGGAAAACTTTGTGAAATTTGTCATATCTAGAATGTTCAGCCAGGTCAAAACTGTTTTCCTTACTCCCTCCCCTTCTAGCCTTCTGCTACATCTTGGGTCACCTTCCAAGGTCAGATTCTGGGATGTGAACTGGGGTGACTCTAACTATTTGTTAGCTGTGTCTTGCTGGACTCACATCTGTTGCTGCTCTTAGCACAGGTTGACTTGGGCTGGGAACCAGGTCTCCTATGTTTACTTTCTCATCAGAAAATGTAGCTCCTCCCCTAAATCAATCACCATGTTAACTAATTTCAGTATTTGACAGAAACAGAGAAATGGTGACAGTGGTCACCTCTGAGTGCTAGGACTAGGAATGGTTTCTATATTCATCATTTTGTTTACCCATATTTTTTTATTTTTAACAATGGCCATGTAATATTTGTGTATAAACAATGAGAAAAATGTTAGAACCAGCAATCTTCTTGCTTAGCTCTTTCTTAATGATTTTACATGCTGAATTTAAGCTCAACATTCAAGGCAGAAAGTCACAGAATGTTTTTCCAAAAGATAAGATACTAGAAATCCAATAATTCCTGAAGGCACATGGGATGAGCACTGGGTATCGTAAGTAAGTGATGGATCACTAAATTCTACTCCTGAAATCATTATTACACTAGATGTTAACTAACTTGGATTTAAATAGATTTTTTTAAAAAAGAATAAGGGGAAGAAAAAAAGAAATCCAATAATTCCTGCATATTGCTTTTTACCAAGTAGAACCAATTTCTGGTTTATACTTAGGCTTATAAGAACAAATGAAAGATTTTTAAAAGTTTATTTCTTTATTTTGAGAGAGAGAAAGAGCATGAGCAGGGGAGGGGCAGAGAGAGAGGGAGAGAGAAAGAATCCCACACAGGTTTCACGGTGCCAGCTCAAAGCCCAGTATAGGGCTCGAACCTACGAACCTATAAGACTATGACCTGAGCCAAAATCCAGAGTCATCTTCTTAACCAACTGAGCCACCCCGGTCCCAAATGAAACTGTTTTTGAAACAGGGTTATTTATCCAATGTACTTTACATATAGTTAAGGTTATCTTCCTATGAATCAAAATCACAGCAAAACTAGAAAAATTGCTGGAATTCAAAGAAAAAGGAACTCAAGGTCATGGTATTGGGAGATCACATTATTTTCCAAAACAACTTAGTAACCTGAGGGAGTAAAATAACACCAGATGGAGATTTTAATTCCCTTTTTACAGACAAGGATTCATTTAATTCTAGTAATTTTTTAAATTTATTTTAAATGTTTTTTTTTTTTTTTGAGAAAGAAAGAGTGTAAGGGCAGGGGGCAGAAAGAGGGAGACACAGAATTCAAAGCAGGCCCCAGGCTCCGAGCTATCAGCACAGAGCCCAAAGTGGGGTAGGAACCCCCGGACTGTGCAATCATGACCAGAGCCAAAGTCGGATGCTTAACCGACTGAGCCACCCAGGCACCCCTAATTCTAGTAATTCATTTAATAAATATTTGAACCTTTACTATGCTCCAGGCATACATAGGTCTAGGCAATGGAGATACAACAGGAAACAAAACTAGTAAAAATTCCTACCCTCATGAAGCTTGCCTTCCGGTCAGAGAAACAGAAGATTCTCATGCAGCAAAACAATCTTCAGCATAGTATTAATACTGTTTCTACTGTTTTTGACTGTTTTCCTGACATTTTACTTAGAGAAGGAGAAATTTCTACCAAGTCCTTATTTATTCATTTGTTTACTTGTTTATTTATTTTTGAGAGAAAGCACGTGCAAGCAGGGGAGTGGCAGAGAGAGAGGAGGACCGCAGATCCGAAGCAGGCTCTGCCCTGATAGCACAGAACCCAGCGCTGGACTCAAACTCATGAACCGTGAGATCATGACCTGAGCCAGTCAAGCACTCAACCAACTGAGGCACCCAGGATCCCCCTACCAAGTCTTTCCTAAGTGTGGCGAGGTCTTCTGTTTCTTACCATAACCCCGCCAGGAGTGAGACAGACTATATGCCGCCAGTACCTTTGGAGTCAGAGTAACTAGAAAGTTGGTGAGCTACCCATCCATAACCTTTCTACAGTGATTGCCTTAGGATTTAGCAGATATAAAAGGATTCAGATGTTTGCAGAAAGAAGTTGAAGGCCCCCCAGGTATGACTGGAGTAGAGACTGAGCTAAAAGGTTGGGATACCAGGGGCTGCCATGGTGGGCTTACTGGCATAAGCAGAAACAGAAATGATACTAACTTAGTGAGAAACAGATTTTTAACTCCATGTGAGAGAAAACATTTCAATAGCCAGAGATGTTCCACAGTAGAATGGGTTGAGGGAAGGGTAGTTCTCAGGCTCTGACAGTGGATGGCTGGCTCAGCTCTCCCACTCAGCTGTGTGTCCTTGAGTTAGTCCTAAGTTTCCTTGTCTATAAAATGGGAATTAAAATGGTACCTAGTTCTGGGCACCTGGCTGGCCCTGTCAGTAGAGCATGAAACTCTTGTTTTCAGGGCTAGAAGTTCAAGCCCCACACTGGGTGTAGAGATTACTTAAAAATAAAATCTTTAAAAAATAATGAAATAAAATAAAATAAAATAGTACCTAGTTCATGGGATTATGGTGAAGATTAATAAGAGAAAGCAAGAGAAGCGGAGCTCACCCGAAGCGGGGCTCGTGCTCACCCGAAGTGGGGCTCGTGTTCACCCAACGCAGGGCTCAAGCTCACCTGATGCAGAGCTCAAACTCATGAACTATGACATCATGACCTGAGCAGAAGTCCGATGCTTAACCGAATGAGCCACTCAGGTGCCCCTACTCTATGTTGTTTTTATGGTGGATTTTATTTGATTTGTTTTGATATAAAAATAATATTATATACATTCATATTTGGCAAAAGGATTAAAATTGATAGTTATGATATTAACATCATAAAATCTGTGGCTATAGTGAGGATAGAACCTAACTCCCTACAAGGATGCCTCTGAACGATGCTTGATGCTACCACATTTGGGATATGACCATGGTCTGGGCCCAATACATGACCCGTGACTGATCCCCTAAGGCAGGAGCACTACAACCCATACACACACCCCACAGGGCTGATTTGAATTGTCATCTGGGGCTCAAGACAGAAAGTCCCCAGGGAGTTTATCCTCAACGTCGCAAAGCTCCCAAGAGCCTGTACTGAACAGAGCAGCAGTGCCAGCCTAAGCCCCACTCTGGGACACCAGAACTGATAAACAGAGATGTCAGCCTGCGAGGCAGGACTCTGGGCACAGCCAGGCTGGGCTGGAAAGCCAACTTATAGTTCAGTGGGATGAAGGGCAGCCTAAAGGCAGCACAGGACAGAACACCAACAGACAGAGGACAGACATTCAGACAGAATGATTCTTCCACCCCAGTGAGGACACTCCAAGAGCAGCTGTCCAGCCCCAAGACATTTGCTTACAGCCCAGCCCCACCTTCCGGCCCTGGCTGTCGGTAACAGTCCAAGGGCAGGAGATAGCAAGCAGCCCTGCTACTTAGGTGTGCCCAGCAGGACCTCTGCAGCTGTCATCCCCATACCAACTGCCTTAGGGTCAGTGGACAGCCTTTAACTGTTGAGCCAGGGCCCAGCCCTCCAGTTCCCACCATCATACCCTCCCACCGGCCACTTTCCAGGCATGCCTAGACCTGTCTGAACTCTCAGCAGGTACAGAGTTCAGGCATATCTCCTCCACTCCCCTCACTACTACTTAAGAATCAAAATCCCAAACAATAATATCTTGCATATGTGTGATGCTTAGCACTTTCCAATACACTTTTCATACCTTGTAGGTACTGGTTAGGATTTTTAATTGTAAGCAAAAGTAACTAACTTTGGCTAATGTGCATAGCAAAGGACATTCATTAAAAGATAATGAGTAGCTCACAAAATTTCCAAGAAGGTAGAAAATCAGGCTTGGAAGCACCCAGTCAGAAACAATGCCCTAATCCCCAACTCAACAGTGGTCAAAGAACACATCACCGTGACCACTGAGACTGGAATGGCAGGATACCATCCCTGCCCCCTACACCACGGACAACTTCATACTGGATGCTGCCCATAAAACTGTGATCACTGGAATGGATATGGTACCCATCAAATCGCTAAAAAGCAGATCATGCTCCTTTGCTGTCACTGGCTTCCAATTCAAAATTGGTGAGGTGTAGCATGAGGAAGGGGGCCTGTCTGACTGGAGAAGCCTGAGCCTCAGGCCGATGCCCACGCCCTAGCTGTAAAGGAAGATGGCTCCACCTCATGAGGCATAGGATTCCTCAAGCATAGGAAGGAGGCTCAGTTGCTAGGCAACGAAAATGAGTGACAAATGTTCAACTTTGCATTGTACTCAATCATCACACTAACACATTAAGTTGTCAGAATGACTCCTGTTATCCCCATTTTATTTATTTATTTTTTAATGTTTATGTATTTTTGAGAGTGGGAGGGGCAGAGAGGGAGAGAGACACAGAATCTGAAGCAGCTCCAGGCTCCGAGCTGTCAGCACAGAGTCCAGCCCACGAACTGCGAGATCATGACCTGAGCCCAAGTCAGATACTCAACCAACTGAGGCAGCCACCCAGGTGCCCCTTATTGTCTCCATTTTAGAGTATGACCAGGGCAGCTTCTCTACCAATGTATTGATATAAAATAGGAAGAAAAGCAAAGTTTTATTTTCAGGTTTAAAAGATCAACTGAAAAAGTGAGTGACCTGGCTACAGGTCATTTAAAGGTCTCAGAGGGGTGCCTGGGTGGCTCAGTCAGCTAAGCATCCAACTTTGGCTCAGGTCATGATCTCACAGTTTGTGAGTTTGAGCCTTGCGTCGGGCTCTGTGCTGACAGCTAAGAGCCTGGAGCCTGCTTTGGATTCTGTGTCTCCCTCTCTGTCTGCACCTCCCATAATCATGGTCTGTCTCTCTCTGTCTCTCAATGATAAATAAATGTTAAAAAATAAAATTTTTTTAAAAAAAGAAGCTCTCAGAATCTCATCTAGTCTTAAGCTTCATATGAACCCAGCTAAAGAGGCAGCTGACATACCACTACACACTTATGGGTGGGATAGTGCCTTGGGTTCTAGGTCTGCCAGACTTACCTAGGGTTGAACATTCTAGTCTGGCCACAAACTTGCAGAGAGGGGCAGCCAAGGTAAAGACGTTCTGTAACATCTGGTACGTGGGCTCTGCTGCTTCAGAGGGTAGAGCTGGGGCTGCATGGGAACCACAGGGGCGAGCTGCCACCTCAATACCTGGAGAACCTGACAAAAACAAGACAGACATCCCCATGAGGTTGTGAAGTTTCTACTGCCAGGGATACTCTAACAGAGGCTAGAGAGCCATCTGCTAGAAATTTCAGTTGAACTAGATGATGAATGCAATCCCTTCCAATTCTAAGATGCTATAAGCCTCCCATGAGTGTTAAGAGGGCAGACATGACCAACAAGTTAGGGCAATGGCCCTCCAAGAGCCTCCTAGGAACTTAGTGAATTAACCAATGACAAAAAAGAAAAGAAAAAAAGAAAACGAAAAATGGGCACATTTACTAGACATCAATTATATGAAAAATACCAAGAAGAATCATTTTATACTTCACATCAGCCATAACAACAAGAAATGTCTAATGCTGGAGAGGCTGGGATAAAACTGGAATTTGTGCTGGTGCCTGGGTAAGGTGGGTACTGCTTTTTTGGAAATCAACATGGCAAGTAGTATCAAAACCCCAAAATTATTTTGAATCCTTCAACTCAGTAACTGTTCACATGGGAATTTACCTTAAGGGACAATTTAAAGGATAATTGCTATTGACTTGGAAGTATTAATTACATCATTATTAAGGATAAACAGTAAGCCTTACATAGGGAGGAGATTAAATATAGTATGGTTTTGACAGAATATTAGGCAATCGTTACACATGGTGTTTATAAAGAATCTTTGTTCCTTGAGGGCAAGTCTTGCATCCTGTTTACTACGATAGATTCAGCTCTGTCTGATACACAGAAATAGTTCAATAGTTCATTGAATGAATGAGTGAATAAACAACTGAACAAATGAATTCAATCTTAGCAAGAGAAAATGCTTATTACATGTTGTGTTAAAAAAAGCAGAACTCAAAATGACATCTAACCTATGATTTCCAGAATATGAAAGACTATATATACATGTGCCCTACATGTAGACTGTAATGTGGAAAAATTTTTTAAATAAGACGTTTGGGCCACATATTAGGGATGATGTGTTATTTATTCACCATGTCTTACTGAGTACCTATTATGTATTAGGTGCTATGCCACATGCTGTGAATACAGCAGTAAAAAACAAACAAACAAACAAACAAACAAACAGAAAAAAAAACAGTCTCTACCCTCATGGGTAGTTTATGCTAGTGGGTTACTGGAGGTGTGATAGTGGGAGGGAGACAGGAAATAAATGGATAAGAGAATATATAATAAGTCAGACAGTGATAAGTGCTATTGGAAAAGGGGGCGAAAAAAGCAAAATGGGGGATGGAGAGTGCTAAGAGAGGAAAGGCTGCCATTTCATATGGATGTCCAGGAGGATATTTAGGAAAAGAACTTCCAAGCAAAGGGAACAGCAAGGAAGGGCCCTGAGGCCAGAGTGTACTTGGTGCACTCAAGGAACAGCAAGGAGGTCAATGTGCTACAGCACAGGGTACTAGCGGACAAGGCAGAGATGCTACAGGAGTCAGAGTATGTTTGCTTTCAATGAGACAAAGAAGCCACTGGAAGAGTCTGAGCAGAGGTGTGACGTGATTTGACTTATGTTTAAAAAGAATCATTCTTTTTACAAGAATACTTTATGAGAGTTTAAGATAAAAGGCAGTATTTTAAACAATGAACAGATTATCATAACATTCGTGAACTGATTTACAAAATACTTTCTGAGCACCCACTGTTCCCAGAGGCTGGAATAGCAGAACTACTTCAAGATTACAAAGACATATTAACCACACAAAAATATTTTTAAATAACATTGGGTTCTTTAAGACAAAGATTGCTGACAGCAATGAAATGATTTTGTCATTTTTTGCTTTAAAGACTATAAAAATAATTTTTCTCAATTAACATTTAGATGCACATTTCATATTCTATACCAAGTCCCATGATTGTAAACTGAGTGGCTGCTGGGAAAATCTTTTTTTTTAATGTTTATTTGAGAAAGAGAGAGAAAGACACAGAGTGAAAGCAGGGGAGGGTTAGAGAGAGGGGGAGACACCGAATCTGAAGCAGGCTCCAGGCTCTGAGCTGTCAGAACAGAGCCCAATGTGGGGCTTGAACCCACAAACCATGGGATCATGACCTGAGCTAAAGTCAGATGCTTAACCAACTGAGCCACTGAGGTGCCCCTGTTGGGAAAAATCTTAAAGTTGGCTGCTTATTTGACTTGTCTTACATAGCTCACATACAGCACTCCTACAGCATCACTCACAGCCCAACATTACTGATAGGAGGCCCTTGTGGAAAGTCTGTATGTGCTGGCAAGATTATCCGAAAAACTAATAAAATCCTTGTAATCCTTTTCAAGGATGCAGAAAGGAAAATGGCTGCATTTCAAATTCATGGCATTTCAAAGGCATGAATTAAGCTCTAAACTCTACATTTGAAAAAAAAATCAACACAAGTTCTCTAATTTATGTTCTAAACTGAGAAAACAAATCGTTGCTAAGAAATGAAATTTGCAAAATTCTTAAAACACATTTTCTAGTTGATATGCACATACTTAAATCTACAAACTATACCAAAATATACACTGCAGGAATCACTACATCGAACTTGGTTGATACAACTTCACCATGAAATCTAGAATTATTTTTCACTTTCATTAACTTTATTCCTAGACATCCTGCCTTTAGATATGTATAAAACTGATTGTGTTGAGATAATAGTTCTATGAAAATGTACAAGAAAGTCATGACTCTTATGAGAGTTAAGGGGGCTTTTTCTTAGCTCTCCAACATCTTGATTTCTGTGACACTCATGTCGGAGGTCTCTGCACCCTATTCCTCCTTCTTACTATCCATTAACTTCTCACTTACTATATAATTTGACACAGGGCTACCAGGTTTCTTCTATCAAAGCAGCCATCTTTCTGAGACAGCTGTCAACGACCTACAAAATCGTGTTTCAATACCTTCTCATGACCTCCTCTGTCCACTCCAGTCACCCTGCCATTTCCCCCAACCAGAGTTCTTCTACCTCTGATCAGCATTGTCTGCCGTCCCTGCTCTTCCCTCCTACCCACATCTATCTTCTTACTACTCTAACTACTCCACCCCTCTCATCTGCCCACTCCATCCTGGCTTCACTTTATTGCTGATGGACCAGTACTTCTACCTCTTGTCAACATCTCCAACTTCCTTTTTTCTGGTCTCCTTTGTCCAGCAAAGCCCAGCCTTGGAACAGCCTCACCAACAGTCTTCACTATGCCTATCTCAGGTGGATTCGATGCTGAAGAAAGCCTCAAACACCACAAATTAGTGCCCCACAAATCCATGGCCTCCAACCTCAGCAAGCCCTCACTACTGCCCTGTGGTACATGTGGGTTGCTATTAGCTTTCCGTCCTCTTTTCCACAGCAGCCATCTTGAATGTTTTCACTCTTTTTGCAAGCTTTCCATTCTATCCAATTCCCTCACACTGAGCAGATATCCTTGCCTCTGACATCACATAAGAAGTAATGGCCATCGGGTATGAACTGCCTCCATTTCCTGAGCCCACCTCCCAATCACTTACCTACCTACCGACCTACCGACCTACTTGCATTTCCAACTCCTCCTTCCTTTTTACCCTCCCATATTAAATGAAAATTGGGTCCTCTTCCTGCCTGAAGCTGACTTTGAACTCTACCACCTTCTACCATCTTGCTGATCTCACTCTATCCTTTTACCCTTCTCTTTCCCTTATCCCCAACTGTCCCTCTACTGGCTTTTCCCCATTAGCATTTTTAAATGCCCTAATCTCTCTCAACTTAAAACAAAATTGTCTCACAACTCTACATCCTTTCTAGTTTTCTCCCTCCTCCTCTTCAAAACCACTGCCAAGAGTTATCTACATTGGTATTTCCCAAAGGACTTTGGTTTTCTCTTTGACTCTCTCTGGTGAAGGATTTTATCCATTCCCGTGGTTTTGATTATGATGTATATGCTCATAACTTGTTAACTCAAGACTCTTTTTTCCAGATCAGATCTCTCAAGTATGACAGGCTCTCAGGATCTGTCTTCTTGGTTTGAATTAGTTTTAGGGTAATAGTCCCTCTGGTTATTTCTTCTTTGGACACGAATTCCCAAATATTAAGGCATTTCCCCAAGCCAAGCTCCAAATCACCTACTGGACATTTCACCTGGATGTCTCCCACTGATTTCAAACCCGCCTACTCCTTTACTACTCCTCACCTTGGAGGAAAGTACCACCATCCATCCACCATGTTTCCCAAGGCAGATATCTAGGCATCATCCTTAACTCCTCATTCTCCTCTAGGCTCTCAGCTCATCATTCACAAAGTCCTTTGAATATTTACCTCCCTAACACATCTCAGATCTACCCCCTCTTTTCTATCTTCATAGATATGCTATGCTGGATCACTACAGCAGCTTCTGACCTAGATCCCAGCCTCATCTTCTCCTGGCCATTCTCCACATAGGTCCCAGGCCTTTTCAGAATACGTGTCTTCCTAAAAATCTTCATTATCTTTAGAATAAGCTTATATTCCTTAGCCTTGTATAATAGGCTCTTCAAAACCCAGCCCTGGTTAATCCTACCCCATATCTGAGATTCACCATTCTGGTTAATCCCCACAATACTTAATCAGAAGTCCTATGGAACATCAGTGAGACCTTTTTTTCCCCCTTTAACATGGTAGGAGGCTAGCTCAATGTTCCCTTAAAATCCTTTGTAACCCTAGCTTCCAAGTAGGAAGAAGACTAGAATTCCATTCTCTTAGGCTTCTATTCTCTAAAGCCACCCCTAAAAATGGCAAAACGAATATATTGAGTGTATACCTGACCAAATTCATACAACTAGTAAGAGAGAAAATGGAAATTTAAACCCATATTACCCAGGATATTACCTCCTGCCTGTTTATTCACAGTTAAACCAATTTCTGATAATCCAAGATGAAGAACGTTTATTAGGTGCTTAATATTTGTGGAGTGCTTTACATAAGACATCTCATTTATCTATTATAACACTGTCAAATAAGCAAACTGAAGATCTGATAATGTAGTTTGTGCAAGTTTGAATCCCCCCACCTTTACCTTATTAGCTACTCCCTAACACCAAATAAATACCATTTTACAATTGAAGAAACAGGTCCAGCCCAGGGTCACACATTGAATGAGAGGCAAAGTCAGAATTAGAACCCAATTTTCCTGACTCTGCTTGGCTGGGTGGATGATGCTATTTTAGTACCTGCTTTCTGGGAGAATCATGGAACCCTGGCTTTTCACTATTTGCAATGATTTCCTGAAAACTAGCACTACTACTTAAGTGCTATACTGACCTCCAGAGTTTCAGCTGTGGCTCTAACTTTGCTAACCTTCTGATGATACTCTGCCAATGCTCCGTTGAATCTCACACTGTGGTCTAGTCTTCCCACGCCTACTTTTCTAAAAACCTCTGCTCTCACTGCATCCAAAGAATTAGGCACTCTGTGTCAGCAGAAATCCCATTTCCTCCTCCTCCTTATAGTTTTCTCATCTTCAGTAATGAGGCCCCATCTGTTTATCCAGCTCCAGTGGCCTTCCTTCATGGTTTGGCCTGGATCAAAGTTCCTCTGCCATGCCTTTTAGGGATCCTGTCAGTTCCTCCCCAAATGCAGCCCGTTTAACTCATTCCCCCATCCTAGCCTTCCCTCCCTGGATGTCATCAACTCAAGGATGACAGGATTGCTTTTTCTCAGGATTTGTCTTTTTGGTTTGAAACAGGTTCAGGGTAACAGTTCTCCTGATTATTTCTTTGGCCATGAATTAATTATACCCATATATTAAGGCATTCTCCCAAGAATGCTTTAGCTGAAATACACCCAAAAGTCTGGTGGGGTGACATATGAAGCATGTGTGGGATTAATTGGACCATCTGGCCAACACCAGAGCCCTGAGTGGAAAAAGATTCAGAAGAAAAAAAAAAAAACTAACTAGGTGGGACATCACCACCAGGGCCCTATGATGCTGAGCAGAGACTGAAAGAAGGCAGGGATCTCAGTCTGTCATTGCTTCACAACTGACAGGGGCAGAAGATCCTTCCCAGAAAGGGAGTGGGAAGTAGGGAATTTAGGCACAGAAAGACGGGCAAACAGCTAGAAATAGAGGAACATTAAGAACTGATGACATTTGGGGGAGAATTGACAAGACTTCCAAGTAATGATCAGCATGAATCTATCAATCCCTCATTGTCATTGGATTTAAGGGCTCTCAATGCCCTCAGGCAAAATTCCAATCCATTCTATGAATGCCGTAAACATTTCCTCAAGAGGGTGGCAACCACTGAAAACTGAATGTTTTCAGCAATGGGAAATGCACAACCTCAGTCAATTAAAAGCAAGGAGGTGTGAGTAAAATTAAATTCATTTTCAATTCAACAAATATCTCAGAGTACCTACTTTGTGCCAGACACAATAAGCAATGGACTATAAGTGTGAATAATATAGACATGGCATGACCCCTGTTCTGTGGATCTTACCATGTGGAAGATGGATACATAAGCATGCAAATAGAATAGGGGAAGTATTGGGGCTCCTGGATGGCTCAGTCGGTTAAGCGTCCGACTTCGGCTCAGGTCATGATCTCACGGTTGTGCGTTCGAGCCCCGCATCGGGCTCTGTGCTGACAGCTAGCTCAGAGCCTGGAGCTGGTTTCGGATCCTATGTTTCCCTCTCTCTCTCTCTGAACCTTCCCTGCTCATGCTCTCTCTCTCTCTCTCTCTCTCTCTCTCTCTCTCTCTCTCTCTCTCAGAAATAAATAAAACATTAAAAAAAAAACAGAAGAAGTATAGGGTGCTGCTCATATTCAAGGTGGAATACGTAATATGGAGTCGGACATCTAGGAAGGCTTCACCGTTGAGGCAATGTCTAGGCTAGGGTTTGAAGAATGTGAGGGGTTAAGCTGAGTACAAGGGTGGAGGGAATTACCAGAGTGAGAGAAAACGGGTATTTAAGACTACCAAAGAAGTTCAGAGTGTTGCAAGAACAAGGTGGAGACCAGATTCAGAAGGGCCTTTAGAGCAATGTTGAGAGTGTGGGCTTAATTCCATAGGTAATGGGAAGCAGGAGTAGCGCCCTCTGGCTACTCTGGGGGAAATGTTGAGGTATCAGGGGTGGCGTAAGGAGGCCAGCATCCTGGATGGGAAGAGTGGATGAGAAGGCCTTGACGGCTCAAGGGATATGACCAAAGTAAAGTAAAGCGCTCCTCTATAAGATCGAGACAAAAATAAAGGCATAAAGTTCAGAACGCCACACTCTCAAGCCACAGGTCTCCTCCGTCCTCTCTCACCTTTGCTGGGCAAACCAGAGCGGCTCGACCTCGGTTTGCCCCATCACCGCGAACTATGGGCAGGGGGACGGCTCCACGCCCTTCTTTTCAGTCTCAGGTAGGAACACTGGCCCAGAGTCCCGTGGAAGGTACCGAGGACCAACAACAACAACAAAAAATCGAAACGGACTCCCAAGAGGCTGTCCGAAGTCACGCACAATCCGAGGGTCCCGCGGCCTGCCTCATTTCTCCGTCAGCCATCCCCCAACCAGCCGCCTTTGCTATGGAAACAGTCCTCCCGCCCTCCTCAGCGCCTCGGTTTCTTCATGCACCCTGGGAAATGCAGTCCACCCTCCGTAACCTGCCCGCTACATAAGCCCCCTTCGCGTCCTTAAAGGACTACAAGTTCCAGAAGGCGATACAGGAACTCCGACAGTCTCCTAGGGATGCGGTCTTGACGAAGAGCTGGAGAAACCCGCGGGCTGGGTCGAAAAGAGTGGAGAGGGCGCCCCCAATGGGCGGCCTTCTGGGCGGGGCCAGGATCGCCATTGGTTACGGTTGCACAGGGGAGGAGGAGTCAGCGGAATGAGGCGCGGAGCTGTTCGCTGCTCCAGGTGCTGAGTCCGAGGGAGGCTCCCGACGCGAGAGCCGCGGTCTCCGCCGCTGGCACCGCCGCCGCCGTCACCGCGAGAGTCACCGCGGGAAAGCCGGGGCAGTGAGGAGCCCAGAGGAGCTGGTTGCGCTGTCGGGCGCTGACAGCCTTCCCTCCTCTTTGAGGTCGGTGCTGCTGGATTCTCTTTTGTTTTATTGGGGAGGGAATGAACTGAGGCGAGGGGGCCTGGGGAGTTGATGGGACCTCTCCTCACCGCCCTCAAGACCATCTGTCCCGGAGAGCTGCTGACTGACTCCTTGCGGGCCTCTCTGTGGCCTGGCGCCTTAAGTCAGAGCAGCCTGCGTTAATTTTTGTTTTACGGTGGAAGGGATTCTCGAGTGTGGGGGTAACTCCCCCCGTCTCTACTGAGGGGGCGTTGGAGAGCTTGGAGCCTTCCCCCACCCCTGTGCCTGAAAACGAGGCTGCATGGATTATTGAGGATGGGAGGGAGTGTTATGGGATGAAAGGTTTAGAGGCGGGGGGGACCCTTCCTCATAGCACCTGTATTGCTTGAGGTTACAAAGGGGGTCTGGGCTTGAGGAGGGGCTGTCTGCGATGTCAGGAAGATCCTTTCCGTGCCCACCCCTCTCCCGAAGCCTAGGTTTTTGTGAAAAGGAGAAACGGGATGGGGATGGAGACAGGACTCTTTCCCCTCCCACTTGGACCCGCCTCGGTTATTGGGGGAGGGGATTGGGACGTGAGGAACTAAGGCCGGGGAGACCCCTCCCCACACTGCTTGAAGACACTGGCACTGGAAGGCACTGACAGATTCTCGGGGTTCTCCATGATCGGCGCCCCGTGCCTAGGGTCTGAGTGGCCTGGGTGTCGATGTGCGGTGGATGTGCGGTGGGGGAAAGTAAGAAAGGTGGAGGGAGTCCACCCGACCTCTCCCTACCTGATCCTTACCTCCCAGGCCCTCTCTACCTGGATCCAGGTCAGGGGCCCAAGTCGAGAAGACCCTCCCTGTCCCGCTCGGTCCCGCCCAGCCCGGCGACCCAGCTCCTGCACCGCGGCAGGGAGCCAGACGCTGATGGGCACGTGCGGGGCGGGACGAGGCGGGTCCCCTCTCTAGCACTACGAAGCTCCCAGGCAGACGCCCCCTGAGCCTCCAGACCTTTGGGGCTGCTCGGCTCCACGCGGAGCGCGCCCCAGATCTGGCTATCGAAACCTGCTTCCAGGGCGCGCGGCGGCAGCTTCGGGAGCGGGGCTTTTGCGCTTGGCCCAGGCATCCTCGTTAGGACAAAGCGGCGGTCTCTGCACTGGCGGGCCTGCGCCACCCGCTGGGCGAGGGGCGCGGCTAAGGGAGGGGGGCTCCGGGCGCGACGCGGAGAGCTTCCGCGGAATCACACCCGGAGCCGGGCGGGAGACAAAGCGCGCTCGCTCCTCTCAGGCCTGCGCGAACCGGGATGGAAAATACCGAGGGAGGAGGCGGTTGAGCCCTAGCTCGGTACTATGCCCCGCGCCCTTCTTTCCCGCACACCACCCCCTACGCTGGCCGGGCACCCCCAGGATGCAGTGTATGCGGCGGTAATCAGAGTCCCTTCTGGGGGACATTCAAGATCCGTGGCCACGAGGACGCACGCGGACAGGCAGGGGGCTCCGCCTGGAGGGTAGGGTCCCAGGATTCAGGAGACATAGGTGGGCCAGGGTCTGGAGAGGCATCCTGACTGGACTCTTCCCTAGGCTCCATCAACCATGTTAGGTCAAGTTTGATTCCCGGGTTCGAGTGTGTACAAACACACGGTGTCACCGTGTGTTTGCACGGGTGATGATGTGGGTCATAGTGTGAATGTTAACGTGTATGACTGGGTGAATGTGCCAGTGTGTGTTATTGTGTTCATGTGTGTGTCGTGATGAGCTTGTGAATCTGTGTGTGCCTGTGGGAGGAGGAACCACTGGCTGCTGACCTTAGATGTTGGGGGTGTGGGCAGAGTGGTAGCCCCTTCCACTCTAAAGCCACAGTAATTTGGGCTTCCAGTGGGTGCCCTCAGGGTGAAGGTAGCTTCAGGCTGCCTTGGGCCTAGCCTGCATGCTTGGGTGTGGCCTAGAAGATAGGACCTCACAAGCATGTGGAGGCCTCTTCAGCCTTTCTGGGGTCTCAAATCATACCCTAACATCTTCACCATCGCCCTGACCTTCCCATCCCTTAGAAATCTCATCCTGCTCTAAGGGGTTGCCCTGAGGCCCAGAATTCCACCCCAACTCTCTATGTGGGCTTCCAAGTGGGGCTTGAGAGGCTCATCAGCACAGTATCTTATGATTTTGGGGTGCAAGATTTTGTGGCAAGGCAAATTTTATCAATTTGGCCTCCATGCCTGGAAGGGCCATAGATCTGGGTTGCTAGTCAGTGGCAGGTGGCCTCTCAGTAATACCAGGTATACTTACAGAGAGGATATGAGTGTGGCACAAAGATACCACTGAGTGGACACCCCTAGAGGATGAGGACAGCCCTCCCAGACCTGCCCATTCCAGCAAGTGACCTCAATTTCATAGTACTTTACAGCAAAGGTGTTGTGCGGCTTTTAGACAATACCCGCCAGAGACCCCCTTCCCATAGGATGAGGGGCTAGACCGTTTTGAGTGCAACCACAGAAAGAGCAGTTACCAGGCAGTGGAGCAACCATCCAGCAAAGTCCTGCCTGGTCCAGTCTCAAGTATCCGTTGCCAGTATCCACAGCGACCTCTACTGGGAAAAGTAGTAAATTTGCAACTAACACTCCCAGAGTGTGGAGGTTCCGGTGGGTGTGGGCACTGTTAGGTAAAAATCACAAACTCTTCTATATGGGGCTCCCTGTCTGCCTTTGGAGTCCCAAGTTGATGTTCTTAATGGAGGCTCCTTCAAACTAATTCAAGCAGTGGAATTTCCACTGTCCTTGCCCTTACAGAAGTATTTAAAGAGGACCAAAAGGCCTTTGTCCAAGTTTCCATCCAGTTGGGGATGGACATCAAATCCTTTTATGAGGAAAATGCATGGAAAACACTTATCAAGCTCAAGGAGCTTTAGGCATCTTTCCTATCTCTTCCTCTCCTACTATGATTCCCATCCCCCTCTTCTTATTCCACTTTATCCTCCTCTCTTCCTCATTATTAGCCAATAGCAGATTTTCTTTTTTAAGAAAAAATTTATAATGTTTATTTTTGAGAGAGAGAGAGAGGGAGTGGGAGAGGGGCAGAGAGAGAGGGAGACACAGAATCGGAAGCATGTTTTAGGCTTCGAGCTGTTAGCATAGAACCTAATGTGGGGCTTGACCTCATGAGCCATGAGATCATAACCAACCCAAAATTAGATACTTAACCAACTGAGCCACCCAGGTGTCCTGCAAATAACATATTTTGAAAGATAAGCCCTCTTTTATTTGTTGACAATATGGTACAGAAATGCAGAATCAGAAAACTATTACTAAGCGCAAAGAACTGGCAAACACTGGCTCTTCTATATCTAATGGGAGTAGGGGAGATGGATGAAATATGCTCTGTCTTAAATGCTTACCTGGTGACATGTGTCTCTTCTCCCAGAATTGCTCTGAAGAGATTTCACACACACAGCCACAAAATCTTTAGAGCTCCTTAAAGGAAAGGAGGTATTTAAATACCTAGTATTGTTCTTACTTTGGCATCCATGTGATTTGCATTGAACTACATGACTCAGTATCATAAAGTAAAAATAGGACTTAATCTCTTCCTTGCCTGTTCAGAAGGTGACTGCATATGTGTGTTATGTTCTGCATTAGAGAGTGAAAAGCTAAATTATCTCATAAATTGAACCACCTGCTTACTCTGATTAGAGAATGGTGCTTAAAATCACCTACAGGCAATAACATTATTTTATGTTTCTTTTAATTCATACCTGAATCTCTTTGTCTTTTAAAACCTCTCTTCATGCTCATACATTACTACTTTCACTTGAAGTTAATCAAGAATGTTTAATCTTTGTACAAAAGCCAAACAAATTGAATATCAGCAGATACAGGAAGATGTGGGTGGTGTTTCTGTTCTTGGGCTAAAAAAAAAAAAAAACCATTGGAGTTCACAGGAGAGTAGAAAAGGGACTGAGGAGTTAGTAAGTCTTATGGGTGTCGTTAACAGGTTCCTGAGGAGAGGCTCCTCAGAATTTTTCCAGGAGGGCTGGTCCTATTGAAGAATCTGAGGATGCAGACAAATAGTATGCATGCTGTGAGGGAGAATGAAGCCCTTGGGATTCAAATCCAAGCACTAATACAGCCTTTCTGAGAAAAATCTACCAAATCCCTCCTGTTCCCTCAGGCTGCCAGCAGCCATGAATGAGTGGAGCTGTCCGTGGTTCTGGAGCCCTGGCCTCAACCTCACCGGTGGTAAGGCAGGATTTAGGGCAGGGAGTAGAAGCAAGCTCTGAGGACCATGACTTCTGTGAGGATTCCCCCAAAGCTCATCACAGAAAGAAATAGGAGGAAACAGAGCTGTAGAGGCTTTTATTGCATTGCTTCTAACGAACCCATTGGCAAACCCTATTTAAAGAATTACAAGCTTGGGGCGCCTGGGTGGCTTAGTCGGTTAAGCGTCCGACTTTCGCTTGGGTCATGATCTCGCAGTTCGTGGGTTCGAGCCCCGTGTCGGGCTCTGTGCTGACTGCGAGCTCAGTGCCTGGAGCCTGTTTCAGTCTGTGACTCCCTCTCTCTCTGACCCTCCCCTGTTCACGCTGTCTCTCTCTCTCTCTCCTAGAAATAAATAAAACATTAAAAAAAAAAAAAAGAATTACAAGCTAATAATAAGAAACAACATTTCTGAGTCAGGCTTTTCACATGTGAGAATGTATTTAATCTTCACAGTCCTATGAGGTAGGTGGTGGTGGTGTTTCCACTTTCAAGATGAGGAAATGAAGCTTTCGGAGGAAAGGTGCCCATGATTACACAGATCAGAAGGAATAGAGTTTAGATTCCAAACTGGATCTCTTGAACTCCAGAGCCTCCTCTTACCATTATGTTTTCCCACTGCTACTGTAGAAGCAAATTGAAGTTTTAGACTCTCCTATATGAGATTCTAACCAAATTTTAGAGGAATATATTGAGGACCAACAAAGATTCAGACATAAGCCATAAAAAATCCTTTCAAATGTATCAAGGATATTACCACAATACTTTACATATTATCCTGACAAAAGGTTTGTTGCTTGCACTTGGTTACAGGTAAAGAAGGAGAAAAGGGAGTACAATGACCCTGATGACGAGTGTCCCAGGGTTTTCTTTCCAGAGTGGAACAATTTCACAAAAAGCCAAGCTTGGATGGCAGCAAAATGTATTTTTCCTAATTTGCAAGAATGGGGGTGGGGGAAATGAGGAGGCTGTTATCATTTCACAGAGTACATGTAGAGCCAAAGAAATTGGGCTTATCTTTATTTGCTAGTGTCCTGTTCCAATGTTGAGGACACTTGGATATTGTTAAGAGGCTCCTTCTCCCTATTCCCACTCTCAGATTTTTACAGCAAAGTCTTTAACACCAAAATAAAAGTTATTCTTGTGAGCCTCAGCTAATCTCAGGAAAGCATCACATTTCTGCCCTCATGTCATTATAACCAGTGTTCTGCCTTCATATGCGACTGCACAACTCCTGCAGGTTAGCAGGTTTGGGGTGTGATATGCTTTAGGCCACAGGTCCTCTGGTCTTCCCAGGGTGGCAGTGCCAACTGCCCCAATCTTGCCACACACACATGAGATCTGGGCCTGAGAACTCCCCATTAAGTAGATGTTAGTTTAGGTGTGTGAAGAGAATAGAGAGCAATAGATTTGCTTTTTCTCCTCTCTTGACCTCAGTCTGCACAATGCATAGAAAGAGGGCCTCACCTTTTAAGAAAATGTCTCGTATCAGGCTAGGCTTCCAATCCATTTTGAGTAATTCCTTCCCCTTTTATGTTCAGGTTTTGCAGGACTCTGATGCATGGAACAAATCTGCTATTGCTTTTCCCGAGTGCACTTGGAGGCCAAGGACCCAGCTCCCCATATGGGTCTGCTCTGACTCATATGACTGCAGACAGATTTGATTGTTTTCTTATTTAGAGTCATTAATTAACTCTCCTCAGCATCAGAACAGCATGTATTAAGAGGGAAGCCATTTGTGGGGGTCTCTAGGAAGCCATGCCTACATCTGAGCACAGTCTCCTTTGCTAACAGGATCAGGAAATGGTTTTTAATTCTGGCTCTAACCCTTCAGTAAGCTTAGATTGTCAAGATTTTATGCCAATATGAGAAAGGAAATAAATTTGTAATTAATTGCTAAGGCTGCTATACTTATTCTGGCAAAAAAAAAAAAAAGGGAAACTCAAGGGACACTCAAAGAACAGGACTTTCATTCATTTAACAAATATTTCCTACACCTGCAATGTGCCAGGCACAGATCTTGGCACAGGGAACACAATCCAAACTTGGGATAAGCCCTGTCATATAGGAATCTTAAATGGAAAGTGGATAGAGATGCAGAAACACTTACAAGGCTGTGTTCTGTAAGCAGAGTTTTTAGAGGGGCAACTGGGTGGCTCAGTCTATTCAGCATCAGCCTCCAGCTTCAGGTCATGATTTCATGGGTTGTGGGTTCAAATCCCATGTCAGGCTCTGTACTGACAGCTCAGCCTGGAGCCTGCTTGAGATTCTGTGTCTCCTTCTCTCCCTGCCCCTCCCCTGCTTGTTCTCTCTCTCTCTCTCTAAGTAAACATTAAAAAATTTTTAACAGTTTTTAGAAATGGAAAGAGCTTTAATCATAAACCATCATCTCTTTTTTAACATGAGAAAAGAGGTTGAGGGAAATTGAGTGTTGCCACTGGCCACACACAGCCCCAGTTAATGACAAAGACGGGGATTAGAACCCAGGTATTATTAATTCCTAAAGTTTCTTCTCTCCATTATACCAAACTGCTGCTCTGTTCACCAAATTATCCAAAGGGCATGTTTCCATTAACATAGACTTTTTAGGTCTAATCCTAATGTAAAACTCAAGTTGAAATAGAAACAAATAATAGGCTAAATGGTAAAAGAAAAATGCCTATTTATATTCATGTTGTCCAATATAGTAGCCACACGCTATTGAGCATGGCTCATGCAAATTGAGACACTGGATTTTGAAAAATTAGTATGAAAAAATCTATAATAACTCATGAATAATGTTAATATAAGTTGAAATAATATTTTGGATATATTGGGTTAAATAAAATATACTAAAATTAATTTCAC
Organism: Proteles cristata cristata; assembly: GCA_017311185.1. Taxonomy (NCBI): domain Eukaryota; kingdom Metazoa; phylum Chordata; class Mammalia; order Carnivora; family Hyaenidae; genus Proteles; species Proteles cristata. The sequence continues at coordinate 406,135 of JAESUZ010001502.1, read as the reverse complement.
TTGTTTCTATTAATCTGTCTACTAGAAAATTTATAATTGTATGTGTCTTGCATTTATAACTCATTTCTACTGTATAACACTGTTCTAGAGTGCTTCCATTTAGAAGAAAATGTTGTTCACAAACTAAGGCAGTTAACAAAGTAGGTTTTGTAGTCAGTCAGGCTGAGATGAGTACTAGCTCTACCCCTTAGGCTGTGTGACCTTGGACAAGTTGATCCATCTATGCTCCCATGTCCTCACCTATAAACTGATGATGATAACAGAACCTACCTCCTTGGTTGAGTCAAATCACTTAGAACAGTGGCTGATACAGAGTAAGTACTCAATATTAGCTATTATTATCATCAGAGGAGACTTCTAGAATCTTACAAGACAGGGGCAACAGGAAGGAGAACAAGCAGACAATTTTCAAATACATGAAGGAAAAGATATACTGCCCCTCAAAAGATGATTGAATCCTCAATTCAAGCTCATGAACTATCTTGATGTGCCCCCAAATTTCTGACAGATAATGAAACTGAGGAAAGATTTCAAACCATTTACATAAACACACAATGGATAAACAAATTAGCTAACTGCATTATGCACAGGTCTTGACCTCTGCTAATGGGTTGAGGAAGAGAATGATTAAAGTGTACTGCTAACAGAGGACCCAAGAGCTCTAAGTCTCTAGGATTCCAGGATTCCTCAGTGAAATGTAAGCCTTATGCTCTAGGAGAAAGATTCTGGACAAGAGTCAGACATATGTGAGGTCAAAGCCATCTACCTGCCATTGGCCTTGATCAAGACACTGTCAATCTCCTCTGCAAAATGGAGATACTACCACCACTCTTGCAGGCTGTGGTGAGGATTTTTTTTCTAGTTTTTATTTTATTTTATTTTATTTTATTTTATTTTATTTTATTTTATTTTACAAATAGTTTATTGTCAAATTAGTTTCCACATAACACTCAGTGCTCATTGTGGTGAGGATTAAATTAGAAATTGCAAATAAAACCTCTTGTACATAGTAGGTTCCCAAAAGATGCTAGCTTTGATGAGGTGAAATTTCAGATGTTCTTTAATAGAGAACTTGTGGTTGTTTAATAGAGAATTTTCCATTCGGAATCTCCATAGTCTTTTCCACATTTTTAAAAAATGTTTATATGTTTATAGAATTTCTTTCTAGGCATATAAAAACATGTGCTGTTGACATTGTATTTTCACTCTTTTCTACAGTTTCACTATTGCATTCTGCATCTTTCCTTGGTCCCTGAAGGAAGTTGAAAGAACAGTTTCATCTGATTAAGTGTGTTTACACCAAAATGTAGGGTCTCAGTAACTTTGGGCACATTACACAGTCTTTCATGTTCTCTCTGTCCCATTAACACACATGAGGTTTCTTTCCTGGGATGATAAAGCAAGAAGCAAAATGGGCATCATTCTCCATCCTATTTATCCTAAAGTTCTGACTTTCTGACCTTAGTGTTTAGAGCACTTAATATGCAGCTTTGCTTTAAAAATAAATGGGACGTAAATCTAGAAACCATAGTCCCAGAAGAATCGTGTTCTCCTGGCTCTTAGAGCAGGTCATGGGTCCATTCACGGCACAGCTCTGCTGTTATTCTTGAATATCTATTTCTCTTCCAAAAGTTTGATTTCTGGACCAAAGAAATATAAGTTAAGGTCAGTGAAGGCTTATGTTAACAATGCATGTAAGACTCTAGAGAAAATACTGACTAGTCACACAGCAAGTGTGGGGATCCCTGGAAGTATTTTGGCAGGAGAGCAACATGGTCAGATGTCTGGAGCCAAAGTGTGGTGGGTGCGGTGGCTGAGAGGCTCAGTCGGTTAGGCATCTGACTCTTGATTTCGGCTCAGGTCATGATTTCACGGTCATGGGATCGAACCCCACGTCAGGCTCCATGCTGAGCATGAAACCTGTTTAAGATTCTTTCTCCATCTCTCTCTGCCTCTCTCCCCTGCTCACACTCACATGACCGCTCTCGCACGCTCTCTCTCTCTCTCTTGCTGTCCCCCTCCCCCTCAAAATAAACATAGAAAATAAAGTGTGATGGATTGAGGTGGGGAAGAGCCTGGAGGCTGGCTCACCCCTGATTCTATTGAGAGATCCAGGACTTCCAGAGACCTAAGTACCATTACTAAGTTCTCCTGGGATAGGGTCTGATCTTGAAATCCATTTTTCCAATCCATTCACTCTTGTTCACTCAATAAATGCTGAATGGTGCCTTTTAAAAAACCTTGCTCTGAAAGAGCCCAGGGTCTGGCTGGGGAGAAGAGAGATGCCCATGTCCAGAGTGAGCCAAGGAACAAGGGCTGAAGTAAACACAAGAGGCCTGATGATGGTGCTATGGCAGTTGGCTAACGCTATGGATCCCAGCGAGCCAGACCTGAATCTGAATCTCAGCTTCACCACCAATGTGTGGCCTTGAGCAAGCACTTTAACCTTTCTGAGCCTCATTTTTCCCATCTGGAGCAATAAAACCCACTTTTCCTGGGCTGTGATGGCTATTACATGGCAACATATATGAAAATTCCTGCCTTCCTTTATAGAGTGCTTACCGTGCATCAGGCATTGGCTTAGCACTTTATATAAATAAAAGAGCTACCATTATTATCCCTATTTTATGGCTGAGGAAAGCAATGTTCACATACTTCAAGTAACTTATCCAAGGTCACAGAAGCAGTAAGGAGTGGGACCAGCACCCCAATCCAGGCAATTTGACTGTAAAACTTTCTCTTAACCATTGTGATCATTGCCTCCCTGGTTCAAGGTCAGCAGGAACCCAACAATTTATTTTGAAAAAGGGCAAAATGATTTTTTGATCAGCTTGTATAGAGGTCTTCTCCTTTGTCTTCAGAGTGGGTACGATATGGAGAGCTCTGAGGGGGGGTATGGTACTGAGAGAAGGCAGGGAAAAGCTGTGATGCAATGAACAGGGCTGGGAATGCCAATGATGTATTCTGGGCGCCCTGAAATGGAAATGAGGTTTTCAGTAGGAAACAGATGTTTAGAAAGAAGAGTTTGAAAAGCTTTGGATATTAGGCTAACAAGTGTTAGAAAACCAAAAAGGTTCACAGACAAGAGAAGGCATATGAAATTTGAAATCACCAGTTTGAGGCATCTCACTGAATTTGGGCATATTGTTGCAGTGTGGAGCAGGCTCACCAAGTATGTCCAAAGCCAAGGTTTGTAGAGAGTGTGGCCAGACAGCACCATAGCCCAGCATTCCTACCAGTGCTCTTTGCTATCCAGTGTGCATAGCCTTTTCTTTCATTTGGTCTCCACAAAAGCCCTACACAAGAGATGGGTGGGATGTGTGCTACCATCATTGCTGCCTGTATCAAGTGGCAGGCAGCATGGGCTGCCAGGAAACACAGATGCCAAGCGCAGCTGCAGTGCTCAAACCCAGGCAAAAAGCTTAGGAGGACTTTTTCTATGGGGGAGGAGGCAGAAGCTTGCCCACTGGACTCAGTCCTTTTCTCTGTGCTTCAGGAAGCAGGCGGTGTCATCTTTTGGTCCATGATTTCCCAGTGACACCCCTGAATGGCAACCATGAGGGCCTGAGTCAGGGTCATTGCAAATCCCTTGCAGCACCCTCTAGTGCTGTCAGTGGCCCCTTCTAGGACAGAGAGCTTGTTTCACCAAAGGAGATTTTTCCATTTTGAATTCACTGTGTTTCTCTGCAAACTGCAGGGATCAGAAACCAAACCCCATTATCCTTAGTGGGGGGTTAGAAGAAAAATCTTTCTTTTCTAATGGCTGCAGTCATTGTTGACCACCAGATTTCTCTCTATGGCTACACTCCTAATAACAATGGAAAACAAAGGCAGGAAGGGAGAGGGGCACAGATGAGACACTTCTTCCAAGAGGCACCTGCAGTTCTGTGAAGGATGTGAGGCAATGGGGGAGGGAACTTTCACAGCTCTGAGAGAGTCCCTTGATGAGTAAAGGAGGAGTTTTGATGTGCAAGATGATAGAAGATGAAAGACATCATGGTGCTACACTATGTTTTCTCTGGAAAGTCATGCTAGGGTTCCAGATGCCCTCCACAGTTCTGGAAGGATAAACAAACTGGTTAGCAAGACCACAGAGATTTTGACAAGATACCCAGGAATGAGTCCCTAGGGACTTTTAAACATATCACTAATGAGAAATGACAAAAACTTGGTAACAGAATGTCAAGGACTCCTCTGGCCATTGACCCCAGTAATGATTAATGTGTGGCAGACACTGAATGCAACAGGGTGGAATGGTGACTTCTGAAGGATAAAATCAAACTGGGAAATCAAAATCCTAGTAATAAAGGTATAGATGTTTAGAATGGTTGGGCATCAGAAAGTATAGCTGATATTACTGCAGAGTAACTTTACCAGCCAAGTCCCTTTTACCTGATCATTCTGACCTTAAGGGTCAATTCTTAGATGTTCCTGTGATCAGCCCCCAGCTTGGGGCCTAGCACACAGTAGGTGCTCAGCAAGTGTTCACAGCTTGCTCACCCATTTAACACTATTGTGTGCTAAGCTCTGTGGCCAGGCATTGGAGAGATGGAAGTAAATGAAACACGGTGCCTATCCATTGCGGGTTAGTCAATGCCAAAATAGAACAAGGAATACATTGTAGGAAATGTGCAAATGAACATGGTTACCTCATGATGTTACCTTCGAGGTGCTTCCTCACACCTCTGGAATAATATAACCCGACAGGTGAGCCAGATTGGAATCTTCTACTGCCAGTCTTTTCTCACATCACATCTGAACAGGTCCACCTGTCTAATCTCAGGTAGCAGCATGAAAGTGAAGGAGACAGAGGCTGGCATATTGCAGAAATGTGTTGGATGCACTCACTGAAAATGTTTTTCCTTTACATGCTTCATTTGAAAGACCAGCTCTTCAGACGCTTTGCCTGCAATTAGAGCATGCTGCCACAAGAAGCACCATGAAGCAGTCAGTCCAAGTAGCCATGCCTCCCACAGGCATGGCAAGCTGAGCAAAATAGCTTTCCTGTTGTTAACCTTCAGATGAATATAATTTTAAACTAATTGATCCAAAAAGAATTGCACGTTTAATTAGACCAAACCACTGTAACTTATGTATAGTGAGTGGAATTATAAATTCATCAACATTGATTTAATGAAATTCATGTGTGTCTACTATATACAAAGAGCAGCACAAAGTCCCCACTGTTAGGTACTGCCTCCTACAAGGAGGACAAACACAGACAGATAATTGTAGTGCAACAAAGTAAGTGGAACAATGAGGGGATGAGCAGAGAGCACTAAAGGCACAAAGAAGGAGTGACCAACTCTGACAGGGTTGTGGGGAGGAACAGCACACACACACACACACACACACACACACACACACACACACACACACACACACTTACATGGCCCAGATGTTAACACCTAAGTCAGAAGGTTTACACCAACAGACATGGAAGGGGAAAAGCAAATGGGTTGAAATATGGAGACACTGAAAGGACTTGGGATTGGCCTATTGAGTGACTTTGGATGTATCATATTCATCTCCAGACCTCAGTTTCCTCATCTGGTACCCCCAAGGACTTAGTAGTGGTCATCCTGACCATGTGGGCCTTGAGCAACAAGGAGATTAGAGGGATGACCTTGATCTTGTTGGCCAAGGCCTGGACTTGTCCCAGTCTCAGGTGTCCTTAAAACCTACTTGTCTGGACCCTCTTTAAAAAAAATTTTTTTATGCTTATTTATCTTCGAGAGAAAGAGAGAGAGAGAATGCAAGTGGGGATGGAGCATAGAGAGAGGAAGACACAGAATCTGAAGCAGGCTTCAGGCTCCAAGCTGTCAGCACAGAGCCCGACGTGGGGCTCAAACCCATGAACTGTGAGATCATGACCTGAAGTGAAGTCAGATGCTTAAGTGACTGAGCCTCCCAGGCACCCCTATCTGGACCCTCTTAATTCTGGCTGAAATATTCTAAGGGATTCCAGAGGATCAGCTGAGATGCTAGTCATTGAGGAACTTGCCATTTGTGAGGGCGTTTGGTGTCCAACAGAAATGGTCTAGCTCTCCTAAGTCACTACTTGGCTTCACCACGAATCCCAGAAGCCAAGCTGGCCCCCTCAAAACTCTACCATTGCATGTGCTGCCCTGCTCCCTTCTTACTAGCAGGTCTGAGGCCCCTCTTTGGAAAGCCTTGGCCTGGTTAGGGGATGGTCACTGCTAGCAGACTAGCCCCACCCCGCCTACAGGCCCTTCAGAAGACAAAGCCTTGTGGTAACCATTTCTCAATATACTTGCATACCAAATCATCACATTGGACACCTTAAACTAACGTGTTATATGTCAATAAGATCTCAATAAAGCTGGGGAAAAAAGAAAGAAAAGAAAAGCTTTACTTGGCCTGTGTCTCCCTCTAGAGACCTTCTTCTGCCTTGGCAGGCTGTCCTCCCCAGCCAGTCCCACCTTGCCCTTCCTGGGGACCCAACTTTCCCTTGTCTGTGGGTGTGACAGTGCCCTTCCCAGAACTGGCACCTCTGTGTTGGGAATATAGAGGAGCAGCTATCTTGCATAAATTTTAAAAACGCCAAAGTGTTTAATTTAAGCAAGTCATTTAAAGCTTGTAATTGCTCCATAGAGAGAATTTTAATATACAATACATTAGAGCAATACCTGGTTAAGAGAGTAGACAAATGGAGGCACTGAAAAAGCCCTCACTGAAATTCCTTTTACAAGTCTTAAAAAACCTATTTTCAAATAATTCATCTGCCCAGGAAATTCCATGCAGAAGACTGACAGACAGGCTCTGAACCATCTTTCTAGTCCAGAGCCAAGACCCAGCCAGCTCAGGCCTCCCCACTCTCCCTCTGGTCCTTCAGCCCTGGGCTCCTGTTCTGCAGAGAGCTCGTCACTGCCAGCTGGGACCAGGTCTGTGCAAGCTGCATTTCTCTACTGAGGGCCAGTGGGCACTTCTTCCTGGGGCTTCCACAGGCTATGGTGGGGACACTCCCTGCCTTGCCCCCTCACCACCACAAAATACGCCCCCTCCCCGACTGGGGCCTGGATTGTCCCTTCATCTTGCAGGAATCGCCACTGGGCAGCTATGTGGGACTCCCTTCCCAGAGGGAGCAAACAAAGAAAAATCAACAGAAGGCCTCTAAAACCATTCTGCAAAGGATGTAGCCTCCAGCAAAGAAGATGAGAAGAGGCCAGGCTGAGATAAGCAAAGCTGCTTAGAAACTGAACACAGAGACAAATCAAAACATTCATTGGAGGCAATAGAATGTAGATCAGTGGAGTGAGAAACAAGATGTCTCCCATCCAAATCACTGCGGAAGATAAAAAGAAATCATCAGCTATGGCTCAAAAGTCAGAAAAGAAAGGAAATGTAGAAAACATAAAACAAGATGACAGGAAGCTACCCAAAATGGTTAGGACAATAAATGTAAGTATTTAACATTCCCTTGTTACAAGACAAAGGCTTCCAGAGTAAATAAATACAAGAGACTCATCCCCCCAAAAAAAACCCAAAACAAACAAACAATGCCAGGGTAGGCAAAGCTATACCAGGTAAATGCAAACTAAAGAAAAAGCAGGAGTGCCTATGTCAGACAAAGCACAATTTAAGGCAATAAGTAGCATCAAGCAGGATAAAAAGGGCACTTTCATATTCATGGGAGCGATTGTGAAAATATAACTGTTCTGAACATTTATACACTCAGTACTTTAGTCTCAGGACACTTGAGGCAGAACCCATTGCCATTGGAAATACAAGATGAAGACAGTTGTGGGCATTAATTTATATCCTATTCTCAGAACCTCATGTCTAGTAGCCAAAACATAATACAAAAACAGAAACGAGTAATATTCTGAAGAAGAGTGAATTAAAAGGTGGGTGCTGAACTTTGTACCACTCTAAATGATGTTTGCCATGTTTTAAAAGACCATCATAGATGGGTACTTGGGATATAAATGTTAAATTGAGTACAGATTTATATATACAGTATAATTACAATCACAATTTTAAAAACCCTTAGCCACTGAAAAGCCACTGAAAGAAAATAGACCAAATGTTAACATTTGGTGTGTTTAGAAAGGTTCAAATTTAGGTATTTAAAATTTCTTTCCACTTTCTCTCCCAAATGTTCTTTAATGATCATATAATATATATAATATCCTATGAGTTTAAAAAAGTGAACTGAAAAAATAAAGATAGTTTTAGACTCATCCCCATGGCATAAGATTTATGATTTTTAAGATGTGGTAAAATTTAACAAGAACAGCAAACAGGAATCCCAGCAGGCCCCACACAGCCAGGGCCTCTCAGCCCTTCTAGACCTACAGGTCTCTCCCTCCTCAAAACCCTGGAGGCACCTGTGTTTTCCCAGCTCCACTCCTACCTCTTCTACTGAGCCATTGCAACCCTTCTGCCTTCCAATGACAGCTTAACAGTGGTTTCTCCCAAGACAGACCCTGGGCTCCTTGCTTTTCCCCTCCTCCCGTGCCCCGGTGACCTCACCTACTCTTATAAAGTGACACAGCTCCCCTCTGTATGCCAAGATCTCATTAATGCATCTCTATATCCAGACTCATTACAGGATTTCCGGGGTGTGGGTTTCCAGGTCAACCCAGAGGCGTGAGGCAGGCATAGTGGACATGCCTGCAGAGGAAACTGGCAGGGAAGCCCCTCTGAGCATGTGATGGTGGGGCACAGGGATTGAACGTGAAGCAGGGATGCCCCAAGGGGTAGTGGTGAGAGCATGTAGGCATCCACAGTCAGAAATCAAAGGTTTCCATGAAAGAATTAGATAAATCATCACCTTGGGCATAGTTCTCTCTATGCCACTTGAAAACAGCACTTACATCTCGGATGTACAGGATAATGCATTAGGACTGTGGCAGTAATCAAGAAAAACAACAAAATCAAATTTGAAAAACCACGCCTAGACAGCCCTAGCCCTTGGAACACTCATATTGGAGCCCTCAAATTCTCTTCTGCCCGCCACACACATCCAGCTACTGGTTCAGCGGACAGACCCACTCGACCACCGTGATTTGCTGGGCAGTAGTTTCTGGTCTGGCCTCCTAACTTTTCAAGGCAGAACAGAAAGTCTGTAAATACCCTCAAGTCTGTAATCTACCAGCAAAAAGAGTAAGGATGAGATCAGTTTTTTAGCCCACTGATGTGGTATGTTAATTTTAAGGTACAGTTTCTTTTGAAAATGATAAAAATAAACTTAACTACTAACCCTAAACATATATTCTTATCAATTTCAGCTCTAAGTACATACTCTCGATGGGAAGTAAATTACTTTAACAGAGCTTTCTAAAATTATTACATATAATTTCTCTTGCATCATTCCTAGGTCCGGGTTGCTATCCAGTTACCATTTTGTTTTGAAAGGCAAACATGCAGAAGACCACTCTTTTTTTTTTAAATAATTTTTAAAATGTTTTATTTATTTTTTGAGAAAGAAACAGACGGCGTGAGCAGGGGAGGGTCAGAGAGAGAGGGAAACACAGAATCCAAAGCAGGCTCCAGGCTCTGAGCTACCTGTCAGCACAGAGCCCAAAGCGGGTCTTGAACCCACGAACCGTGAGATCATGATCTGAGCCGAAGTCAGCCGCTTAACTGACTGAGCCACCCAGGGACCCTGAGACCACTCTATAGAAACAGGATTTCATGAAGTACTATACAGCTCCCTGGCTCTAGAAAAGAGATATTGCTAAATCGCCTCTCACAAGTCACTTAACTTTTCTAATTTGCAAGCTCTTCTTTTTAAAAGTGAAGAGAATCATACCTACCTTAAAATACTGTTGTAAAGAAAATCCTGTTTCCCTATACAACGTACCTAGTACCGTGTCTGTGTGCAGCAGGAGCTCAGTAAACACAGCCGTTATACTCCTATCAAGTACCTGGTTTTAGCCTCTGTGCCCCCGCCACTGCACATAAAGGATGCGAGTCATTCTGGGGGAAATTCCTGGGTTTCCCACAATTCCCAGCCATAAAGCTCTACTTCCACAGCCTTTCTCCTCCCACTCAGGAAACATCCAAAGGCACATGACTAAAATTGAAGCGATAATAGGAAAAGCTCCTAGAATCTTTGCTCATTTGCTTTTTTAGGTAAATTAGTCCCAAACTTTATTACTGTACCATCAGTGACAAGTAAACAGTAATGCACCAATGTCTAAAAGACAAGTCTCAACTATTTGAGAACCTATTTTCTCAGACTTAGGCACATCATAACTTCCCTGGAGCTTACAAGCCCTAACATCCCCCCATTGTCCTGTGGGACCCAGAGGCTTGTCTTCTGGCCCCAGACTCTCAAGCAACTGGGTATCCTGAACCACATTTTCTTACTCCCCCCAGACCACATCCTCTCCCTGGTATACTTCCTTGCCTTTAACAGACAGTTAATAAATGTTTCATAAATAAATGCATCTGAATTCTGGCCCTACTTTGGTGCCTCTCTGCACTGGGACTAGCAAATGTGCATTATGAGCCAAAATCAGGTCAGGTGACCTGGCTTCTAGCAATAATGTGCACAGAAGGCAAATGATTAAATAATGCATGTCTATCCACTTGACACGACTATGACATTTTGCAGCCACTGGAAATGATGGACTCAAAGATTCAAAGGCCACACAGAGCACAGTTAACATTAACTGAATAAACAGACCATAAAGCGAGTGTCCTTGTCCAGCCATCACACACATGGACCCAGATGGAAGGGGAAAGCTGTAGAGAATCTGTTGCTATGGGAGGGGCAGGATTCTGCCTGATAAGTTTCCAAATTCTCTTCTACGTTGCTTGGTTTTTACAATGAACAGCAGGAGATGGTGAGGAAAGGCCCCCAAGATTGGTAATTACTCCAGGGCTTCCTCATAGGCACATGACCAAACTCAGTGTGTTGAACTCAAAATGAAGGCTGAGGAGCTGGACCAGGGAAAGGATGCGGAAGCTAGAGTCCATTCAGGAACAAAATGTGGACTTGACCCAAAATAGCTGTCATGCTCAGCCTCAGAGTCTGAATTAATCCTCTTCGTAGTTTATTGACATCTATGAAATTGATTCTTGCCACAGAATCACAGCCTGTGGCCCTGGCATTGCAGTTGATAAAAAGCATGACTAGGGAGGCAGTAGGATGCATCTATACCAAATACTCATGGAGCGTCCTATGGTGGACTCTACCGAGACCTATGTGTTTCTGGAAAATGTTTCCAGGCATTCCTGGAAAGAACCAGAAAGGGGAGAGGGAAACACGTGTATGTGTGTGGGGGGGAGGACAGCTAAGCAGCTTCTGCCAGTGTCAAGTCAAACCTGACCTTGAGGGTCACCTCTTCTATACTCAAAAGGGAAGTCTGAGCCTGCCTTAGTTTCCTTTCCTTGCTGCAGACCTAGACATGACTCCCTTCTCCTAAGACAGGGCCCACTGCTTGATCCAGAGAATAGTTACTCTGCCTTGGACCTCAAGTCCTTCATTTGGAAAAGAACAGGAATGGCATAGCCAAAAAGAGTCAAAGGGACTCACTATGGACAAGGATCACTAGGCCAGCCAGCCCAGCTCCTCCCCAACTGGGCTATTACTGATTGTATTACACTACAAACCAGGGGAAGAAGGGCCTGTGGTGCCCATCATATGTACCCCAAGCTCTTGCTAAGAGCAGAAACCAGTCTCCTCCTAGAATCAATGTAGTATCTTGAGGCCCAGTGTCCCCCAACCAACCCAGATCCCTCAGGAAGTCCAGCCCTACACTGGACACAGAGGCCTCCTGACTTTTTAAGAACAACACTGCTCAAACACAGAGCACTAACCAGCCCTCATGTATCTCTGACTGGTGTCTGGCTCTGGAAGCCCTGATTACAATGAACCTTACTTTGAGTACAAGATCTGGCAGGCAGATTGCTTGGACTGAGCCCACTGTGTGTGACAGGAAAGCAGATAGGCTTTGACTTTACCCATATTTGAATCCAGATCATCAGTAATCCTGCATTTGGATTTCCATGTACTCTGTCTCAGAGTACCTGATGGGCCAGGACCAACTCCAGATTCCTAGCCCTACAATAACCTACACCCCCACCCATGTCTGCTTCACCTAATGTGCACCCTTCAGAGTGGGGTCATCTCCAACCGAGCAGCCAGGTTTGGTTATACCACTAAGAGTCTTCCCTGGCTCACCCAAATTGGCCTGCTTCAGCCACAGCCACCACTGTGTGCTGGGACCTTTGATGTACAGTAGTTCCCAGAATCAAGAATCTGATGGATCATGGCCTCCTCTTGGCTCTCTACACATACCTCACTGTGGCCATCTGTGGCCATGTCTGCCTTTCTCCACTAGGAAGGGACCAAGGCTGACCCCCTCCTGCCCAAGCCCAGGCCCACGTGTGGGATGGAGGGCTCTGTGATGTGGTGACCACAGGGAGTGCCTCTTGCAAACCTCCCAAGCTTACCCTTTCCTCTTCCATAATCAGAATAGAGAAGAAGGGATTAGATATCCTCCTTTACAGCACGACTTCCTTTTTCCCCTGTGACCAGTTCTGCTATTGACCTTCTACCCTTTGAAGTCCAGACTCAAGACAGTATGAGGACAGGAGAGTAAACCCACCCTCTCCTGTGAAAGCCCAAGGCAAGAAGCCCCCTCTGGAGCAAGTTGTCCAGGTTCTTCTGCTGCTGTACCTGCTTCCCCAGATTTTCAGGGTAGGGTGGGAGTGAGCTGAAGGGTGCTTTCCATTTGCAAACCAGGGGCAGAATAGCTGTTTGAGGCAGCCTGTGTAGCTGTCCTATTCGAACTGTGGCATCCAATGCCCCTGTCAGGGATTTGTCCTTAGTCTTTCTGATCACAGTTTATTGCCCACAGCTTCCTAATGTCGTTTTCCATGGCCAAATCTTCTCAGGCAATGCTCACAGAAGCAAAAGGGCCTTCAGGCTGGAAAATCATGGGCCGTTAGCCACTGTAAGTGGAGTCAAGTGATTTTGTCTCCACAGTGATGATTGTTTCCCTGCTCCCAGGATGAGGCATAGACTGCTTGGATGCTCCAAAGAAAACAAGAAGCAGGAAGCAGACAGAAGTGGCCACAAGCTCACAGGAAGTCTAGGGCATCCTGCAGAGAGGGATTGGAAGGTGCTTTCCTTTGGGGCAGGCCTCTTCACCGGCATTCAGCCCCACTCCTTTCTCTGAAGATTTCTTTCCTTTGCATTGCTGGGGCTTTAGCACAGGGAACAAGGGACTGGGTCCTCAGGTGAACCCATCTTGTACCTGCCTCCACTTTTCAAGCCCCATCTCTCCCCTCTGCCCTGCTCACCCCCTCCTTCCTTTTGTTCTCTGACTTAATGTCTCAGCTTCCACATTTAGAGGTGACTGCAGAGACCTCACCCACCAAAGCTCCGTGTATCAGGGTCCCTCAGTTATTTTCAATTCCCTGTCCTGTTCCTATGACACAAAGGCAAGAGTTACATACTTCCTGACTGAGAGCATCCTGTTGGTTTCTGCTCATAGTACTAGGTATGGTATGGTCCAGTATAGTAGCCACCGGCCACAAGTAGCTGATTAATTTGAGTTAAATAAAATTTAAAATCTAGTTTTTCAGTCACACTAGCCACATTTAAAATTCTCTATAGCCATGTGTGGTTTGTGGCTACCATACTGGACAGCACAGATACAGAATGTTTCCATCATTGCAGAAAGTTCTATTGAACAGCACTGTCCAGGGCCACCAGCTATTTCAGGGTCCTGATTCCTTCACTGAATGCATTTACTGTTTTTCTAGGCTCTTTCCTGTCACCTACAAGTTTGATGAACAGAAAGACATAGGAAGACCATCTTTGTTTAAATCAGACAGACCGAAGTTTAAATCTCTGATTGAAACTGAGGAGCTGAGTATCCCTAGGATGTTCCAGCCTCATCTGTAAAATGGGAATAATCCTATCAACCTAAGTACAGTGATAGCAGGATTCAAGGAGCAAATGAGCAAATATAAAGTTCCTGGCAGAGAAGCTGTCCATAAACATAGTTATTGTTCTTGCTCTTGATAAAACATCAAACAGCACAGAGTTGAGGCCTAGGTCTGCATGAGAGATTAAAATGCACTCACATGGTCCGGACTGGAGAATGAGTGCAGGGACAGAAATAGCAATGAGGAGTGTAGATTGGTCCCTTGGTCTCTTGGGGGTATTTCTATTTTTGGTGCAATTACATTGCCAAATGGATTTTAAATCAATTGTTAAGCGCTTTTCATTGTTTCACAGTTTTCTGAAACGTGTCTCTCTTGGAATATTCAGTAGCCACCACTGGAAACTCCCATCAGTGAGTCACTTCTATAAGAGCCAAACTGCAGTGGGGAGCTGCTAGGCCAGCCGGGGTCAACTTGAGGTCACCATCGAGAGACCCAGAGGAACCGCTTGGTATGGTCATGAACTGGTTATTAGTAGGACCTCGGCCAGCCAGCTCACCACTCTTTGTTTCTTCCAGTGCCCTGTCCCCATAATGGCATAATGAATGGGGTTGTCAAAGATCAAATGAGGTTATTGAATCAACATTCATTTCCTTGTGGGCACACCTGTGTCTGGCACCCATGGGGCCTGGTTCTGCATGAAACCTGAGTAGACACCCAGCAAACATGTTGACTGGATGACTGATCATATAAGGATCCTATTTAGAACTATGCTATGCAGTTTTCAAAACTGGGGCAGAATTATTAATAGTGCAATAGGTATGATAGTCTAGAATAGAACCTCTACTTTATTTTCACCCTTATTCTACTCTCTGAAGTTTGTTTTCCTTAAGGAAAATACCAGGGGTCTCTGTTCCCTTTTTGGCCAACTCACTCACTCAGCATGACTCTGAGCACTCTTCATATGCCAGACTCTGTGCTAAGAACATGTCATCAACCTCAGGGAACCATTTGTGATTGGCTTCCCTGTAGTGCACAACAGGAAGGGGGACTGGCAGAGCCAGATGCTGTACTTTCTGGGTCGTGCACATCTCCCTCTCCGCCACACACAAAGTGTTTACCAACCTCCAGTCTCTAGGTTCACCCATCTTCATCTTCTTGCAGCTCTAACAACAATCTGAAGAGCTTAGGATTTGATGTTTCCCATGGGCTCCATCTTTCTGCCTCTGTCTTTCTTTCTTCCCATCCCAGATCTGCTCCAGCAGCCAGAAAAGCCACTCTGGCTTCTCCCTAGGGACCTTCCCTGGTCCCAGTGGCATCCAGTGGAGTTTGCCTCCCACTCATACCGTCTGCTTCAGGAACCAAAGACTCTTCTTGGAGAGATGAGGAAGCTGGGCCCTTCCCTTTCCCCTGGGGCAAACCCAGCCACTGACTCTTTATACGGAACCTTCTAGCCTATGGCTGGAGGAGACCTTCTTGGCATACAGGGCTCCTGCCAATGCTACCTCTATCCCCAACTAGTCTACTTCTTTTGGGCAGGCTAAGTCTTCCATCATCGATTCCAGCCTTGAGTGCAGGGCTTGTCCAGGGACATCCTCGATATCCACTTTTTGTTTCCCAAGTAAGCAGAATTGACAATCAAAGGTCCAAAGCCAGAGGTTCTGATTCTGGCCTTTGTAAGCCCCTCTGTCTGACGATGGGTGGGAATAGGTGCCATGACAGTCACCCTCCCATCAGCTGAGAACCAGGCCTCTCTTCCATACCTTCCTATGAGGTTTCCATACCTTTTTATTAGGGACTATTTCCTTGAGAAACTTCTGGTTTATAGTAGAGTCATCAGAGCCCCACAGCTCTGCAGGAGAACACCACAGCATCGATTAAGCATTCTGGTGCCCTGCACAGTGCTGAAACTTTCTGTATGACTTTTTAATGTCCTCTCAACCACCTTATGATGTGGCCTCTGTGAGTACCTCCATTTTACAGATGGGAAAACTAGGGGCTTAGAAGTGAAATCACTTTACCCACATCACAATGGAGTCATGTCCAACTTGACTTCCATGATGCCACACGTCCATGGACACTGCATCCATGCTCTACAGAGAATATCCAGGAGTCACTAGGGTCTCTGGAGATGCTTAAGCACTGCCCACCCCCCACCCCCAAAACCCCAATGTCACCATGTGGATGGGGGAGTGAAGCAGGCAGAAGAACAAAATTGATGCCCTGGGTGAGGCCACAGAATTCAAAGCCCCGAGATGGCATATGTAGGACAATTATGTTCAGTCATGTACACAGAGGGACTCACAGTGTAGACATGGTGGTACTTATGGTCAAAGAGAGGAATCAGAAAGACAGTTGTCCCAGTGGCCAGGACAGGAAAGGCTGTCACCCCCAGTCCCTGAGGCCCACCTTGCCATGCTTCAGGATGTGTGGACCCAGCATCCCCAAAAGCATACCTGGAACCCTGAAGAGCTCAGCAGGTGTTTCCCATCATGAAGCAAAGAGGACTCATGGGAAAGGCAACACCCACCAAAGGCAGAACCAACTCCCCTGGCTTTGTGCAAGGAGGGCCTGGCTGAGCAGGGGACCTCCCCAGTCTGAGTCCTTAGTCACCTTGACCTCTTACCCACTCACTGTGGGCCATGTCCACTTTCAGTGTGGGGTCCCACCCCCTACTGAGACCTCTAGACTCTTGCTCACCCAGCATGGCTCTACTGGATGGCATCACCCCAACGGCTCTTGCGGCACCCCCAGAGCCACCCACATCAGTCTCCCGGACTTGCTCTACCTGTGTCAGTCTGTTCTTCCAACCTCAGAGCTGCCCACAGAGCCTGGAAGAGGACCACGCTTAGTAAATACTGGTTAGTGGGTGAACGATAGGGTGGACAATGGGCAAAAGGCCAAGGCCTCTTGTCCAGGCCCAAAGGAGACATCTGGGATGCAGGGGAAAGACCCCGGAAAAAAAGACCAACCAAGTTTGCTGGTAACTCCCTGTGACATGCCAGGAAAAGCCTTCAGCCTCACAGAGCAAGATCACAGAATAGCAGTGAACGGGATAATCTTTGAGCTCCTTTTTGTGTCAGAGCAAGGCCAGGAGGAGGTCAGAAAAGCTGGGTCAAAGTCCTGGCTGACAACCAACTTGACAGGTCATCTTTCTGAGCCTCAGTTTCCTCAACTGCAAAATGGGATGATACCAGGATCTGCCTCAGAGGTCATTGTGAAGATCCATGAACAAGTCCCCCTGAGGACTGTGTGCATGGTAACTAAAATCTTATAAACCAGGGCAGGGCCAGATATGTGTACAATAGTTAAAGAAACTTCCTTTTCAAGGAGAATTTGACATTTTAAGCTGAAAGGGGGCTCAGATGTCCTAACTTTAACTGCCTCACTGTAATCAGGAGCCAGTGCAGCCGGCCTCTTCCAGCTCCACCTCCCGATCAGGGGCAGAAGCACCCAGAAAAGGCAGAAATTCACCCTCTGTTCCCAGGAGATCAAGCTGAGGAGCCTGCACAGGAAGCAGTTTGCAATCACCCAGCTCTGTGGCTTAGGAGAAAGCTCCCTCCAGCTCCTCAGAAACAGCAAACTACCACAGAAACCCTCAGCAGGAGGCTGAATGCCTCACCTCTGGTTGTCCCCTCAGCTGGGGCTCACACTGAGTGAGCAAAATGCAAGTTTTCCTCCTCTGACCACTTTCCTAGCCTCTGCCTCCAGCGCCATGGCCATGCCGTCCCCTTTCAGGAGGCTCACCCTTCTGTCTTGCCCCGGCACCTAACCCTGATCATGGCTCAGATAAGGACCAGGCCCAGGTTAGGGGCAAGGAAAGAGATCGATTCTGAAACTGCGAGGGCCTCTGCAGAATGGAAATAAACCTTTTCCTTTGCCTAGAATAAACTGCACCTCCTAAGGAGAATTTTAGTTGTAGTAATGTTGAGGATTATCTTAAAATTATTTAACTGTATTACCTTACAGCTTTGGATGTCGGAAGTCCAAGATCAATTTCACTGGGCTAAAGTTCAGAGTGTCAGCACATTGGTTGTTCCTCCGGAAGCTCTAGGGGAGAATCCATTTCCTTGCTTTTTCTAATCTCCAAGGGTTGGCTCCATTCCTTGGCTCATGATGCCTTTCTCCACCTTCAAAGTCTAACACTTCTGCTTCTTCTACCATCCCCCTCTTCTACCTTGGGTGTTCTTGCCTCCCTTTTACAAGAACCTCTGTGATCTCATCAACCCACCTGGATACTCCATGATAACCTCCCCAGTTCAGAGCCCTTAACTTAATCACATCCGCAGAATTCCTTTTCCCACAGGTTCTAGGGATTAGGGTGTGTGTGGGCTTTTTGCAGGGGCCACTATTCAGCTGACCACTGGCAGGCCATTTAGCGCCAGAACCTTGGTTTCATCAGCAAAGTGAGGAACAAATGCCCACCCCCCAGATTCTTGTGTGTGTCAAGCTCAATAGTGCCTTGGAGTGTCCATGGCCCAGAAATGGAGGCTGAGCTCTGAGTGGGAGTCCTCACTCCCTGGCCATGCTAGGAACGATGGTGCCTGGGAGATAATAGTCAAGGAAATACGGTTCAGGATTAGTTGTTCTACCTGACATGTTTCTCTGGGGCAGCTGGTTTGCACTAACAATGCCAAGTAGGTCACAAGTTTACTAAGCCTAGTGCCAGACACAAAGGGCACAAATGCCTAGTGGAGTGGATCTAATGGCCAGGAGCTTCATCTAGGCTTCCTCCCTCTCCCTTATCCTTACCTCCAGGTAGTCACCAAGCCCTGTTAGTCTCCTTTCAGAATGCCCCTCAAGTGCCTTCTCTCCACCCCACTGCCACAGGCAAGTGGAACACCATCCATACTCCCTAGGCTCATTGCCATAGTTAATGGCCCCAAAGCCTCCGGTCTCCCCATCCCTCACCCCACATACATATCTCCCTGAATTTTAATAGCAAAACATAAATCTGACCATGTCTTCCCTTCTGTGGTTCCCCCTCATCCCTAGGGGCAAGTCCAAGCTCTTTACCCTCAGTTATGTGGTCTCTTCTCACCTTCCAACAAGCTCCAGGATGTCAGAACCACAGGAAGCAGGTGGCAGGTGTGTGAGGGCAGAGCGAGGGATGGGAGTGAAGCAAATGAGTGATAGGGGCCGGGATGGTGGGGGCCCTATGCAGATGGTATGGCAGGAAGAGGCCTGACCCAAAGTCCCGGTGTCCGGGCGCAATAGGCTCTGATATGCTGACAGGTGCAGACCTGAGCTACACTAGCTCCTAGTTAGCCTGGGTGGACCAGTGGGTGGCCACTAGCCAGGTCCCAGCCCAGCCATGGAACTGTTGGCCTAACTCAAATGGGAAATGTCTTCTGAGGGCCCATTATTATTTTGAAATCTGGAGGGACAAGTGAGGAAATCTTTTCTCTGCAAATGATTTTGGCCAAACTCCAGGGACAGGGAGTGCCCACTGGGGCCTGGCAGAGCTGAAGGCCGTGGCTTGCTGGGGGAATGATTTGGTCTCTGTCTGCATCAGCTAAAGACATGTGAAGTGGATTCAGGGCCCCCACCTACCTGAGCCACCACCGTGAAGCTTAATTAATGCTTGCAAAGTGTTCCGAGGCCTCAGCCGAGAGGCCGCACACGCACGCAGAATATCCTTATTAATCACTGCCATGGCGCCAAGTGGGGTGGCCTGTGGAGAGCTGCCTCCATGCATAGAACAATGGACGCAACCGAGCAGTTAAATTGTGATTTTGAAGAGCAGTCCTGATCAGCTGGCTCAAAAGCAGCTTAGCTGGAGGAGGCAGGCCTGTGTAGGAACCACTTAACTCACCTGGCTGTTATCTCCGTCCATTAAGTAGAGGTGACAAAACTCCCACCACTGAGCGGGGATAATGGGAGTCTGGAATGGTAACGCATCTTTTCTAATCCTCAGTGCCCAGGCTGTTCAGCCTTGCCAAAGTGAGCCAGGTAGAGGAGCATATGGACTCTGTATCAGGATGGGTGTCTTTCGGCAAGTCCCTCAACTTCTCTGAGCCTTAGTTTCCTCATCTGCACAGTGGGATAGTAATAATCCTACCCTCTCCCTTATAGGATTGTGAGATTCAAATGACATAGCCCATGAAAAGGCCTACAGTGATGAGATCAATAGTAAGAATAGTAAGAATACTGCATATCAGGCGTTCTCCTAACTAGCTACCCCTAAATAGCTATTAGCTATTATACACAAGGGAGAAGAAGCAGCACAAAGAAGTCAAGTGACCTCCAGGGGCGCCTGGGTGGCTTAGTCGGTTAAGCGTCTGACTTTCGCTCAGGTCATGATCTCGCGGTTCGTGGGTTCGAGCCCCGCGTCGGGCTCTGTGCTGACTGCCAGCTCAGAGCCTGGAGCCTGTTTCAGTCTGTGACTCCCTCTCTCTCTGACCCTCCCATGCTCACGCTGTCTCTCTCTCTCTCTCTCCTAGAAATAAATAAAACATTGAAAAAAAAAATTTAAGAAAAGAAGTCAAGTGACCTCCAGTTTCCCAGAGCTAGTGAAAAATGGAGCCAGGATATGGGCCCAGGCAGTCTGGCTCCAGAGTCTGTTCTCTCCTCCATCTCAGACACTGCCTTTATCAGTATTGTCATTATACTTATTTAGGCAACAAGACCATGTGCTTCCTTGTGATTGCCATTACCATCATCATCATCATCATCACTTGGGATAAATGTACCAGCCTGTGCTTGGAAACTGGACCCAGAGGCTTCTGTGCTATCGGGCAAGGCGGGGGAGGGGGAGGAGTCTCCAATCTTCTTTGATCCTCTGCCATAGGAAGAGAAGAGACATTGTTATGGAGATAGAGGTGAAGTATGTGGGTTTTCTCACTCATCGAAACTCTGGAGTTGCAAGGAAATGTGTAGGTTAACAGATTTTTAGGGAGAATAGTCAATAGATGCTGAGAGAGATTGAAAACTGCAGCCTCCCATTTCCTTCCTCAGGTTATGCATTAAGGGGGACATCCTCCCCACATGTGACAGACAAGGGGCTGCCTGTAGGTGATAGAGCAGGAGGTCTTTGGTCCCCTAGGCACTGACTGTCCCTCTTACACTGGCTGATCCCTCAAAGGAAGGCTGCTGAGGCCTCACCCAAAGTCCTGAGGCTGATTAATGTGCTTAGTCTGTGTCCCAGGACTTCACCAAATCCCTGCAAAGGGCTCAAGAGCCATCACCCCTGAGCCTCTCTGAGCCTCATGAGTGGCCACAGCAGCTCTGAGGCAGCTTGTCTAAGGCCCACCTGGTCCCTCCCAGACCGGCCCAAGAGTGTGGCCTAGGATCCCTCTCCCCTCCAGGACTAAATAGCCCAGCCAGACACTCTGCCCCCTAAGCACTTCTTTGCTCCTCCCCCGCCCCTTTCCTGAGCCCCACTCCCACAGTCCATACCAGGGCCTGCTCTGGGCCCAACTTTGCCCTCATGCCACCCTCTCTTCATCCTGCCCTTACACCACTCCCTTCCCCCAAAGAGGATGCACCTTGGAGGCTAGTTCTAGAGCTAGCTCAGGGATGGTTCCCTGCTCCAGACTCTTCATCCCCAAGAAAGACAAGGAACTCCAGTTTTATATCCACCTTTGAACAAGCTCAAAACTAAAGTTCAAGCCCAGGCAGCTTTTATGTAGGGAAAGAGCCAGGGACAGGCTAACTTTAGAAATGGACAAAAGAAGGGCGCCTGGGTGGCTCAGTTGGTTAAGCATCCGACTTCAGCTCAGGTCATGATCTCACAGTTTGTGGGTTCGAGCCCTGCATCAGGCTCTACTAACAATGTGAAGCCTGGAGGCTGCTTCAAGTTCCCTGTCTAACCTCTCTCTCTGCCCCTCCCCCCCCCCTCTCTCAAAAACGAGTAAGTGTTTTCAAAAAAAATAAAGAAAAAAAGAAATGGACGAAAGAAAGGCTTTTCCAAGCCACCTGCCCTGTGAAATGGGCTTTTCTGTTCCAGTATGGGTTCTAAACTGGTTTGCAAGGTAACCTGTAGCATATGGGGTGCTAGTGTCCACTGAAATGCATAAAAACCTCTGAGGCTGCCTGGAGGAGGATGTGGTGCTGACAAGGATGTTATTCTTTGCCATCCCCGCTTGCCTTTTGGGGAACGTGGCCCTATCAGGAAAGTGAGTCTCTCACCCTAGGAAAGATCTCAGCTTTAAAAAATTTAGTGCAATTCTTTTTATATCAGATAGGTATATTTAAAGTATCCAAAGGCCTAGATTTACATCGTCTTGGTTAAATTACTCAGCCCCAATCTCTCATCCACAACCTTTCTTTTCCCATTTTCTGAAGGCTCAGTTTACATAATGAGTTTTTGTTTTCGTTTTTCTCCAGCCAAATATGTGGTCATTTATGTCATGGGAATTTTATTTTTTATTTATTATTATTTTTTAATGTTTATTTACTTTTGAGAGAGAGACAGAATGTGAGTGAGGGAGGGGCAGAGAGAGCCGGAGTCACAGAATTGGAAGCGGGCTCCAGGATCTGAGCTGTCAGCATAGAGCCTTACATAGGGCTCAAACTCACGAACTATGAGATCGTCATGACCTGAGCCGAAGTTGGACACTTAACCAACTGAGCCACCCAGGTGCCCCTGTCAGGGCATTTTAATTGTGTATCCACCTACCTGGGTTAATAATCAGTAAACACTTCCACAGGCCCTTCCACTGGTCCACATAGTCTGCTGTGAGCTGTGGGTCCCTGGGTGGGAGTCTTTGTCCCATAAAAAAGTAAAACCCAACAGGCCAAAAATGTGTCTTGGCTTACAGCCAGCACGTGCCAGAAATGAAGGAGGAAGTTCCAACCCACCACATGGTAGGGCATGTTCGTGAGAGCAATGTGGTTTTATGAAAAATTTGTTATTAATATCTCCAGTTGAGCACTTGTTATGTATCAGCGATGTGCTTACTGTATGTATCTCCAAAATAATCCTGTGATGCAGGCATCGGGCCCACTCCCTGGCTGAAAAAACTCTGGTTGAGAGAAGGTATAACTTGGCAGATGTCCCAGAGCTGGTAACCGGCAGCTGGGTCTCTCTGACGACACACCCCTATGTCTGTCTGTATGTGTTTACTCGCGTTTAGCCCACCTCAGCGCAAACACTTTGAGGCAGCTGAGAGGGAGCTGTGTGACACAGGAAACTGGCACAAAGAACAATAGTGAGACAGGGGCTTTTAGGGAAGTCAGAAAGAGACAGGTGTCTTGTAACACGTGACCCTTACCCGGGCTTCAAGATTCCGAGCAGCCAAAGCAAAGAAAGCCCAATCTCTTCCCCAGTTACTGGTGTCGGGAGCGTACACACAAACCAAACACAGACCAAAGGCCGAAGAAGGACCATTTTCCCTAAGTTCAAGTCCAAAAACAAACGAATGCCTCCCAAGTGACCTCTTAGGGAGGCTTGAGTGTACCAAAGGCGTGTAATGATCCAACAATCGAGGCATCTCAGTGGCCCAGGCAGCCAGGGTAGTGCTAGAGGCAGGGCAAGGGGCCACTGGTCGGCCCAGCCCTGCCCCCCCTCGGCTAAGCCATGGCAGCTGTCTTAGACTGTTGTGTGCACATTTGATGGTGAATGCAAAGAAATGAAGAAGGCAGGATCGATCAGAGAGAGAAAGTGACCCAGACTGTGGTTGCAACTGAGGCCTCGGCATTTCTGCAGGGAACAAAGGAGCGGAGACGGCCCCTTGGCCCCAGTCTCAGTGCCCCCTCTCCGTCAGCCAGTTATTGAGCACAGACCAGGAGGGGTCTGTGCAGGAGGGGGCTTAAGCCTGAGTGAGGCAGCGCCCCTCGGCTGAGGGCTATTCTCAGGGAGGGATGCAGCTGTGAGACAGAGCACCCAGGGGTGGATGTGCCAGCCCTGAGGATGGGGTCTAGGCAGAAACCACAACAGCCACCACAAAGAGCCTTTGGGTGCAGTGTTTGTGACTGAGAGCCCGAGCAATCCATAGGGAGCTTTCCAGCCACGGCGCTCTTGTGGGACTGAGGTATCTCCCAAGAATCCAGTCTCCTACCTGGGTTTGGACAAGGCAGGCGCTAGGACCAGCCACGATGGCCTCGGAGCATCGCACTGGCGGTGCTCAGACACCAGTATACAGGGCTGGAGCCCCAGACACTGCTCCTATTTGCATGGGCAGCAATAACTTGGGCCTGGAAACTTAAACACCCACCTAAGGCGCACCTACCTACACACACACACAACCTCAGAAATAAAAGGTCCAGGGGCCCCTGAGTGGCTCAGTCGGTTAAGCGTCCGACTTCAGCTCAGGTCATGATCTCACGGTTCGTGGGTTCAAGCCCAGCGTGGGGCTCTGTGCTGACAGCTAGCTCAGAGCCTGGAGCCTGCTTCAGATTCTCTGTCTCTCTCTCTCTCTGACCCTCCCCGCTCACGTTGTCTCTCTCTCAGAAAAAAATTAAAAAATTATAAATTTTTTAAAAAAAAGAAATAAAAGGTCCATCAAGCGCCCGGCTTTGGCAGTATTGCTGTTTCCTGGTGCACCTGCCAAGGTAAACTGTTTGCTGAGCATACGAGGAGGAGGCAGAATGAGAGAACGAGTTGGGTGGTGCCATTAAGAGGAAACCTGCCAGGATTAGGAGAAAATGGCAGTGGGGCCTTATAGCCAGACTTTGTGCTGTTTGTCAGCAACAGGCTAGATGAGAGGGTCAGGAGGGGCCAGGAGCAAAGCCTGCTGGAGGCGCTGCAAGGGCTTATGGAGGGAAGCATACGACAGGGAGCCTAGGCCTGGGACAGCTGGGGGTCTGAGGCCCAGGGAGCAGGAGGTGTTGGGGGTGGGGAGGCTGGCAGGGGACCTTGAGGAGGTGGGAGGTGAGGTATAGAGCAGCCCCGTGAGAGTTTTCATTCACAGCGAGGAGTCCTCCCTGCCTTGGGCCCAGCAGGAAGCAGCTAGCACCGGCACAGTCAGGACAGCAACCTGTCACTCTTCTCAATGGAGGCCTGGTCTCGGAGCCTCACGGACGGCAGATTCCGCGGCCGCACCCAGACTCCATGCGGTTCTGCCTGGCCTCGCCTCGCTGCCCCCCACAGCGCAGATGTTGTCGGTTTGAATCTGATACGATGAACTCTTTAAATAGCTGCCCTAATGGATAATCAATTATTTTGGAGCTTTAACACTAAATCAGGCCTTTGGACACATTTGGGGGCACAAGTGCTGTATCTGAGCCAAAAACTGCCCTTTCTCTTTGACATTGCAAAGCAGAACATGTCACATTAAATCCCTAATGGTCTAAGACAGGTCTCTTGTGACCTACAAAAGAAAAAAACCCTGAAGAGGTAGACTCTCCAAGATTTGTATAGGTAATTTGTAGATCTTTTCAAAGTAGGCTCTTCGTGTGAAGAGTATAAAGGATAGTAAAATAGAACCTCTTGTTGCCATTTAAAACAAGTGTCTGCTATAAATATTTTTTCAAGTCAAGATTAAGAGAATATAAACACAGTAGCAGTGGTTATGCTTTTCATGTTACCTATATTAATAAGTCCTTAAGATGTGGAATAAAGTTTCCGCAGACAGATCTCTTGGAAACCCCCAAGAGAGAGCCTGCTTTGAACCTTCTATCCAGGAAAACAAACCATCTGCAAAGCTGCCGAGCTGGCTGAAATCACAGCAGAACCTCGGCATTGCTGATCAGGCGGGATCCCTCTCAGTCCTGCACAGGCTAACGCAGCCTGGAGCCCACGTTCAAAGCAACCCTCGCTGCCACCCCCACCGCTGCAGTCTCTCGGGGTCCCCCTGACTCCATGCTCTCCCAGAAACCTCTCTAACCTCTTCTTAGGCTTCTCCACAAGTCTGTTTCCTCAGACTTGAATGTCAGTGGTTCCTGGACCTTCTCTTCTTGTCCCTCTTTGGGTCTCACCCTGTACTCGCCCTGTGGGATCTTGTCCACCCTTTGGCTTCAGCTACCTGTGTGCTGGCCTCATCCACTTTTCTATCTCTGGCTCGACACTCTCCTAACTAGGCACTTTTATGTCCTGTGCTCCAATGGACAGGTCCACTGGGACATCCCTCCGGCAGCTCAGTTGCTACCTGCCCAACTCTGCCTCCTCATAGATGCCCAAATCCATGCCACGCTTCCCCCATCTCATCTCATATTGAGGCATCACTGTCCGCCCGAGTGCCCAGGCCACAGGCTGGAAAGACCTCCTCCCAGGACCATCTCTTCCCCGCCCTCCATGTCCCACCAGTCAGTCCTCCAGATACATCTCCCATACCCTTGC
This sequence comes from Proteles cristata cristata, assembly GCA_017311185.1. Lineage (NCBI taxonomy): Eukaryota > Metazoa > Chordata > Mammalia > Carnivora > Hyaenidae > Proteles > Proteles cristata. Next base: position 380,046 of record JAESUZ010001502.1, on the reverse strand, counting down.
TACCTCGTCCCTGGGTGGCCAAGGCAACCCCCTCCCTGGCCTCGCTGCCTCTGAGCCCTCCCCCCCTCCCCGCAGCAGCCCTGTGACCTTTGTAGAACACAAATGACACCTGTCACTCGCTGGATCCGATGTCTGCAGGATCTGCCTCCTCCATCTGCAGCCACGCCCCTGCCGGCCAGACCTGAGAGCCGGCCCTTCCCCTGCAGGCTTTTGCTCATGCGTTCCTTCTGTTCTACTTGGACACAAATCAAGAAACAAAACCAGCTCCCGTTTGTGGGGCTTGGAGTCCTCCCAGGCGCAGGGACTGCCACCAGGAAACCTGACTCCATCTCCCCAGTCCTCTCCTCTCTCCACCAGTGGGTGGGCTGATGTGGGAGAGAGCAGGCCGGGCCTACCCCCACAGGCAGGGCTGCGCATAGCACAGCAGAGATGAAGCCCTGATTCGATGACGAACAGGGAACACAGCTGTTACTTATCTTCCCAAAGACACTCAAAGATCTTCTCAAAGTTCTTAATTGGTAAAGAGGAAAATGAGGATTTTCCTGTCCACGCTGTGTTTTCAAAACACTCTATCATTCTCCAGTCGCTGGCTCAGCTTCACAAAAGCAGTTGAATTACCAAGTGCCCCTTTAAAATGTCCTCACGAGGGGCGCCTGGGTGGCTTAGTCAGTTAAGCGTCCGACTTTCGCTTAGGTCATGATCTCGCGGTTCGTGGGTTCGAGCCCCGCGTCGGGCTCTGCTGACTGCCAGCTCAGAGCCTGGAGCCTGTTTCAGAGTCTGTGTCTCCCTCTCTCTCTGACCCTCCCCTGCTCACGCTGTCTCTCTCTCTCCTAGAAATAAATAAAACATTAAAAAAAAAAATTAAAATGTCCTCACGATAGGGATCTTGCAGACATTTGTTTGTTTTCCAGCCACAAGGGCTTCACAGGTTACCCAAGTGCATGTGCGGCCGAGCCTTACCAGAGTCTGGGGACGTCCAGTGGCCAGAGGCAGGAAAGGAGGCCAGCGCAGGATCTGTCTTCGGACTGGGGTCCGGGAGCACTCTCCTCAGGGCCAAGTCAGGCCTCCTTAGGTGGAAACCCTTGACGGGATGGTAGAAGTTTCTCAATGTCCACCAGCCTGGGCCTTACCAGGCAGCATATTAGACCTGTAGAAAGGCATGGACGTGGGGGAATCTTTCCCATTTTGCAGGTGAGGGAACCGAGGCCTGGGGAGGCGAGGGTCTCTGCTTCAGCTCCCACACTTGGCAAGTAGCAGCTGGTCAGGGATTCTGACCCAGGACCCCGGTCTGTGTGGTCCATGTCCTACACACTGAAAGTCACTTACTTGGTGTCCTTCAGCCTAAAAACAGGAATTTAACACACAGAGCAGAGAGTAGGGTGGGGGGATTATTATGAGCTGTTTCCAAAGGAGGATTAAATCCTTTTTTGGATCCATTTTCATACACTGCCACGTTTTTATGACTAGCCTGGATTTCTCTGAGTCCACTTATCTTTTTATAGTTTGACCTTTACACAGGAAAAACCTCAATGATTTTCCACTGTTTTGAATAAGCTGAAATGGATGTATTTTTCTGAATGATTAGAGAATGAAAAACAGGGCCTGTCACCATCAGAGTCCTTCGGGACTAATTTCCCTTGGAGGATGGGGTTCACAAGACTACTGCTTGTGACAGGGCTCTCACAGCCGTGTGTTTATCTGCCAGCTACAAGGACTTCATGGCTCATGGTCTGCCTGCAGGGAGAGGAGAGCTTTGTCCTGAAATCAGAGGCAAGAGCAGGGCTGGTCCCCCACCCCCACCCCCTAGAGTAGCCAAAGCTATGGAGGCCAGGCCAGGAACCCTGGGCCCCACAGTGAGCTGACTGGACAGAGAGCATCACCACCTCACTGGAGGGCAGCCCCTGAGCTCAGGCCCAATCTGCCCACCTGTTGTCAAAGAGCCCAGGGTCCACACAAGCGCCCTGCTGGAAACTGGGGGGAAGTGGAGAGTGATAGGAGAGAAGTATTTGAAGGCAGCATAATCTGGGACAAGTCACTGTAGCTGTTTAAGTCTACTTTCTTTTCCATAAAATGGTAAAGATCATAGTTACCTCTTAGGAAGTTAACAAACTTAAGTTGGTGAGTACACAGAAGGTGCTCAATAAATGTGGCTCCATTTCTTCTTCAATAGCCAAAACTTTTTATTTATTTTTTTTTTATTTTTATTTTTTTTAAAATTTTTTTTAATGTTTTATTTATTTCCAGGAGAGAGAGAGAGACAGTGTGAGCAGGGGAGGGTTAGAGAGAGAGGGAGTCACAGACTGAAACAGGCTCCAGGCTCCGAGCTGGCAGTCAGCACAGAGCCCGACGTGGGGCTCGAACCCACGAACCGCGAGATCATGACCCAAGCGAAAGTCGGACGCTTAACCGACTAAGCCACCCAGGCGCCCCTAGCCAAAACTTTTTAAAGAACAACTTCCTGGCACATACCGCACACTGCCTTCTTAAGCAATGGAAATGGAACATTATTTCACCATGTCTTCCTAACTTGGGGATCATCTTCACAAAAATAAGAGAATCACAGAATATCAGCCTTGCCCTGATGATCTCACGCAGTTGAGATTTTCTGAGCCACTTACATGGTACCTTTTGTCTTGATTTTTTTTTTTTTTTTCAGTTGAAACCAGCTAGCAGTGTTTATCAGAACTGTGTGTTAATGAAAAGCAGGATGGGGTCCTCTGGAGGGCTCAGTCAGAAGAATATGAGACTCTTGAGATCTCAGGGTTGTGAGTTTGAGCCCCATGTTGGATGTAGAGATTACTTAAAAATATTAAAAAAAAATTAATTTATTTATTTTGAGAGAGAGAAAAAGCATGAGTAGGGGAGGGGCAGAGAAAAAGGAGAGAACAAGAATCCCAAGTAGGCTCTGCACTGACAGCACAGAGCCCAATGTGGGGGCAGAACTCAGAAACTGTGAGATCATGAAACCTGAGCCAAATCTGGTACTTAATGGACTGAGCCACTCAGGAGCCCCAAAAATAAAATCTTTAAAAATTAAACAAATGAGGGGCACCTGAGTGGCCCAGACAATTAAATGTCTGACTCCTTGTTTCTGCTCAGGTCATAATCTCGTGGTTCCTGAGTTTGAGCCCCACCTCAGGCTTTGTGCTAGCAGCACGCAGAGCCTGGTTGGGATTCTCTCTGCCCCTCCCCGCTCATACGCGCACATGTGCTTTCTCTCGCTCTCTCAAATAAATAAACTTAAAAAATTTTTAATAATAAATAAATAAATACACGAGTAAAAGCAGATTGGCTCTGAGCGAGGGCTTCAGGGTGTCTGTCTCCTTACAAAGCAAAGCCCGATAGTATTGGAGGTGCTGGGGCAGCCATTTTGACTATTCAGAAATGTTTTCGATTTGCTTCTGGATTCACAGCTACGTTTTGGGAGGTAAATGTGGCTGGAAATCTGTTGCATTTCCTGATCTTGACCTTTTATATATATTTGGCATTAAGTGGTTTGATCTCTTGTGGGACTTGGGGGCTGTCATCCTAGCTGTGGGCTCCCCACACTGCTCGCTGTGTCTGGCAGCCAGGAAGTGCAGTGTGTCTCGGAACGGGGCATTGGGCCAGCAGGCACGCATGGTTCCTAGCAGGCTGCTGGGGAGGTATCTTGACAATCAGTAAAATCTTCCACATCCTCGTCATCCACTCGTTCCTTGTAATCTGTACTTTGGGCCCTCTCTTCCATATTGCTTTCCCAGGAAGGTGTGCCACTCTCCCCCAGTCTCACCTGGCACAGCTCTGCCCAACGACCACCACTGCCCCCCTAGCCTCCATGCATTGTGTTTTCCCAGCATCCTTCTACCTTCTCTCCTCCTTCTGGTTCTAGATGCCAGCCCTCCCCACAACCTGTCTTTGGCTTCTCTTCTCAGCAAATGCCCCTTGGCTGTTCACGACCTTTCTGATACAAATGACCCTGGCCCACCGTCTGCCTCTGTGGCTCCCCCTGGTCCAGGCCCACATCCCCAGCTGCCTGCCACCTTCTCAAACTCATCATGTCCCCAAACACCTTCCTTCCCCCACACCCTCATTTCTGCCCAAGACACACTGGCCTCCCAGCCACCCTATCTCCAAACGTGATGATCCTGACTCCTCAATCCCCATGCCTAGCCCCCAACTCCTCAGCGTTTCTTGATGGCTGCCCCACTGCCCTGGGATCCCAGGGCCTCACAGTCACTTCCCCCTGGGAGAGCATCAGGAACTGCATTTCAAAGAGTCAGAAACTGAGATAAAGGATGGGACTTGCTTTAGTGGCCCAGCTACTGTTACAAGGATGCAGTACTTGTTGACTGCATGTTCCTCCATTGCTGGGCATGGGCCCTATTTTCTTAGCTTATTATCCATCATCATTTCCACCTACCCAACCTCAATTCTGTGTGTAGCCAAGCCTCAGTTAGGCCCCCATCCATTCCCCACTCCCCCCTTCCCCCATTCCCACGCCTTACTCCCCACCCCTCTATTCTTGCCTTCTGGGGAGTGAGACGGAGCTCCAAGCAGAGAATCAAGAAAAGGGTTGGTCTAGGGGCGCCTGGGTGGCTTAGTCGGTTAAGCGTCCGACTTTCGCTTAGGTCATGATCTCGCGGTTCGTGGTTCGAGCCCCGCGTCGGTCTCTGTGCTGACTGCCAGCTCAGAGCCTGGAGCCTGTTTCAGTCTGTGATTCCCTCTCTCTCCGACCCTCCCCTGCTCACGCTGTCTCTCTCTCTCTCTCCTAGAAATAAATAAAACATTAAAAAAAAAAGATTAAAAAAAAAAGGGTTGGTCTGAGTCCCACAAGCCTAGGCCTCCAGCCTGAACTGTAGTGGTCACTTAGGCAAGGGAGGGGGGAGGGGGTCAGCCCTAGCTCTGAGCCCCTATCTGCTAGGCAGCGTGACCCCCATAACTGGAGCTCCCCACTCCAACCTGGCAGCAGTGTCCAAATACAGGTGCCCAAGGAGTTTGTGCCCACTCTGATCGGGAGGACAGGCACGGGCCCTGGAAGAGGGGGACCGGGCTGGCCCTCCCTGGGGGTCTGAGTACCAGACAGGCCACACGCAGGCCTGCCCTGCCTGGACACTGCCCTCCTCCTTGCCCATGGGGGCATCCCGGCCTCAGAGCAGTACAGCCACGTGGTCTCATTCTGCTAGCTTCTCAAACTTCACACCTTCAGGCTGAACAGTGATGTCACAGTGGCAGTCAGTGATGCCCAACTGATTCCTCACTTAGACAGAACTTTCTAGCATCTCCTGGAAAGTCCGGGGAATTCCTGACCTGGCATCTTGGGTGCTATGTTCCTGCCCTCGGCAGTCTTCACTGTCCTCAATTCTCTCCGTGGATGATAGGGTCGGGGCCTATTACTCTATTACTCTTTATTTTACCTGCACCACGTGTAATGGGAGTGTTGGACCCTTCATCTGGCTTATAAGCTCTTCCCTATGTCTGGAGAAAATTATGAGCCGAAAAAAACAAAACACCCAAGATCTATCCCAGTATATCCATTCACGGCAGAGAAACAGATAAAATGACTCTCTATTGACCCCTGCGGCAAAGTGAGGATTAGTAATGGGGATGCCCCTTCCCTCGTGGCTTTCTATGGCTTTTTATGAGTCTTAGGTGTCCCACATCAGGCTGATTTAAATCCAGTCGCTTATGCACTGTTTATTCTTAACCCCTTCGCTTAGAGAGCTGCCAGATTTAGTGTATAAATATATAGGACAGTCTTACCCCTGAGGCTGGGAATGGCAGCAATGAGATAGGGAGGGGAATTCATGGTCATTTGTGCCTGAAACTCACAATGGCATCTGAATTGACACCAACAGTGTTCAGGTCAGTGGGGCCATCCCAGGTCTGTGGACAACAAGGACCAGCCAGCCCTCTGCTCTCCCTGCTTCCTGAGGAGCATACCCTCCCGCCCCCGCCCCTGCACCATGCTTCCTATACAATCCTCATGGAGTAGCCAGTTTATATTCCCACCGCCAGCACTTGCCAGCCACTGAGCTGTGGGTCTTTTTTTTTTTTTTTAAGTTTTAAAATTTATTTTGAGAGAGAGATAGCGTGAGTGGGGGAGGAGCAGAGAGAAAGGAGAGCACAAGAAGCCCACGGGGCTCAAACCCACAACTGAGCCACCCAGGTGCCCCTGAGTTGTGGGTCTTCTGAGTGCTGTCCTCAGTCCTCAAGAGGTAGAGTTAGGGGCAGGGAACTACCTCTGCAGGGTCTTCACAGTGCTTGATTCCCATGGCATTCAGGGGACCAGGGGGACTGGATGCCCTACTTCCCACATAGGGTCAGGGAGACCATGAGGCTTGCCTGAGCAGGTCCTAAGCCCAGCTTCCTCTCCCTTGGGTGGGACTCACCAATATCAAGGACATAAGACTTAGGGGAGAGAGCCAGTGGTTCCTTCAAGCTCCGGTGGTTCCTTCAAGCTCCAGGACCTAAGAACAAGGACTGTAATCACCACACCAAGCTCGGGCTCTGAGCTGGGAACTGTGACCGGACACCTTGATCTGGCTGATCTGATCTGATCACAGTGACTGATACACTATTCAAATCCCCACTTCAGAGACGAAGAAAACCAAAGCCCTTGAGGGGAAACCTGATTTACCCAAAGCCTCCCAGCTCTGCGGGAGGTCTGCTGCTGTGCCCCCAGGCAGCACCCCGGCTCAGACACCAAGCCCCCATCACAGACCCAGGGACCCAGACACCCTGACTTTGCCACAAGCAATGTCTTGCTTGCAGATATATCCCTCCTTCTGGGGGCTTGACGTCCAGGCCATGGCCCTCCTCCCTCCCTGCACCGCACCCTTCCCCTCTGCCGGCCTGTCGGACCTCTGGGGCCTCCAGAGACTGCCTGCCTGAGCACGGGACTTCATTTCTCAGGAAAGGCATTCCCTGCTGGGACCAAAATGAGCCCTCTAGGGATTTTTCAAAGAAAATGTTGAAACACAAAAGCTCTTTAGAGCAGCATAGGAATCTGCACTGAGTAACTGAGGATGAAAGGTGGCTGCAAACCAACTGTAAAATGCAGTACCTGCTGGAATCCCACCCTAAAGCCAGCTGGGAGGACTCCTGGGGACAGGTCTGCATTGTTCGGGAGGTACCCTCCTCCCCGTCCCTCCCAGGCCCTTGGGAGACCTTCCGTGAGCACCCGTAGCAGGGGCCAAGGCAGATCCTTCTAAAATGAGGCCCTGTATCACAGCTGTACCAATTCCTCTAATGCTTTGTAACTGCCGATCTGCCTCTGGGCAGGTCCATCCAGAAGTTCTCCCCAGTGAGAGCTGAAACCTGGAAGATTCGATTGTTGTCACTGAGAGTTGCCGAAAACTGTCCCCACTACGTTGCGAATGATGTTTGCTGTTTTATGAATACTTTCCCCATTTTTAGCTTCTGAGCTATCATCCCCCAACATTGAGAGGCTACTAGTGGCAGGCAGATACCCAGGGGTGCGGAGACTGTGTCCTTGCCTGCCTGGAGTTCTCAACCCAGGGGAGAGAGAGCCATGTTTGAGTTCTTTATGGACAAAACATACCAGGCACTGTCTGGGCAGAGCAGAGCAAAGGAACAGAGCCTCTTCTTGGGGATGGGCCAGACATGCTAAATGCCTGGGTCCTGGTCCAAAGTAATTCATGCAGCAGTGAACTGGTCGAATCTGAGCTATTCCAGGTTCACCCAGATCTTAGTGGGCATGTCTATCATTGCAGCCCAAGCTCTGCTTCTGACACAAAATTTGAAAACCCAAATTCCTTTCTTTCAAGCCTCTCTTCCTTTCTCAATATTTAAAAAATATCCCCCACCTTCCCCAAAGTTTCCTCTGTCTTTTTAATAAATTCATGAAAAGTTAGTCAAGAATTGACATAGTTTGTGCATTTTAGTAGTTAAACCATGTAATTGATTATGTTTCCCTTCTCACCTTGGATTCCAGGAAGCTCAGCTAAATTTAGAGGTTGGTCACAAAAGTCAGGTTAGCCATTGTAGTTAGAAAACTTGTATTCTCTTTTCTGACTGTGTTCTAATTTCCCATTATTATTTTAATAATCTCAGTGTCGTATGTTTTGTTATAAATCTTTACAAATCCTTTTTTGATAAGAGGAGAGAATAAATTAAGTCAATTTTTAAAAAGGAATACTCTCAGGGTGCCTGGGTGGCTCACTGGGTTAAGCGTCTGACTTTGGCTCAGGTCATGATCTCACAGTTCATGGGTTCAAGCCCCGCATCGGGCTCTTTGCTGACAGCTCAGAGCCTGGAGCCTGTTTCCGATTCTGTGTCTCCCTCTCTCTGTGACCCTCCCCTATTCACGTTGCCTCTCTCTCTCTCAGAAATAAATATTTTTAAGAAAAGGAATACTCTCAAAGCATTCTTACAAAAAAGGTTATTGATCATTTAAATTATCCTTTTCGAAGGAAGATAGCCTTAATTTATGCCTTTGAGCAGGGTTCCCCTCGCTGCCATGATGCTGTCTCAGGCACGAATTTGGTAAATTGATGGGCACAGTTCTCATTGCCTATGGTTTGTTTTCCCTTAAAAGCCCTTAGCAACCTATGTGCAAATCAATGTATCTTGCCAAGATACATTTACGGTTAAACAATAATTATAATGCGCCTGGACCTGTACCTCAAACATTTCACCTCAAGCAAGATTTGTGTCCCTTTTAATCTCTCGATCGAGCTTCTGCCTCAAGTTGGGCCCCCATACTCCAATTTCGCTGAGATGTAATTTGAAGACCACATTAATGAACAAACAGCCTGGAACACCCATCTGATTTTAGAAGATTCCCTCAGGCGACCATTAAATCCTCATTCTCCTCCACCCCCATCCCTGCCCTGATGTGCTTCTGTGAGCGACTTTCATTCCACCAGCTGATTGTGTTCAGCAAATGTTTGTAAATTTCAGTGGCCATGTCTCTTCCACGCTAGGGTGAGCTTCCGCCCCCGAAACTGTGTTTTCTGAGTCTTTTGTGTCTCCTAATGGTGCCTGGAACATTTTGCACATGATAAGGAACTCAAATAAGATGAACAATAAGCGTCCCCAACCAGCTAGAGCTTTTTATGAGGCTCTCAATGAAAACACTGAACCGCATAGACATCTGATCAAGGCAAACATCTGGAGATGCCAGTGGCAGATGCCCAATTATGCTGAGGCTGATGAATGGGCACGGAGTTATTTGGGGCTCAGCAGCATCATTCAGCTGGGCCCGTTGCTACTTAGGCGACAGGCTTCCCCCCTCCCAGTGCACCATGCTGGCCTGGAGGGGGCTGGGAACGCTTGCCCATCCATCAGCCCAAGTACTCCAGCTACACACAACCACAGGTCTGTTGCCCTGTCCCCAAGGAAGAAGAGGGACAGGTTAATTCACTTTCTCAGTCGCTTATCCATTTCACAGAAGTAGCATATTATCTATAAGAAAGTGTTAATTATACCGTATACCATCAAATGGCATTAAGTGATAACCATACGTTCAGGAGGTTGACATGTATATTTTTCAAGTAGCTCTGTGATTTATTATCTAATTTAGGTAAACGGCAAATAGTGATATCATAATAGTCCCCCTTTCTTCTGGTTTCCGCCTCATTGTCTCTGGGTATAGAATAAGAAATGAATCATCAAATGAGCTCCATGGGAAGAATGACAGGCTAGCTAAGGGCATAGGCTCTAGCGACACATCCCTGAGGCTTCAAATCCTGGCCTTGCTGCTGACCAAGGGCAAAAGCTGTGACCTCTGAGGGCTTCCAGACTAGGACTGAGTTGCGGATTGAGTGAGAAACGCTGTGAGGCACTGTGTCTGGCATAGAGAATGTGCTCCTCCTGGGTTAGTTGTTGAGTCTTGGCTGGAGGGCAGAGGGATGCCTCAGGTAAGGCCCAGCTGGGAGAGGGGCACGTGCCCACAGCAGCCTCCAAACTGCCCCCAGAGAGGAGCGGGGAGTGAAGTGAAGGTCTAACCATGAGGGGCTGTGCCTGTGCTATGCCATCCTGTGGCTGAGCCGGCACGTCTCCGGGGCCTGTGCTGTGTTTATTGATGTTTATGAAAGAGGAAAAGGCCTCTCAAGCCACATACTTTACCCCAAGCCGCCATGCTTATCTGAATGTAGCTGGGTTCATGAGGAGGGAAAACCAGAAGGCCTCCAGACAGAATGATTCTGTGCATCTCTAATTTTTTTTTTTAATGTTACTTATTTTTGAGAGAGAGAGACAGAGCACAAGTGGGGGAGGGGCAGAGAGAGAGAGAGAGAGAGAGAGGGAAACACAGAATCCAAAGCAGGCTTCAGGCTCCGGGCTGTCAGCACAGAGCCCAACCCAGGGCTGGAACCCACGAACCGTGAGATCATGACCTGAGCCAAAGTCGGACACTTAATCGACTGAGCCACCCCGGCGCTCCTGTGCATCTCCCTTCATAAAGCCTGGCCAGGCAGCCAGCAGAGGCATGGGAACTGTGCCGGCCAGGCCAGCAAGACCGAAGACGGAGGACCGTGAGCCCCAAGCCTGTGACCCCCAAACCCTCATTAAAACACCTGTCTGGGGGGAAGAAACCCTGCTGTCTGCACCCAAAAGCTAGAGATTAAACAAATCATAAATCTCCAAAGTTAAAAATCCAATCAGCAGGAGAGGGAAATCCCATTTTCTGAGAGTTAGCAAACATCTGGGTAGGAGCCAGGTTCTGCCCCAGCGCGGCCCACAGAGCCTGCACGTGTGCACCGTGTGACTGGAGCTACGGGGAGGAGGCGCGGCTTCCCCACTCCTACCCAACAACAGGGCCTCCCACAAGGGTCCAGGTCACTAGAGTGGCCTCTTCAAGTACTAGTCCCTTTTCGTTTCCTGTTTGGAAACAAACATAGAAAAGCTTTCTTTTCTATGTTATGTTCTTGGAGACACTGTTTCTTGCTGTCATGACGCCCCCAGGTTCTGTACTGGGCTGAGCTGCAAACACAACAGCTTCTGGGAGGCTAGTGCCTCAATGGCAGGTGGGCCAGCCGTGCAGGTGACTCCCTCCTCCTCCAGGAGAGACTCCGACTTGACCCTACAGTCCTGCTACTGAAAGTCCCTTGCCAGACCCTCCCTGTGCACCACTCCCTGTACCCCACTCCTCCTTGTGTTTTCCAAACTGTGGTCATGAGGATATCAAGAGAAAACAGAGAAACCAGGCCAGGGATTGTAATGCTACCTGCCATCCCGGCCATGCCGCAGCCCTACCAGGAAGGACTGGTTCCCTGGAAAAGAAGGTGTGTGGGCTTTCCAACAGCTCTCGGCCTCAGCCCTGCCGACTCCCCTGTAACTCTTCTAATCACAGGCCCTCTGTAAGGATGGGAGCCTCCTCTCCTTCTTACAGGAAGATCCAGTGGAATACTCTTCAGGGCATGATTCCTGGCCGTGGGTTTTAAAATGAGCCAGGGGTGAATTATCTTGCAAGTGATGAGACATCAGCAAATCGATTCTAATTCACTCCATTTAAAATCTTTGTTTTCCATAAAGGATTAGGTTAGGAAAGAATTTAATCACACCAAATCCACTTCCAAAATGGTTCCAGATCCTAAGATCAAGAGTAATGATCAGAAAAGACTAAAAGCCCTGGTGTTGAGCACTCATGTGTAGTACTTAACTGATCAAACCAGCCTTCCTAACACCAAGAAGCAGCCTTCCTCCAGGCTGGGGGTGCTGTCTTTGGTGTTTTCGAGCACGAATGAAGACATAAGTAGAGGTGAGATCAGTTCTGACCTGCAGCTAATTTGCAACGATGTCTACTATGAGCCACGTGCTGTTCTGGGTGCCGTGGACAAAACAGATGGAAGCAATGCCTTCGTGGAGCTTCACCTCCCAGGGGAGGAAGACAGACAATGTGGAAATGCATCATGTGTTAAGTGCTGAAATTTTGGAAAGAAAAATGGAGGAGGGTAAGGGCAGAGAGAGTGATGGAAGGGGTGTGAGTTTGCACAGGGTGGCACCGGCTATTCTAAGGGGGTGGCATTGGAGCAGGGACCTGAATACAGTGAAGGAGTGGGCCACGTGGATGGTGGTGGCAGGTGTTATAGTGGGAGCAGAGGCATGAGGCCATAGGCATCAAGGCGCTGGGTACGCGCCATGCTGAGACAGCATCTACAAATCCACTCTCCAGCCTCGAGGGGCAGGACTAGCTTGTCATCAGAGGAACAAAGCCTCCTCACTAGCAAGTCAGCAGAGTGCGTCTCTGTCCAAAGAGCCATTCTCGCTCTTCTCAGCAGCTTCTTGGAAGCCTCCTAACTCAGCACACGCTGGCTTCCCAGGGGAATGATATTCCAATTTAAGGTTGCATTCCTGACTAAAACGCCAGTGTCCAGTCAGGCTCTGACCAGCCACTGCCTTAAACACTCCCTCAGGGCACCCACAGTGCTACATAACCCGTCAGACTATTGGAGGGACACCCCACATCTTCTGACACCAGTACAAATGTGTCCACTGACCTCATAGGGCCCTGCTCGGTGGGGCTCCTACAGCCAGTACCAAGATGAAAAGCCCAACTGAGTCATGATGCTGGCCTGAAGCTTGTCTGCAGCCTATGACAAATGTACATGCCAGCATCAATCCCAGGCTCAGGCCCGCCATCTGGACTCAGCCCCTTTCCTGGAACCAGCATGCCTCACACCGTCCCCATTTTATAGGGGAGAGAAATGAGGCCTATCTGAGGAGGTGGGGCACTTTATCACTCAAGGTTCCATCAAAGCGGCAGAACCACTCTAAGTGTGGTGGAATAAGGAATTTATTAAAGGAGTTGGACCTTAACATCTGTGAGAGGCGATGGGGGAGCAAGAACCCAAAGTGGAGACTTGGTGGATCAAAGATCACAATGGGGCACCTGGGTGGCTCAAAGTCCGACTTTGGCTCAGGTTATAATCTCATGGTTCATGGGTTTGAGCCCCGCGTCAGGCTCTGTGCTGAATGCTTGCTCAGAGCCTATAGCTTGTTTTAGAATCTGTGTCTCCTCTCTCGGTCTCTACTCCGCTCATGGTCTGTCTTACTCTGTCTCTCAAAAATAAATACATGTAAAAATATTTTAAAAAAATAAAAAGTGAATAAAGGTGACTAGCCCACCTTAGTGTGGGTGAACGGCTGCTGAAGCTCACGTAGGCCCATACAGCTAAGGGAGGCTGGGGTGGGAGTCTATGGAACACTGTTGGCTCTTTGTGGCTACTGCCTCCCTAAGGTTGCAAAAAAGTGTCTGGTGTGGGCCTGGGATTGCTGTTGGTCAACTCAGCTGGCAGCTGGGAAGGAAGTAGAGACATAAAGTTCCATCCAATGCAAAAGTAACAGATCTGGGCATCTGGGTGGCTCAGTCGTTTGAGCATCCGACTCTTGATTTTGGCTCAGGTCATGATCCCAGGGTCATGGGCTTGAACCCCACATCTGAGCGTGGAGCTTGCTTAAGATTCTCTCTCAATGCCCCCCCCCATCTCTCAACAAACAAACAAAAAGTAACAGATCCAATCACAGTCACCCAATAATCTGATTATTATTTGGCCTACTGTAACTTCCAAACCACCAACCAAAAGAGAGATTCTATCCCACTCAGAGCTAGGAAGGAAGTCTGCCATATACTTAAACTCTGTAGCTAAGAGTGTTAGGATCCTCAAGCACAGAAGGGGCAGGAACAGCCACCCCTGCCCACCATTTGATCACCCAGGTTGGCTTTTGAACAGGAAGGTGTTCCAGGTGTCCAGGCTCTTGTGTGTCCAGGCACTTCAATCCTCTGGATTTGAAGGATGAGCCACGGCAGGATGAGGCTGAGGTGTGCGGGTGGCCAGTCTGAAAGATGCCCTTGATTGTGTCTGGAACACGAGTGTATCTAATAACGTACAATACTGGAAAGGTTTGTCTCTTCTACTTAATTTTTTTTAAACTGTCAGCAAATGGGTTCTTCTTGCCTGAGAGTAATCCAGCCACCATTGTTGAATAACTCACAGGACCAGCTTCTGTATCTTGATAAATGTGACTTAGAGCCACTATATCGAATTAGGAGCTGATTATATCTGATTTACCCTGTAACAGAGTTAGGTCCATTTCCTAGGATGGAGCAGAAGGGCCTGATGGTCACCAAACTGATCCATAATTACCTCATAAAATTGCAGTCCAAATGGGTCATGGGGTCCCAGCAGAGCTGGGCAGGACTTGACAAGAACCACCACAGCCGCTGGTACCACCACAGAGCTCCCAGCACTTACCCAGGGCCACGGCGCATGTTCTTGAGGGTGGCCCCTTCCAGAGGCCACTTGTCAAGCGCAGGAGGTGGGTGCAGGAGGCTCTGTGGCAGGGTAGATTGAGAAGAGGTCTGGTTTCAGAGTCAGATGGAGCTGGGTTCAAACCCCACTTTCTCCACTGGGATCTTGAGCAGCACGCTTCATCTCTCGGGGTTTCAGGTACCACATCTGTACAATGGCGAAAACAGGAGCCGCTCTGCTGTGCCATAGAGTAGAGAGGCGTGATGATGTCAGGAACTTGGCCTCAACCCCACACACTCAGGAGCTTCCGGGTATCGTGGACATCTCCGACATACCCATTTGTAATGAGATGCTCTTCTGTAGACAGGTCATTACAGAAGCCCTATCAATACCTGGCTGCTGGGGGAGTTGTCCATTAATGAGGACAGGCAATGACAAGCTGGTAGGGAGGGCAAGAAGAAGATGATTGGGCACCAAGTCCTCCCGGAGCATGGGGACACCTACCCAACCCCACATGGCAGACAGCTGCCTCTGGGGCGGCCTAGGCCTGCCATGCTCTTCTCTATAGATGTTTCCAAGATGGGATGGATGGCGCTTAGCTCTTCTGTACCTTATGGGACTAGAAGTGATTCCCTCCAGCCCCACTGTCCCCCATCCCGAGCAGCAGACATGGCAGGGACAAGGTGACCAGATGTGCAGTGGGGCATCAGGCTGGGGGGCAGTGGGAGCAGGAATGTGCCTCCCGCCCCCACCTAAACCTTCTGCAGCCTGGACAGGCCTGATTCTGAATCCTGAAGTGACCCGCCCCCCCCCGAGAGACCATTTTCTTCCCTCAGTGTTTGAAAGAGCGTCCCAGAGCCTCCGGAGAGGCTCTGCTGCCCCAGGAGGCCTTGCGCAGAGCCAACTGCTACAGCCTCAGTGTTTCAAAATGATTCAATCGACAGAGGGACTGTTCATCAATATTTTTAAAAAGAAATGTAATTAGAGGTTGGTGAACCCCCAGAGTTCCCGGCCACGGATGTCAAAGGCTTCCTTGAACTGGAGCTGGGAACGGAATGAAAATCAACCGCAGACGTGGTCTGCCGTCGTCGTCTGTCCTGCATAAAACCCACCCGACAGGCGCTCCCCACTGAGCCTCATAAAGGATTCTGTGGAATCTAATGGAATGGCATGTCACATACGTCCACATTCTTTCATTCCTAGATGGGTTTTCTTTCTAAACTTGGGAATGGAATGTGGATTTCTATTTTAAGAACACTAATTACTGTCCAACTTTAACCTATTCATCAACAACAACAAAAACCCCAACTTTGAACTGAGGAAAGGAAACAAAAGTAATTTATGGAGTAATTTGGTGTTCACCCCCCTTAAGTTTGCCTGAGAACATTTGTCTAATGCATTTATTTCTGCTCAAGAGAAGTGAATAGCTGGCTTTTTGGTGGTTTCTGGAGAACGAAGTGAGGGCTGGCCACACCTGCCTTGGAGATGCCAGCTGGGGCCACCTCAGGCCAGGATCCCTCCTCGCAGCTCAAAGAGGTAGTGTCAGGAAGGTAAAAATAGAGTGAGGGACTCGGCAACATCTTTGACACATGGTTTTCTCATCCAGGACTGCCGCATAGGGCCCTCCTTTTCCAACTACTCTAAGTGCATATGAAAAAAGTAAGATGATCTGAGAACTAAATAAAAAAAACACACGGCTATATTTTAGCCATCTTTTTTGCATTCTTCCGCCTTCTCCCAAGTGCTCATTTTGGCTCCCCTTTCTTCACCAAGACAAAAATGGGATGAGTCCCATGGTTCTGCCCATTCACCCTCTTTGTCCTCTGCCTGCCCTCATCCACAGCTGTGGCTGCAGCATGGGGTCCATGTGGCCATAGCTCAGGCACGTTCCACACACCCATCTGCCTCTTGGACAGTCCCTCTCCTCCTATGAGGTCCCTAACTTCCCAGAACCAGATTCAGCACCTACCGTGGTGGGGCACATGTGGGGCATATTCCTCCCTGCAGCTGTTCTTCCCCACAGCCTGGTCTGAATACTGGTGGCCAGGACTATTTGATATGTGACCCTGGTCTCAGCCTCTTCAGAGGCAGGGACGGGAGCAATGGGCACTCCCTATGGGAGTCCCTAATAGTAAGCGTGCGGAGACTGGGGAGGCTTCCCTGAGAAAGGGACACACCAGCTCAGGACTGAAGGGGAGCAGCCAGCCAGGCAAGCAGGGGTTCCAGCATGAGGGGACAGTGTGAGCAAAGACCTGCCTTGAAAGAAACCAGGGACCGCAGGAGGAGACAGGAGGGCTCTGGAGGCACGAGCAGGGAGGATGAGATGAGTAAGGAGTGACACAGGAGAGGGTGGTGGGCCCCGGGCATGGGTTTTATCTGGGGGGTGTTTTCAGCTGGAAGGGTGCTGGGGTTTGCAAGTAGAAAGAGGATTCTGGCTTCTGTGTGGAGAACGAATGGTGGAGGCAAGGCTGAAGGACCCAGTGAGAGATGATGGGGCTCAACCAGGGTGCCCCCAGAGACATCCCCTAACATTATCTCTGTCTGACTGCTGCTGGCTCACACCTTCCCAGCCACCCCAGCTCTTTGCCCAGACATTCAAGACAACAATCCATGGACCGATTTGCACTCAGGTATTACGAACAAATGGCCTCATCCACCTCATATCTCTCTGGGACACAGGAAGGCGGTGGCAAAGAGGGAAGGGTGGTGGCTACCAGCCTTCCCAGAAGGGTGGTGGCTACCAGCCTTCCCAGACCCCTGGAGGGGTTCTACCCTGGTCTGTGGGTGCCTTCTGAGCATTAGGGAGCCTTGTGGGGGGTCAAAACTCTGGCCAGGATGGGGCCACAGATAATAAGTCTTAACCACAGAATCTAAGTTCTGCCACACTAGCACCAGATTCACACTAGCTGTGTGATTCCAGAATCTCCCTTTATGCATGGCAATCTAAGTGATGCACTAGTTCAAACAATTGGTTTGAACCAATCTCATAGCTCCTGCTGTGCCACCTGGTACACACAGAGGGGATCGAACCTTTGGGTAAGTGACATTCTGGTCTGGCTAGAAACCATTGTATTAATCCAGCCAGCGTTCTCTGAGTGTGTTTCAGGGACTGGTCTCTTTGCTCAGTGCTCAGGGGGTTCTAGGCTACAAGTCCAATGCATGGGTGTGTGATTGAGGAATGGGGGCTGGTGCCAGGTGGACCGACAGGGGAGGGTGTTCCAGACTCTGGGAATAGCATGTGCAAAGACACGGAGGCGTGAAAGAGCATGGTATGTTCCTGGAAAGATGAAAGCTAGAGGTTGGGGCCGTGAGAACAAATCAGTGGGAGGGAAGGAAAGGCAGAAGTGAGGCTGAGGAAGGCTGGGCCCCATCATCAAAGGCCCCCAAACCAGGCGAGGTGGATGGATTCATTCTGTGAGCAGAGGGAGATCTGGAGGCACTGGACAGCATGGAGGGGCAGAGAGGTCTCAGCAGTTCGTAGTAGAGATCCCAGCTTGGACGTGAGCATGGTGGACACTGGCTGGGCCCACTGAAGCTTCCATGGGACTGAATTCCACCCTTGGCCTTCCCTTCACTGCTTTTAGTCTCCCTCTATCTTTCTTCTTTAACTGCCACTAATAGAAAATCAAATACTTTTTAATTGTTTAATATAGTTCCTTGTTTCTAATCTAAAAAAATTAGTAAGTGGAATGTTTTCTATTTCCTTCTCAACACAAAAAGCAAAGTTATCTATATATGATCTCTCATGTGTATGAATGTCTAGGTTTTTATTTTCCCTTGGTATATTTTTAAAAAGCCATTTCAAGCATCAGGACGAGATTTGGCAACAGCCCTTTGGTGCCCAGCTGCCCCTTGTGCCCTCCATGCCACCCAAAAGAGCTCAGGCTGGGTGGCACACCGGGGCTCATCACCCAAGGGCTCAAGGAAGACCATGACCCAGCAGCTCTACACCAGCATCTGCAGATCTTCCCTCCAAGCCAGAGCGCACGTTCTGAAACCCCAGGACGATGACATTTTGATAAAGTTTTAAAAAGCGATCTCACTTTGCAAGACAAACAGCTAATAAAATAGATTCTTTTTTGGTAACCACCCATACACCAATCAATCTGTCACTCGGAAAACTGTTTCCTGAGAGGTGTGAAATGAGGCCACTTTGGAGTTCTGTGGGAACAGAGAGACCCCAAGACGCCTTCTACTCCCAGGTTACACTTGTCCCCCCAAAACAGGGAAACTATCAGATTCTGGGTACAGGATATACACAGCTGATTAGTTGCTCATCAATACCAACCTTTGAAAAGATGAGCAGGAGGTGGCTGACCCAGTGTTTACATGCAGCCGGCCCACGCCGTCACATGTGTATCTTGCCTCTGTTTCTTTTCAGTTCCTTCCCTGTTGGGAAAAAATTTTAAGTAAACATTTCCCACCTAGGGGGCTTACCGAGTGAGTCATACCATGGGGGCCTCCTCTGTGCTACAGCCTTTCAAAGAAGAGCTCAAAACAAAGGGTTGTTTCAGCACCACCAACAGAAATCAAAAGGAGAAGACATAGTCATAAGACATGCCCCCTCTGCCCACTGAGGCCACCCTCAGAATAAAGAGACCCTCACCTCCTGCGTGCTATCTTTGTATCTCTGCTTGGCTGCTGTGTGCCTCTTCTACCTTTATTTTCCCTTAACTCTAATTCCCACTGCTTAAAAAAAAAAAAAAAAAGGCTCATTATATTGTACATAGAACAAAGTTTAAGTCATCTTAAACCTTTTTTGGAACAAGATGGAATAAATGGTCCTTAACTAGAACCTCCCTCAAAGCAATTCTAACTGCAGAATTCTGCTGCACCAAACCTAGCAGCTTAGCAAGCCCCTGCAAGTGCTAAATGAAGAACAGCAATGTCTGTATACAGTAGACCCTCAATAAATGCTCATGAATTTGTTTTTTAAATGATGGAATCTGGGAGCGCCTGGGTGGCTCAGTCAGCTAAGTGGCCAACTTCGGCTCAGGTCATGATCTCATGGTCCGTGGGTTCGAGCCCTGCGTCAGGCTCTGTGCTGACAGCTTAGAGCCTGGAGCCTATTTCAGATTCTGTGTCTCCCTCTCTCTCTGCCCCTCCCCAGCTCGTGCTCTTCTCTCTCTGTCTCAAAAACAAATAAACGTTAAAAAATTAAAATAAAAATCATTACTAACAGGAACAGATCAGGACCAAAAAACAAAAAAAAAAACCCCAGTGGCAGTGGGGGGGGGTTGCTGTAACTCCATGGTGGCAATCATAAAAGAATTGAAACATGTCTGGAAGTAGTAGTTGGAATAACTGAAACAATAGAGCTGAGAAAGCAGTGATGTTGAGGACAAAGCAAGACATCAAACCAGAAATACAGACAATGACAACAATCAGAGGTACACATAACCTGCTGGGAAAGGGAAATGGTGTCACAGCCCTATAGAGTTGAAAAAAAGATAAGCAGGGTGAGGCACATGATGAGGGAAACCTCAGAAAAGAAACAATACAAGAAAAGTTTCCAGAGATGAAAAAACAGCTCAGCCTAGAAATAAAGAATGCACACTGTGCCTTTCAAGTGTAACTCTGAGAGAAAGAAATCAGCATTTGCTAGTTACAATGTGGAGCGATACATGACCTGGCAGGCTGAAGGGAGATATGTTCTTTTGCAATTGGGTAAGAATGACCAAAGAACTGATGTCACAAATAATGAAGACAAGATGAATCTCAGGAGGAAATGGGCAATTTGAACCACACATGAGTACCCTAACCACATGTCAGTTATGCTACTAAGGCTCTGGGTAAGTAGAAGAAAACAGACTCATTTGTAAACTGAGGAGAATTTGTGCACAATTATACAACAAAAAAGAGAGAAGGAATGGTTGACTTTTTACAAAAATATGAAAGACAAAAGCTGGTCTAACACTCATTGGAATTAGAATGGACCAGCTGAAAAAGAAAGAATAAGTGATCTGACAAAATGCAGCCACTCCTAATATTTAACCTACACTCTAATAATTCCCCAATCCTGCTCCAGCCCAGACCTGTCTCCTGAGTTCTGGGTCAGAATATCCCACTGCCACGAGGGCACATCCACACACGTGTCCCTCAACACCACAACCCTGCCTTTACCCACCCTACCCCTGGCCAGTGAGCGACTTCAGCACCCATACAGCTGGCTGACCTGGAATCCTCTGAATTCATCCCAGGTCCTTCCATGCTCGCCATGCTCAATCCCATCCACCTGTGTGAGTCAGCTCAGGCTGCCCTAACAAAATATCAGATGAGGGGGTTTCAACAACAGAAATGTATTTTCTTACAATTCTGGAGGCTAGAAACCCAAGATCAAGGTTCTGGCTGATTGGGACTCTGATGAGATCTCTCCTTCTGGCTTTGCAGTCTTCACATGACCTTTCCTCAATGCATGGCTGAGGCCCTGGGAGCTTTCAGATGTCTTTTTTTTATAAGGAGACTAATTCGATTGGATTGTGGTTTCACCCTTATGACTTCATTTAACTTTAATCACTTCCTTTGGGGCCTCATCTCAAATACAGCCACCTTGGGGGTTAGGGCTGTAGTATATGAATTTGATGGGGGGGCAGCTCCTCTCACAGGCCATTCCTAGCAGTGACTCTGGGGTACTTCTGCACCTGGCCAATAAGGTCTTGACCCAGTGCACAGACTGGCCATCTGAGTATGCCTACCCAGCCATGCCTCTCCTCTTGCTGTGGTGTTGGAAGTTTAGGGGTAACTCCTTCACCAAAGTTCAGTCGAGACCTTTCCCCAAGGCCAGCAGCTGCTTCTCACCCTCACCCCAAGGGGCTTCCACCAACCCAGCCTAGTCCCAGGCTGATCCTAACACTCAGCTGAAGGGCTGTGTGACTTTGTGAATGTTTCCAAACATCTCTGGGCTGAAACCTCATCAAAGATACTTGGCCCCAGCATTACTATGTAGATAAATAAATCAACCTCCTAAGGTGTCAGGCCCTTTATACACACTATTTCTGAAACTTTAAAAGTCAGAGGGAAAATAGAAACTGTAGAAAGAAAGTAGAAACTGAGACTTGGAGAGATGCCCTGCCTGAGGAGGCCACTACTTCCTGGTCTAGGGAGCACGTCAACCCTCCACAGCTGCTTCTGCTGATGGGCAGTCTCAGGAGAGGTAGAGGCATCCAGGAGCTGGAACCAAACATCTAAGGACATGGTCTCACTTGGAGATGCACATGCATCGGAGGTCACCCCAGGTGCTGGTCTGTGGTCTAGGGGCCTGTGGGCTAGAGGCTGCTGGTGGACAAGCAGGCAGGCGCGTGCCTAGGACCACTGCTGGGTCGCCAGACACTGCCCCACTGTGCTGGGTAAACAGCCCACTTTCCATACCCGCCCCCCAGGCCCGCCCTGCCCCACTCCCACTGCCTATTTAAACAGGAGGCCCCGACTCCACCGGGCCCAGGCACCGCCAGCTTCCGGAGCTAGGAGAGCAGCCCTGCAGGCCTGGCTCCCTCGGGGATGAAAGGTCCTTCTGTTTCGCCATTTCCTACCGGTGCGTTTTGAAGGGTGATGCTGAGCTGGGGGTGTAGCGGGAGCTTGTTCTGCTGGCCTGCGAGTGTATTGAGATGTGTAGTTGGCCCGAGGGAGGCACTGATTGAATTTTTCCCATTTTGAAACCCTGACTTGATGTGATCTTATTTTCAAAGAGGGTGAAAGCCTGTAGTTTGTGAAAGGACAGAGGAGAGCATTATTTCAAAACAAGGTCTGGCTGAGAATATCAATGATCTGACATGTTTTTCTTTTCTTTTGTGGTAAAAAAATAAAGTCCTGTAATTTCAAGGTTGTAGAGATTCTGTTTCCCCTTGGGATCCCCTCCCTAAATAGTCAGTTCCTGTCAGTTAATTCTATTTTGAAAAACCACGTAGAGAATGTTTTAAAAGAGTTTGGTGGGGAAGAGAGGTTGTGTAGCTGGAGGGGGACAGTTTGGAGAATGTCTGGGGACAAAGGGCCTCCTTGAGAAACTTCTCCTTGAGAGATGAGGAGCTCCTCCCCACGAGAGCGTGGTGGGAGCTGAGAGTTGCATAAGCTGCGATGGCCCAGGAGGGGCCTGCCTCCTCCACGTCCACTTCTAGATGCTTTCCAGCCGCTGGCCTAGGATCAGGTCAGCCCGGGAAGAGGGTGGACAGAGGGACATGCAGGTCATCAGCCCACGGAGGGTGAAGAGGCAGACGTCCCAGGTACAGGGGGACAAGACCTGCCTTGGAGGCCACCCTCTGACCTCCCGGCAGGCTGGACCCCTCAGGCTACAGGTGGGGAGGGATGTCTGCCAGGTGGTTAACTCAGAGGAAAGAAGCTAGGGTGTCCACGTGGGAGAAAGGGCTCCAGGGGAAGACAGGCCCTGAGGTCTATGGCTTCCTTCTTCCCACGCTAATCTGGCAACATCTCATGCTCATTTGATCCTGGTTATAGCTGCCCACGACCCTGGAGTGATCCCCACCCCGGTGTTCCCGAGAAGGGGGCATCTGAGGCTCAGACCCAGGACTAGAACCCAGGTCTCCCTGGAGCTTCTCTATATGGATTCCTAGGCAGGGGAGAGCCAGTTGTTTGCCACGTGAAGAAGCACTCCTTCCAGCCCTTCTGCGACATCTTTGGCTTGTGGGCAGAGGGACGGGGACTTAAATTTCAGATTCTTCTGAAATACAGTTTGGGTGATTTGCAAACTAAGTGTATATAAAGGACGGAAGCTGGTCCAGAAGAGTGCTGGGGAGTAACGGTTGCCTTGAGATGTGGTGGAGAGGGCTTTGGTCCTGGCAGCCAAACTGGCTGGAGAAGGTGGAGGGCCAAGGAGCGCTGCACACGGAGCCCGGCGGGGTGGGGGTTGAACTTGCAAGGCCGGGTCCTGGAGAGGGGGGGCGGGAGCCAAGGATGGGGGTGAAGAGTAGAGGACTTGACTTGGGACTGGAAGGCGGGGCTAAAGAGTCAGAACAGCGCCTCAAGTCAGGGGGCGCGGTCCATGAGGTGCCTCGGGGCCTACGAGGAGGGGGCGGGGCCAAAGTGTCGAGGGCGGGGTGAATACCCGAGGCCAGGGCAGGGTTAGGAGAGCGGGGCGGGGCCAGAAAGCGAGACCCAGCCTACCAACCCCCACGGGGCGCGAGTGTCTGGAGCTGCTGATGCTCAGACACAGCCAGCAGGAGATACAGAGAGTCAGTGGCATCTTGTCCAAGGCACCACTTCACAAAAGTGCTCTCCCAACCATCTCCCAAGTAGACCTTGTTGAGGTCACGAAGTGTCTCTGCTGAGCGTCCCCTAGGCCAGCCTACCTTCACCCTTACCTGCTGTGAAAGTTTTCTCTTTCCACGCAGCTTCCTCCACCCGACCCGGTGGCTACTCTTCTACCGCCTGGGTTCATCGCTCTCTCACCGCTACGTATCTTTGCGAGGCTGAGATTACGGCGAGCTCCTGGGGAAAGCTCCGATTGTTCTAGCTTCCCCTATCAGATCAAACCCAGGCCTCGAGGCTGGAGCTCGGAATTAGCCTTTCCCCGCCCCCAACCCCGCACATCCTCTGCGGCCAGGCCCAGGTCCAGCTGTCCAAGTGGAGGTCTCGTCCCTGCCGCCCAGTCAGGCAGAGCGCTCCCCACCTGACAACCCTCCGACCCCCAGGCCTGTGCACATTTGTCTCAGAAACCCCCGCCCCCATCCCCTCTGGCTGCACTTCTCCTGCAGGGCAGCCCCGTCCACACCCTCTCCTTGGCGACGCGGAGGGTGTGGCACTGCCTCTGGCGCAGGTGGGGCCCCTTGGTCTTTGTACCTAGCTCACCTGTTCTGGGCTGCTGGGTGGCTGTCGGTTGAGTTCCGGACACCTCTGTGAACCGCTCATCTCCTTTCAGGTCCTGACTGCAGTGGCGCCCCCTCTTCAGAGGAAGATCAAGAGGGTCCCAGAGGCTCCTCTTCAGGTAAGATAGGGGCTTCCTGAGGGGGTGGGAGGTGCTCTCCAGGACTACCCCCGTAGGCTAATTACTGTTTTATATAAAGAGGTGCTGGGTGAGATTGTTTAAGAAAAGGTTCTGCTGCTTGGTTTAAAAGTTTGAAAACATCTGTGGAGTAAGCCATCAGGGGGCTGGGAGTCTGGTCCTGTGCAGAACTCCCTCTTGTGGAGTACAATGCCAGTGGAGGGGGTGTCTCACACACCCAAATCTATGGAGAAAATACAAATTCCTTTGATATATAGGGAAATAATTGAGGTAGCACTTCATTAAAATGAAGGAATACAAGTTAAATATCTTGGGAAGTGTAAGATATCATTACCCACTAAACTATTGAAAAATGCTTTAATTGCTTAAAACCCAGAGCTGGTAAGGATGCTATGAAACAAGTACTGTCAAACAACTGGTGGAAAGCACTTTGGGTAGGGGGTAGGGAGCTGACACTTGTCACTCATCAGGGGTTCCTATTAATCTGCCTACTAGATGCCCAATACAGCTATAGTCAAGTGATGGGATAAAATATTGAGTGCTTGCAGGGGGACACAGTCCTCAGAGTTAGAAAACAAAACCTGCATTCTCTGGGACTGGAAGTAGAGGAGAGGCAGGGGGCTGAACAGCTCCCAGGCTGCTAGTGTCACACTCATAAGAGCAGGGCCCCCGGTCTACACAGACAATCCATAGGGCCACCTATGACCCTTCCTCCTTTTGCTTTGAGGAATGGCATTTGCCAACATTTCTCAAGTTCTGTCTCTTGCTTGGTAAACCTGAAGATGTGAGGGGCTGGTCACCCTTCTTGTGTGCAAGACTGCAGATGTGTGCAGTAAATAAACGCACAGAAACCACCAGCTGTCAGGAGAGAAATGACCTGTTTCAGCCAGGTCATGGTCCTCTGGCTATAGAATGGGACTGGCTGGGGTTTGGTAAACAGGACGTCAGTTGTGACTTTCCAATCCTGAGCCCCCCTGCTGAGGACTCATCCCAGCACACAGATGGGGGCTACCAGGGAACAGCCTCAGCAAAAGCATGGAGGCCGAGAAGGCTGTGGTGGCCCCTGAGACTTCAGAAATAGGAGACGATGCAGAGCCATCAGGATGCTGGGTCTATGGGGTCAGCAGCAGCCACTGAAGGGTTGTGGACTATTGTGTAGTTTTAAAGGATCCCAGTAGCTGCCATATGGACCAGAGGAGGGGAGGCCAGCTGCAGGGGGACAGGTGGGAGGGGTGGGGCCTGACCTGGACATAACTCTGGGAATGGATATGAGGGCCCAGGGAGGCAGAACCGTGGTCTGGTGGGAAGAGCCATGGTACAGAGGATGTCCAGAGCCTCAGGGACTATTCAGGAGACAGAGCTACTGGTGGGGCAGTGGAGGAAGAGGTCATCTGTTGGGAGAGACACCAGGCAACAAATGACCCTGAAGGATCAACCAAGAGAGGAGAAAAGAGTCAGAGAAAGGTCTGGCTCCTCAGGGTGGGCAGGGGAGGAGGAGACAACAAAGGGCTTTGAGAAGAAGCAGTCCCAGAGACGGGAAGGATGGTGGCCCCAGGACCAAGGGCAGAGAGCTGAAGGATAGATGAGGATCAAGTGGCTTAAGCCTCCCGCTGGGCCTATTTTTTAAAGCAAACTCAGGTTGAAATTGCATAGACTGTTTTCTCATTGGAGCTGACCTCTGTTCTGGCAATTTTCTCTCCAGAACTTTACCAGAAAGCCTGGTGAGACACCCTGTCTGCCTTCTGTCTAGCGGTGAGGGTAGTGCAGGGAGCTTCAAGCTAGGGGGCTGTCCAGACCCCCAGCCATCCAGAGGGTCACTCAGCCCTCCCAGAGTGCAGGACACAGGCCAGGCTGGTGAGTCTCGGCCCTCCCTGCTCTGAGCAGAAGACTTGCTCCAGGCTAGCCCGATCAGTGTGGTGTCGGCGAGAAACCACTCGGACATTCTAAGCATTTAAGTTAAACAAGCTCAACTCAGGATAAACTGTCAGTGAATGTGTTGGATCCTCCTTCCAGGCCCATTTTCCACAGCTGCTCCTCCCCGGCATCTCCTCCCCCGCCTCCTAGGACCTGGTGGGTCACTGTGGTCAGGGCGTGGCCCAGCAGGCTGGACTATCTGAGTGGCTCTGCCTCCCACATGCGTACTACATGCAGCGCTCTCGGACTCCTTCGCTTGGTCTCCCTCCCTTGCTCATTGCTTGCTCCACCCACCACCTACCACTTTCCTGTCTCCTTGCCCTCGAGAAGGACACCCCCACATTAAAATATACACACCTAGAAAGCAAAGGCTCTGCCCCCGGAAATTCCCGGGATCTTGCTGTGAAATCCCCCGTGCAGTCACAGTGCTGCATCTGACTCATCAGAGCTGGATTTTGAGCACCCCCAACCTCCAAGCCCTCCCCCCGCCAGCCCCAGGATGCACCCCTCAGCCAGTACAACCTGGCAGTGTCGGCCCCCCAACCAGTAAGCACAGGCTGCCGTATCCGTCTCCATCTACCCCACCTCAGTGGACTCCTGGCCTTCCCTCCTGCCTGTCCCCTGTGGTCTCTGCTTGGCCCCTGAAACCAACTTGTACACTGATCCCTGCAGAAGTTCCCAGTAGATTTACTTCCCCATGTCCGTGGATTTACTTTGCTACTTATATCACTAGCAGTGGCCTCTTCTCTGAGCAGAAATGGTTTCCACTGCCTCATGGTCCTGAGCAGGAGTGGACTGTTCAGTACACAGACTGAGGGGAAGGGAAGGAGTGAGCTCCCTACCTGACCTGGATTTAGGGCAGAGGAATATCATTATTGCCATTTAAGGATCTTTCTTGAAGAGAGTCAGCTCTGGAGAGTAGGTATAGTTATATGCCTGGGAAACTGAGGGCTGTTGATCAGTAGGACCTTGTTTTGGGTAAATGGATTGATTAAATGAATCCAGAAGCCTTCCTCTATTAGTCAGGCTAGGATGGGTTATGCTGCAGCTTATAATTCAAGTTTTTCTTCTTGCTCATACTACACATGGGTTAGCTGGGGTCCTGCTCCTTGTGTCCTCACCTTGGGACCCAGGCTGATGGAGCAGCCACTATCTTGAACACTGCAGGTGGCAAAGGGAGAGAACTCTGGAAGGTCTCACGTCTGCTGTTAAGGGCTCCGGTCCCACAGTGACACATATCATTTTCACTCACAGCTCATTGGTCAGACAGAGCTGGTCACGTTATTCCACCCAGCCACAAGAGGACCAGGAAGTGCAAGCCTGCCTCAATGCTCAGAAAGCAGGCTCCAGCCTCTCTGGGGCCAGAGGAAGTAAGGCAGGAGTCCTATCCGAGATTTGGAGGCAGCGGGAGAGACAAAAAGGGAAATGTCTGCTCAGCTCTTCACAAAGATAAAACGTGCTTATCTTTTAAGTAGTCATTCCTGAATGGAGACATGACACTGTCTACACTAGCATGTCTATACCAGCAGTCTGGGGACAAGAAACCTCCTTGGCCAGACCCAAGGGTTCCTATTTCCCTTTTCACAAGTGCAGGATTCAATAGCCAAGGACGGTGTAGAAAGGGTACCAGCACCAGAGGGGCAGGTGTTAGTTAGAACCCAGGGCCTCGGAAGACCCTTGGAAGGCAAGTTTGGTGGCAGCAATTAGAGGAAACCTGGGGGCTAGAGATCCCCATGATCTCTTCTCCCCTGGCCTTTGCTGGGGACAAATTATGAATTCACAGTCTTATGCAAATGAAGCTCAACATCTCATTCCTGGGAGAAGCTGACTCCAGCAGCCCCCAATCCCCTCCGAGTTACACATTCTGGAGCAGGTGCTGAAACCCCACAGGCAGGTCAGAGGCCATCTGAGGCAAGCAGTCTTTGGTTTAGCCTGAGTGGGGTTTCCTCTCTCAGGGGGAGGAAGCTCTTGCCTGTTCTCTCAGAGCGAGGGGCTCCGGTGGTACCGGGTGTGAGGGCCCCGGACGAGGGCCTGAGTGCTCAGTGGTACGTGAGACTCAGCCTCTGTCCAGAAAGCCCAGCTACCCAGGGCTGCAGGGAGGCTTGCTGAGACGCTAATGCCTGATTTTATTTACTCATTCACACTGATTTGCTTTTTTTAATCTCTGCATAAATTGTCCTCTAGGACTCAGTTTGTTAAATGTTCTTTGCATAGAAAACTTTAGGCTGAATGTGAAATGATTCCCTTCAGAAGAATTTTAGCAAGTCTGTTCTGTTTTAGGAAGGTTTGTTGTCTTCATCTGTGTTCTCTGGTGCCTTGAAATGCCTACACACCGCTCAGTCGGCCAATCCATTCTAGGAGCAAATACTGTACTTGAAATGCAGCTGAACACTGGGTCTGCATAAATCCTGCCATTTGTGTGGACTTGTATTTAAAGTTCTACTCCCACAGAAAGTATGTTGTCATTTCTTCTTAAGCAAAGGATGTTCCAAGCCTTGTTCAGCTTATGAACCATTACCATCAGCCCTCATGTCAGGGAAGCAGGGACTTCGCTGGGACAGCAGCATCAATAGCAGAGCCTGAGAAAAGCGTGATTCCTCCTGGTCTCCATCCCTCAGGAGGATCCCCCCTGATGGTGCAGGTAGGGCTGGCACTCAGGCCAGTCACGCAGCAGACACCCCAGAGCTCACCTGAGGCAGGTGATGTGACCTGCTGGGCAGTTCCAGCACCCCCTGCTCATGTCTGCTTGTGAGGACCAGCTCCTACCTTGCTTGAAGTAGGAGCCCCGTGCCGGTCTATATGCTCAGCTGTTGGCACGTGGCCTCCTGATTTGGGCCTCGTTTAAGGACGTTGAAGCCTCCTCTTTGGTAGTCATGACTGCCTACTCCAGTCCTGCTCTGGAGCTGCCCTGTCAATGCACATATGGAGAAGACCCTGGAACAGAGTGATCTCAGACCTCATTTTCATAGTGGAGGAACCATTCACCCCCAGCTTCCCCTGCCCTGGGCGCAGGTGTGGACTTAGGTGCCTAACGCCACCCAGCCTTCTCCTTAATGGCCCCCTTTCTTGTCACCAATAGTTGATTCCAGAATGGCAGGCAGTAGAGGGTAGGGTGGCCGATCTTCAAACTTAGTCCCATTCCATGATGAAGCACATGGTCTCAGGGCAGCAGCCCCATGGCACTGTAGCACAAGGTCTTGAACGCATAGGTATTGCTATTTTAAATATTAGATGGATTTTGGCACTCCTGGCACATATACATCCAACGTGGCCTGAGCTTTGCTTTCCAGTCACGCAAGAATCAGCTTCATCTGGGCTTTCCGAGCTCTGACACGGAAATGCCGAGGCTGGCTGATTGAAGGGGTGCCACAGAGCTGCTTGCAGCCTGTTCCTATTCTCAGAAACCACGTGACGCATTAATATCTCCCATGGAAAGTGTCTTTTTGAAAATTTTATGGCCCCTTTGCCTGCACCTGGTTTCTGCAGAAGCCTGTGACTTAGGCTTGCACAGGCAGCCCCCACCAGGCAGTCCTGCCAGGAGATGGGGGCCCCCACAGCCCCTGCACCACCCTCAACCCCATATTTGGGAAAGCCGGGCACCTTCTTGTCAAGCAGCCAACCACACAAGGAGGAAACCTGAGGGCTCCGGCTGTATCTTGAGGGCCTTTGCAACAAGGAAGTTAACAGTAGTAACAGTAACAAAAATATTACTAGAGGTGTGGCAGGTGCTGTACTGTGTTCATGCAGCATTTCCAACAACCCTGAGCTAGTGTTATTATGTTATTATGGATGCCTAACAGCTGAGAGTCAGTGGTCTGACACCTGAGTTTGTGCTTGTAACATCTGCACTGCTATCCCCTGAGGGATGCTCAAACCATAGCGGCACAAACCCCAGGCACCAGGGCCCTCAGTGTCTTCCAGAACTCAGGAGAAAGCCCCGCCCCCCCACCTTCGCCCAGTGGGCAGGCCATGAGTTGCCACAGAAGTTTTCCCAGGAGACAAACTGATTAAGAATTGAGTTTTAGAAAGATCAGGTCACTGATATATATTAGATAGGATCCCTTTGATGGCAAATGACAGAAACACAACTTTGACTAGAGCAAAGGAAATGGTAATTTGGTAACTCACTCATTAGAAAGTCTGCGGTGTTGTCTTCAGGCTCAGAGAAACTGGAGCTCAAAGTGTCACCAGGACTCCTCTTCCAGCCCTAAGGTCTGTTTTCCTTTGAATTAGATTTGTTCTCAAGGAAGGTTCCAGAAGCTTCGGGCTGTTTGGGCCTCCACCTCAGAGAAAATGCAGGCCTCTTTCCTGAGAGGTCCAGTAAGAGCACCTGGGAGAGCTTGGGTCCTGTGACCTTGGGATCAGGGGGCTGTGGTGCCAGTTGACTTAGTGCTGGTCACTGCCCTCCCCTTGGACTGCAGTGGAGCAGACAAAGGCAGGTGTGCTCCAGCCAGAGTGGGGAGCAGACTCGGACTTGGGTCTGTGCTGGTGCCAGAGACTCCTCAGGTGCTCCCAGGCTGATGGTGGGGGCCCGATGTGCAAATTGACATGTGCCTGGTTAGAGGGCCAGCTGGGGGTGTGTAGGGTAGAGAGGGAGAGCTTCAGAAAGAAGCGGGCAGGTAGTGGATCTAGCACACCTATGTCACTGGGAGTTGCTGCTATGGCACACGTGTTCGTGCCAGACCCCAGACCCCAGACCCAATTTCTGTGGCTTTCAGGGATTAGCCTGGATTTGTCTGACCCGCATCACTTTGGAAAGTGTCCTCTTCAGTCTTTCTGTCCTCCCAATGACGAGTTGACTCCAAGTTTCAGCAGCTCAGAGCTCATGTTGCTATGCCAACCCGTGTGGCTGGCATCCAGGCAGAAATGGGCCGGCCCAATCTCGGCGCCGCCGGCGGATGCGAGCACATTCGGGTAATTGGATTGGAGTGATCTTCTTGGTCTTTACTGCAGAAACCTGGGGCTTGGCCCCGTGCCTGTTTAGACATGAGCCTGTAGATACAGGGAGGATGGGAGGAGGTCCCTCTGCCCCAGGATTCCCAGTCCAGCTGCTGGGAAAAGAGGGCTCAGCAGGCCCAGGGACCAGAGCAAAGGTCTATATGAAGGAGGGACAGGTCCCATGCTACCTCCAACCTGGGGCAACTCACGATCCTCATCAATTTTCCCGAAAGTTCTCCAAAGCTCAGAGATCCCTCAAGACAGTTCAGGCTTCCTTCAAGCAGCCAGGGCTGGCCTTGGCCAGCAGGACTGGTCTGGCTTGCTTACTTTCCTGCTGCAGGGAAAATTCAAATCCAAAGTCAGCATTCGCCTGGGACCCTCAGAGCCCCAGAGCAGCAGGCCTTGTGTACCAGTGTGCCTGCCGGGTCCGTTTCCCAGGGAGGTGGGAAGTGGGGTGGCTCTCCTGGTGCCAGCGCCACTTGGTATCCTGTAGCAGAGGTCCCGCCCATTGCAGCTTACCCATAGTGGCTGTTGGGGACCTCCCCACAATCTTCAACACCAAACAGGACAGGCCTGGCCAGGTCCTATTCCTGAGGATGCCTTCACCCCCAGGGATAGCAGATCAGCCTGTCCCTGAGTCCTCAAGGAGGTATATGGGGGAGTAGTTTTGGCTTAGCTTGGGCCTCTGAGCAGTCCAAGTCTCCCCTTCCCGTGTGGCAGCAGCTGCAGGTCAGGTCACCACAGATGCCAGTAATCCACAGGAGCAACCTGACGTAGAGCTCCTCTCTGTCAATGTCCCGTGCCTGCCCAGGAATGACCACCTCTTCCTCTCCCATCTGGACTCCAAACCTCCCCGGGAAACTTCCCCTCCTGGCTAGATCAGCCTGCAAACCTTTCTGCTCCTTCCATCTGCCCTGGCTCTATAGCCCCGTCTCCTTGTCATAGTCAGGCCCCGTCCAGTCCTCACTGTAGGGAGAGGAGCACGTTCGTGAGAGCCAGCAGCTCCTGCCTAAACAGTGCAGATGAGTCTCTGAGGCTTTGAAAGTATATCCGGTCACTCTTCAGAAGCCTAGAGGATCAGAGGATCGGCAGGGGTGGGTGGGCTCAGGCTGCCCCCAGCACAGCACACAGAACCAGCTTGTACAGTCTTCAAAATCCACTGAATCCACAGGTCAGGGTGAGCAGCCAGGACACACTGGTCAGGGAGGTCCTACAAGGAAGACGAGGGAAGGATTAATACTCATGATTAGCCCTGGAAGGCAGGTATGGCTACCCCCATGCCATAGATAACGAGACAGGCTCAGCGAGAGCCTGACCCTCCAACCCAAGCTGAGTGAGTGTTGAGCAGGGCAGCTGAGAGTGAGGGGGCAAGTCTGAGGTCTCCACTTTTAGGACAGAGGTTGACTCCCATAAGTCTCCCTTGGGGCACCAGGTAGCCCCCCACAGTGACCCCAGGGCTGAGGAGTCACTACGAGGAACTGAGGGAATATGGGACTCAAGCCCAGCTCTGGAGACCATGGTATTGGAGTGGGGGAGGGGGTATCCTGCAACCCTGGGACCCACACACCAGGACTTATTAAGGGAAGAAACCCAGGAGTGATTGTTGCTTTGAAATGGGAACCTGAAAGAGCAATCTAGCGTGTGTGGTTGAGTGGCTATGGTTCAGTGCAAGTGGCCTTTGAGGGACCTGTCACCCTATTCAGAGATGCCCATGGTGGACTCTGCTTGGCAAAGATGCCAGCTCTGGGACAGGGAGGTGGAGAACTGGGGCACGGAGGTGAGGAAGGCGTTCCTCCCTGGGGCACAGCCTGGGCTGGGCCACCCACAAGGTCCTGCCCCACCAGGGAGCGCAGGCAAGACAAAGGCCCCAGGGGTGCAGGCTCGGTGCCCTGCTGCATCCCCCTCAGCACCCACACCCTCGGAGGCTTCCAGGGCTCTCTGAGAAGTTCTCAGCCTCTGGAGTTTAACTTCCACTCCCCTCTTTCATGGGGAAAGCGTAGATCAGACTAATTAACGTGTTGTTGTTTGTTTGCCCTCCTTTCATTTCACGGAGACAAAATAATTAACCACACAGCTTTAGAAACCAGCTCCATCCGTGGCAATTCCTTTTGTGTCAACTGTTTCAGCAGCTTCTGTGCATAGATGCAGGGACTGCATGCAGGAGTGGGCGGCTCGGCAGCACCTGTGGGCTCCTTCTGTCCGAGCACTGAGGGACAGTAGGCAGGGGAGGGGCCCTGGACGGGAGACCCGGTGACCGTGAAGAGCTAGGATGCTCAGATCTGCCACATCTTAGAGGAATGCCACAGTGGCCCCCTGGGCTGCCAGCCACCTCAACCCCCCTGATGCCTGAATGGAGATGAACAGCATTCATGGGACCAGCTCGCAGGAGGCAGAAAGATCAGGCCTGGCTGCTCACTGCTGTTGCAGGCAGGGCTGGGAGGGAACTTGCTTAGAAGGGCTTCTGGGGCCACAACACAGGGCAGCTGGGGAGGGAGCCGGGCCCCGCTAGTAGTCACAGATTGTGGCAGATCCCTATCCTGCCCGGCCAGTGTTAGGGATGAGCCACACGGGAGAACAGAAGGGTTGGGAATTTCTCTCAGGAACCCTTTGACAAAGCGGGGCTGCATCTACCTCTGAGGTGCTAGGGACCCTTCCAGGGTGGGGCTGGGTAAGGAAAGAGGGGCTGGAGCACAGAGGGCCCCTAGACAGAGACTGGGAGATTGGACTTTCTCCTCCAAGACAATGGGAACACCAAAGGGAGGATCTAGTCAGACTGTTTAAGAAGCTCCTTCGACCACTGTGTACATTGTGGCCTGAGACGGAGAACAGGGGTATGGTGACAGGAGGGTGCAGTACATAGGTCCTCGGTGAGGATGGTGTCACGCGGGCTGGTGACCTCAGGCCACAGAGAAGAGGAAGAAAGAGCTAAGGAGACCTGGGAGTGGGCCTGCTCCATGCACTTTGGGGGTGGCAGCTGAGTGTCCCCAGCAGTCTGGCCTAGACCCCCACCCCCAGCACCTTAGTGCCAAAAGTAGTGGCTGCTGGGAGGCTCCCCACCTACAGGGACAGGACCTGCCGCCTCCTCTAGGTCCAGGGGGTGCAGGCGACCCTGTGGCCTCCCCTCCAGCTTTCACTCCAGCCAGCCTGAAGCCGGCCGCTCCACTCCTTGTTGTGTGCCTGCGCACCGTGCCGAAGGCGGCCAGGCCCACCAGCTCAGAGGGAGCCCGTGGGCTGTCGCCCCAGTTTCGGATTAAATTCAAATGAAATATTTGGGAGTTTAAAGAAAGAACAAGCGAGTCTGTCAGATGACAGGCATGGGAGAACCCTGGACAGCCACCAGTCTAAGTACTGAGCCACGAGCTCTGGGCCACAGAGGTGACACAACTCTCCTGGGAGTTAAAGACTATGTGCACAGAGGGTCAACAAGCCTGCCACAAACCCTCCAGTTTCAGCCGCTGTCATAAAATTGGTCTCAGGGTCTCAGCCGAGGAGTCTGGCTAAGTTCACAGGACCTCTGAATCAGCAGACCCCGACGTAGCGACCATCAGGGTTAGGACACCCCATACACAGAGCATGGCCTTTGGAGACTAGGGTTCGGGCTGGGTGTGGAGGAAGTGGTGAAGGTCACTGTCTGGTCTGGGGCTCCAGGACAGGATGTCAGGGTCTCCTCCTATCCCCTCTGAAATAGCTTCCCCAACCCTGCCCCAAGGCGAAGGGGAGAGGGACACATCTTTTACAGTGAACTTCACTGCCTGCCCCTGAGAGGCCTTGCGACTGCAGCATGGGACAAAGCCGCATGAGCCCAATGCCCACAGGTGGAGGGCGAGCTTTTCCCATGGCTCCTAGCCAGGCAGCTGTGGTCTGAGTTAGACACACCTGCTTCTCCAAACTGTAACCTTCCTGCGTTTGCTTCAAAATGATTTCCCCTGAAGAAAGTAAAATCCTCGTGAACTGTATTCTCTAGAACCAGACACAGACATCAGCTTAGTTCGTCCTTAGACATTAAGCTCTGGTCTGGGACAAGCACCTCGTTCCTGCTAACTCAGCCCTGGAGATGTGGCTATAGGAGTGCCCTTGGGTGACAGATACACGGTGAAACTCAGCACCCCCTCCACCCTCCACCTCAGGCCTGGAGGCAGAGCAGACTGGCCTCCATTTACCCACCCATTTTCTGAGCTTTCTGCTGGTGCAGCTCCAGGACCCACCACGCCCTCAAGGCAGCCCCTTCTTTCAGGAAGCTCCCAGCCTACTGGGGAGGTGGCTGTGTCCCATGAGCATTTATGACCTAGAAATGCAGGGACCCGGCCATGAATGAGGGGGGCAGGACCCCCCAGTGGACATACTTAGGCTACCTGGCAAGAGGGGGAAAATGGGCCTCTCTGAAGAGGTGATTTCTGAGCTGAGTCTTAGAAGAAAGGGGGTAAGTTAGGTGAGGTTCCAGAAGGGCATGGGCAGTAAACCACATCCCACCGAGTAGGAGATGGGGCTGCAGACATAGAGGCCTGGCTAGGAGACGAGAAGCCAAATTAGGGCCAGGTGAGGCTCAAACCTCAAACCTTCAGAGGGTTTGAGGTATCTAAGAGATGGTCAGATCAGACAATGAGTCTCCGCAGCCACTGTGTCCTGATGGATAGGAGGCCAAGAAAGTGGGTGGAGCTGTGATGCAGTCCTGGACCAGCACGGGGGCTCCAGGAGAGTTTGGGTGGGGGGAGAGGGTGTGGGGACTGAGGGGAGGCAGGACCCAGATGACACCAGGTACTGGCTGGGGTGACCAGGGAGGCAGCAGGAAGATAGGCTGTGAGGCCAGGATGGATGGAGTGTGGGGGGCACACATCCCCTGGTGCCAGGGCAGGAGCTGGACTGGGTCAGTGAGACAGTGAGCGGGAAATGAACTCCCTTGACAGAACTGGTAATAAACACTCTGGATTATGCTTATACCAGCTTCACCACAGAATGATCACCCGTCGGTCCTTGGAGGCTGGGCAAACACTCCAGACTCTGGTCTTTATTGATTCTGCATTCAGTGTGATAATTGCACCTAGTGATCTCTCCTAGGCGGGATCCTAGGGCCTGGTCTGAGGCTGGTGCACTGGCTAGGATAGGGGCCGGGGATGGACTCATTTCTGCAACTGTGGCCCCTCAGCTGGGCCCTGGGGCTGCATCATTCTCGAAGTTGGTTAGGTCCAGGCAGTGCCTAGGTCCCAGTCAGGGAGGGATTTCTGCTGTGGGTCATCAGGGGAGGGAACGCAAGAGTGGTCTGCCTGATGCTGTAGTTGGGGGCCCAGTGAGAACATGGGTGTGAGGATGGCCCTCCTCTCAGGGGTCTGCCAGCCACATTGCCCTCTGCCCTAGGACTCTCTGGCCCCTTATCTCTGCCATTTACTCTCTCTGTTTGGGCCTGAAGGACACTCAATGACAAGTGGATGTGTTTGAGGCTCCTCTGAATCAGGGTCACCCCTCACTTGCTGCAAGCACACCCCTGGCTCCTGATGGGCTTCTGGCTGCTCAGGCCAGTGTCAGGCACAACCATCCTCTGGGACTCCCAGCCTGCCTCCCAAATGCCCACAGAGCTGGGCCCCTCCAAAATCCTGGGTTGGTTTTTAAGCAGTTACAAAATCAAGATGGTCAGTTAGAGGCGGTCATGTCCCCAAGCTGTTTGCTCCAAGAAAACCAAACACACACAGGCAAACAGAATGCTCCTGCTCATGTTGGAGGAAGCAGGGCCAGGGTGAAGGGAGATAGTGGCCCCAGCTTCTGACCTGCTTCTCTAAGGATGAATAAAAGCCCCCTTCCCTTCTGTCTCACAGGTTCTCCAGCAGGCCTTGGTGGCCCAGCATGGCCCACTGAGGTGAATCATGACTGGCTGGCCAACACTCATCACTGACCACTCAGAGACACATCTCACCAGGAGGTGACCCCTCCTCCAACAGACCCCCATCCCCCACTCGCCCACCCCTCCCAGGAAAGTGCCCGCGCCGCCACGGACACCATGTAGTAGGGCCGGCTGCGGCGCCCAGTGAGCTGCGATGGTTTTGTACACGGTCCCCTTTCCCAATAGCTGTCTGTCCGCCCTGCACGCCGTGTCCTGGGCCCTCATCTTCCCATGCTACTGGCTGCTGGACCGGCTCGTGGCCTCCTTCATACCCGTCGCCTGCCAGAAGCGCCAGCGGGCAGATGACCCGTGCTACCTCCAGCTGCTTTGCACCGTGCTCTTCGCGCCTGTCTATCTGGCCCTCCTGGTCGCCTCGCTGCCCTTCGCCTTTGTTGGGTTCCTCCTCTGGTCCCCACTGCAGTCTGCCCGCCGTCCCTACATCTACTCCCGGCTGGAGGACAAGGGCCCGGCTGGTGGGGCGGCCCTGCTCCGTGAATGGAAGGGTACAGGTCCTGGCAAAAGCTTCTGCTTTGCCACTGCCAACCTCTGCCTCCTCCCTGACTCACTGGCCAGGCTCAACAATGTTTTTAACACCCAAGCACGAGCCAAAGAGATCGGGCAGAGAATCCGCAATGGGGCCAGCCGGCCCCAGATCAAAATCTACATCGATTCGCCCACCAACACCTCCATCAGTGCGGCCAGCTTCAGCAGTCTGGTGTCACCGCAGGGCAGCGACGGCGTGGCCCGGGCCGTCCCTGGAAGCATTAAGAGGACAGCCTCTGTGGAATACAAGGGTGACAGCGGGCGTCCCCCCAGTGAGGAGGCTGCCAATGGCTCGGCTTCTGGGGACCCGGCCGAAGGCGGTAGCCTTGAGGATGCCTGCATTGTGCGCATAGGAGGCGAGGAGGGGGGCCGGCCCCCTGAAGCTGATGACTCCACCCCTGGGGGCCAGGCCAGGAATGGGGCCAGTGGGGGCCCACGGGGCCAGACGCCCAACCACAGTCAGCGGGATGGGGACTCGGGGAGCCTGGGCAGCCCCTCGGCCTCCAGGGAGTCCCTGGTGAAGGTGCGGGACAGCAGCAGTGGGGAGCCCGGCTCCACCAACAGCAAGCTCCCCTATAAGGCCTCCGGGGTGAAGAAGGCAGCCGCGCGCAAGAGGCGCCACCCAGATGAGGCCTTTGACCATGAGGTCTCTGCTTTCTTCCCTGCCAACCTGGACTTCCTGTGCCTGCAGGAGGTGTTTGACAAGCGGGCAGCCTCCAAGTTGAAAGCCCAGCTGCACGGCTACTTTGAGTACATTCTGTACGACGTCGGGGTCTATGGCTGCCAAGGCTGCTGCAGCTTCAAGTGTCTCAACAGTGGCCTCTTCTTTGCCAGCCGCTACCCCATCATGGACGTGGCCT
Organism: Proteles cristata cristata; assembly: GCA_017311185.1. NCBI lineage: Eukaryota > Metazoa > Chordata > Mammalia > Carnivora > Hyaenidae > Proteles > Proteles cristata. The sequence continues at coordinate 341,775 of JAESUZ010001502.1, read as the reverse complement.
ATCACTGTTACCCCAATGGGCGCGGCTCCGATGGCCTGGCCTCAAAAGGAGCGTTGTTTCTCAAGGTAGGAGGCTGTGCTTCTGCACAATGGCCGCACATTAGCCTGTCACAGAGCCACCGGGAAGGGCGGGCTGCAGCCAGGGGGTCCTCCTGGAGGGCTGGGGGTAGGCAAGGCCTTTCATGGAGCTGAATAGGGGGGTGTCCAGCTCAGGGACAAGGGTTGAGGGTCCAAGCACAGAAAGACCTGGCTGGGTCTTCTTGGGCAAGTTCCTCAATCTCTGAGCCCTCTCTCCCCATCTGTAAAGTGGAGCGACCTAAGGCCCAGTCATAGGGTGGGGAGTGAGATTGAGGCCTGAAGGGTTCTTGTGGTGCTGGCGGTAAAGGTGGCTGGCAGTGACGGCAGGGATAAAGAGGGGGAGGCAGAGGCCCCTTTCCATTAAGGGGCAAATGCCTGTTCACTGAGGCCTGCAGCCTCACTGGCCCAGTGCCCCCTCCCTTCTGGCTATCATACAGCTGCCATGCCAGGCACCCTGCCCACCAGCCCTAGGCTTCACTTCCATAGTCACTAATTAAAGTGAATCATAATTATTTCTGCTAATTTGGATGCAATTGGAGGAGTTTTTAGATCATGGTAATTTGGTCATTACCCGTTATCTTCTACTGGGCCCGACATGCTCTGAGTGTTGACTTTTGGTTTCCTATGCAAAAGCCACTCTTGGTGTTTACAGATTTTTCAGAAACAACATTTGGCCAATTGATACAGCACAGGACCCAGACCCCATTCCGGGGAGCTCAGTGGTTCTTATGTGACTCTTCAGGCCCAGAGATTGGGGTCCTTGACTCTCCATTCACAGAGGAAATCGAACAAACTCCTTTTACCTCCCCATTTTGGCATGTGGTTCATCAGTGTTCTGTTCCTTGGATATATTTTTGTCTCAGCAGCCGGACTGACTTTTTGGGGGAGGAGGGGATATATTGTTCGGGGGGAGAGCCCGCCCTCTTCCTCCCACCCCCCTACCACAGACACAGGTGGTTCAGAGGTTAGGTGCTGCCCTTGGTGCTGCCCCCCAGCCCAAACACCCTCATCTCCCTCCTTGGTCTTGCCACCCCAACCACCATGCCCACCAGGGTCACAACAGTCTCCGTAGGACCGTCCCTCTGCTGTGGGCTCTCTTCTTACCTCTCTGGCAGTTCTTTCCAGACTCTTGGTCACCTGTCCAGACTGCTCCCTCCACTCCTTAGACTAAAACTAGTCTGCAGGTATGTTTGATTTGGTCCACACAATTAAAAAGTCTCCTGTGTCGGCCAGCACTGAAAAATCAAGATATTCCAATAAAACCCAGTTTGCAACTTCTCTCCACCTCACAGATCTGGCAGCACCTGGCTGGGCCAGCTGCCTTCCTCCCAGCTCTCAGCCTAGGCTGAGGGTTGGCAGCCCCCACAGCAGAGTGACCCCACTTGGCTAGACCTCTTCATTTCCAAGTGCACACCATGACCAACCTGTGCACCTGCCCCCGGGAAGTCACTCCACAGACTCCATTTGCTGAGGGTTCTCAGGCTTGTCCCAACCCAGGTCTCTCCCCAGAGCCCCCAACTCCGTGTCCAGCTGCCCTCTGGACACAGTCCCTTATCATCTGCCTATCTCCATCAGCCAGGTTCCACCATCCCCGCCTTGACTCCTCCCTGTGCCCTGAGCCCTGAGCCCATCCTGGCTCCTAATTTCACTTTCTAAATACATCTGGGTCCACCCCACATCCCCAGCTGCGCTACCAAGGCCCAGGCCACCATTCCTCTGCTTCTCTTTCCCCTCCCAACACCAACCTCCTCCTGTCCCAGGTCTGACTCCTGGTGCCTATGTCCTGCTGCCTCTGGGAGAAGCCCATCCTGCAGCAGGGCCCCTCCACCTACCCTGGGCTCAGCTCCAGCACCCCACACCCCCAGGGCCTCCTCTTGTCCTGGCCCCGCCCTGGGTTGGCCACACCACCTGTGTGGCGCTTTCCTCAGCATAGCCGGCACAAGCCATATTTCCCTCCATAGGCTCCTCAGCCTTTGTCCCCAGCTGTCTCTCTAGTGAGACTGAAATGAAAGTGGGCTGGTTGAGCCCCCTACAAGGCAGACCCAGCTCATTTGTTGGTGAGAGCAGGCCTGTTTCTCCAGCCTGGAGGAGTGAAATAAATGAGGTTTCAGGTGACAGGCCATCCCCCAAGGGGCCAGAGAGCAGCAGTGCTGTGCCGCGGCTGCAGGTGGAAGCCAGTGCTCCCTCTGTCTGTATCCACCCCCCTCCACCACCACCCATTTACTCTGTGGCATGGCTATACCTGAGGAGAGTGTGCTTGCCTGCTGTCACACCCTGAAAAGGAACTAGAATCACTGTTGCCCCCCTCTGGGACAGCCTGATTCTAGGTGCCTTCTCTATTGACAGTCTTTGCCCACCAGGACTAACAGACACAACCTATCTGTGTGATTATTTGTTTTTGCAAGAGAAACACAAGCCTCTGCAACTCCCGAGGACTCACGCTGGAATCAATCAATCCAAGCACACAGTAAAGTGGCTGCTGGCAGTGCACGGGCTGATGGACAGTGGGAGGGGCTGGAAGGGGCTGAGGGAGGGGCAGTCATGGCCTCACACTATGTCTTCCCTCCCTCCGGCCCAGTATTCACAGGGGAGGGCCTCCCCTGTCCCTGCCCATGTCTCAGCACAGGCAGGTGACACCTAGTGCAGAGCAAGTGAGGGGTTGACATCAAATGGGTGAAAAGCCTGCCAAGTCACCAGGAGTTGAGAAAGCAGCAGAGAGTAGGGTGAAGAACTGGGCACAGGGCAGCAGACATCTGATAAGAACTTGCCTCAGCTGACAGTCTTCATGCCCCCAAGCCAATTCTGGTATAATTTTAGTTTAACCTTCATAACTGTTGTAAAGCCCTGACAAGGCAGTGTCCAGGAAGCACTAATCACTAGTGCTCACAGTGTATTATATTATTATTATTATTATTATTATTATTATTATATTATTGAGGGGGAACAGACTCACGGCCTGGGGAACACAGGGAGCAAGAGCGCCATCGTGTGTTCTTTGGAGGCACTGTGGTTTTAAACTGTGTTGTGTTTTTGCAACACAGTGCATCAATGCTGTGTGATTTCCCAAGACCTTCCAGGGGTGGTGGTACTGAAAAGCTGAGGTTTGGGTCTGAAATATGTGGAAGAAGTGAATGGTGGACATAGGAGTTTATAAACAGCCCCAAATCCAGGCTGTATAGCCCATTACCAAGTAACCAGATGTTCATCTCCCCCGGGAGCTGGGAAAGGAGAGTTGTGCATCCATCCAGGCTGGGAAAGGAGATGAAGAGCTGTAGGAAGCTAAGGATGCTTAATGATGTGAAAACCCATTGGGAGGAGAATAATGCCAACCTGACTTTGGCAGCAGAAAGATGGAAGCTCCCCAGCCTCTCTGAGTGGAGGGCGTGTGATGTGGCGGTGGTGGCAGCGGTGAGTCCAAGCCATTCTTAGCTGGAGGATGGGCAAGGTCATGTTCAGGCAGATGTATGCCTCGTACCCCAGACTGGCCTCTATAGTCACCTTCCTTGGAGAGTTCCCAGGGTCCAGAATCTCATCTTCATACAAAACCCATTCTGGAATGGATTAAAGAAGTTTGGGGAAGACTGTTGAGGCTCAGGTAGGAGGAAAGCCCAGCGAGAAAGAGGGGGAACCAACCAGAGGCCTCTGGCGAAACGCACCCACAGATGACCCAAGGGAGGATGCCTAGTGGGGGAGGGGTAATCTATTGCAGCCTCCAGCCACTTGCCATGGAAGAGGGCCTGGGAGAGAAGCTGGCTGGGCAGCCTCCCTTCCTTATGTCCACAATCACAGCCCTGACAAGGGCTCAGGCTTGTATCAGGGTCACCACTGGGGGCTGTTTCAGGTTGTCTGTGAGGTCATTACACCAGCCTGTGGAGAAAGCCCACCAGGGACATCTGTATTTGGGCAGAGAGTTGTGTTGGAGGCCCTGGCCCCACTCCACCTCCTGGGGACTCTTATCTCCAATGAAGGAGGTGAACAGGAGGCAAAGACCAAGGTCTGGGGAGAGTGCAGCATGAAGAAGCTCCTGTAAGCATAACATGGCATGTTCCTATCTGGGCCCAGGTTTAGCCAGGAGCTGACAGAGATGGGCTTGTACTCAGAGTAGTCACGACTAGTAAGCTTCATCATCAATACCTCGCCTTCCACCACCCCCAACAGGTGCAGGTGGGAAGCACACCTCAGGACCAAAGAATCGTCGGGTACATCTCCTGCACACACCTGCATGCTCTGCCAGGTAGGGTCTGGAGGCCCATGCTTTCCAGGGGGTGGGAATCTGCCCCTCCCCACCCCACCCCCCACCGCAGGCTGGGATTGATGCCGGGGCCTGGCTGGGGTCTGACTGCAGCTCTGCCATCTGGTCTCTATGGTTCTGCCCCACAGAGGACAGTGCCATCCGGTGTGAGCAGCTGGACCTGCTTCAGGACTGGCTGGCTGATTTCCGAAAATCTACCTCCTCGTCCAGCACAGCCAACCCCGAGGAGCTGGTGGCGTTTGATGTCGTCTGCGGAGATTTTAACTTTGACAACTGCTCCTCTGGTGAGGTGGTGGTCCTCCCCAATCGGGTGGGCTACTGGGGGGGGGGCAGGGGCTCCAGTCACACTGGGAAGGATTGGGTTCCGCAGCCTGAAGAACCTCCTGCTCCTTGTGAGCACGTGCGTGGGATATTAGCAAGACTGTGATTTCTGTGCCCCCTAGAAGTCCTAAAATGAGAAGAGCCCACGCTCTGCCTAGAAAGCTCAGAGGCCTCCTTGCTGGAGACAAAGAGGTGCCCTAAAAATGAACCTCTGGTGGAGAAGGCTTGGGGCCTCTGAAACTCAAGACTGTGGGCAAGCTACCTAACACTACCCACCAAATTGTTACTTGTCTCCTGCTTTGTACCAGGCACGATTCTAACAGCTGTTTGTGGGTTGGCTGTTTCATTTAAATCTCATAATGACCCTAAGAGTAAACACAGTATTTATCTACATGGTGTGGAAGAGTAAGCTGAGACCCAGATAGGCTGAGTAACTAGTCCCAGGTTACACAGAGCCAGGAAGTGGTGGAACTGGGATTTGAACCCTGGCAATTATGTCTTTATCCATTAGGCTAAAAGACTGAAAATTCATCATGGGTAAACTTTTAAATAATTGACTTAAATAACTAGTCTGGTGATCACACTGATCCCAGGGACCTCCTGGGAGTTTATGCAGCTCTCAGCTTCCCTTGGCCCAAGGACGTTGAACCCTCCCCCACACCAGCCCACTGGCTCTTGGGCTCCTTCCATGCCAGCCCCAGCCCCAGGAAAAACTACAGATGAGTGAGTGACACGGGGTCTGTGAGCTGAGGCTTAGCCCTCAGTGAAGACTGGAGACCTAACAGTCCTACCTAGAGGGTGGTACCCTCACTTGGTGGTAGCTGCTTCTATCTGTTCATGACCAGGAAAGCAACCCTTGACAACGGTGGCAACTCTGGAGTGGGTGGAGAGACCAGTGCCTACCATGGAACACAAAGCCCCTCAATGGTAGCCCTGTGGTCCCCTCAAAGACACATGCCTGATACCAGCTCCAAACGCTGGGTGCTCCTGTGATCCTCCTGAGTCAGGGTACGGATGTGGTACACACAGGAAAAGGCTGTCAGACAGTCCCACCCAGTCAGGTCCCACTGGTGCCTGTCCTTCCTCCCAATGGGTCTCAGAAAGGCCCTCTGGCTACATGAGTTGGCAAGACAAACTGGAATCCAGGGTGGATCACCTCCCTCTCTAAGCCCTGTATGGTCACTCCACCCAACCTGGGCATCCAGGTCTGTGAAGGGCAGGGGTCCCTGCCAGGTCAGCATGAGCCAGCCCCCACAGGGTTTCCCACCAGATCTAGGAAGGCCTCAAGATCACTGTCTTCTGGGGCCCCAGAGGGGCAGTGACCACTGTCCTCAGAAGGAAAGCTTCCCCCCCCGGGGGGGGGCATTCTCAAGACACAGAAAAACAGTGACAAATGAACCACAAGCTCATCTGGGACCAAAGACCCCACGCAGAGGCAATTACCTGAGGAACTGACTAGAACCAAAAGCAGGCAGCTCTCCAGGACAGACATCCTGCACTCCACAGCATTCTCTTCTCTCCTTCCGTGCACAGACGACAAGCTGGAGCAGCAGCACTCCCTGTTTACACACTACAAGGACCCCTGCCGCCTGGGACCCGGAGAGGAGAAGTCATGGGCCATCGGTGTGCTGGGGCTGGGGGGCAGGGATGGGAGCCTTGAGGGGGAAAGGGGTGGGGGGCGGGCACTACAAGGCCTGAGCCCACCCTGCTAAGACCTGACAGTGAACCAAGGCTGGGCCCCCCACAGGCTTCCCGGAGAGACTTCAGGACCTGTCCCCAAGACCTCTCTGCAAGGGGCAGGGGCAGAAGCCCTCACCCACACCTCCTGCCCCCAGAGGCAGCCCTCCTGGAGGCTGGCTGGGCCCTGCCCACAGTGACCACTCTTGCCTCCTTGTTCCTAGGCACCATGCTGGACATAGACAACCTCTACGATGAGGACGTGTGCACCCCTGACAACCTGCAAAAGTAAGCAGCCAGCATCCATGCTACTGCAGTTGTGCAGGGGTGGGTGGATCGCAGGGGTGGAATGAGCACTGAGCCCTGACTCTGGTGTGAAGAGATGGGCTGTGCAGGGCAGACTAGAGAACACGGTTCCATGGGAAGGAAGCCTCTGAGAGCCTCAGGGACTAAAGCTGGGGCTGGGTGGAGACCAGGCCACCCTCATGCCCCAGGGGCTGGCCTGACTGAGAAGCCTTCAACTAGGAGGAGGGTCTAGAGGTGGCACTTCTTGCATTAGCACCAGAGTCCGGGCTCATTTTACAAGCGCGTTGCCAGCCGTGAGCCATAGCCTGCCTGGAGGCACAGGGAGAGGGACCAGGATCTCTCAAGGTGAGACCAAGGGCTTCTTACACCCCTGCGGAAGAGATATGGGGTGGCGTCCGTTGCAGGGAGCCTTGGTAGCCACCAATCAGGCAAATAAAAACAGGAGCAGAGCTAACACTAACTAGTCTTTCTCAAAGTGCAGACAGTTCCATCCCAGCCAAACTTCATACTTGAACCTGATGAGAATTCCATAAAGGGACCATTTGAGAGGCCAGCAGCAGAACCAATTTGTAACTCACAGCCCGAGACTGCAGAGCCACGGCAATGGCTCCTCATAGCTAATTTAAGCCAATTAATTAGATTATAGACTAAATTTGAAACATCATCCTATGCCGAGAAAATTATCTTTTTATGAGATGATGATTAAAAAATGACTATCAGTAACTCTTAGATCATTGATGCTGGAATTAATTACCAAAGGCAAAGGACAGTAATGGATTATATTTCTGAGATGTAGTGATGTTCTGCATGTCATTAGTGTATTTATCTCAGGGCTGATAAAGGCCTTGTAGAAACCCATGTTTGCTGGCTGTGCCTGTCCAGGCGCCCCTCCCATCTGTCCAGGGTCCATCAGCCTCTGCATGTCTCTCATAAAGGCTGTTTCCAACCAGCACTCAGGCTCCAAGGAAACCTGGCAGAAAGGAAACGACAGACAGGAAGTCAAAAGGCCTGGATTCAGGTTGTTAACACCCAACCTGAGTCCCTTGCACATCCTGTAGAGAATCCTGATCCACATTTAAGTACCCACGTTTCCTTCCTTTAAGAAATGGTATGGCAGCCACATTCCACATTGTTTTTTTTTTAATGTAATCTCTACACCCAACATGGGGGTCGTACTTATGACTTCAAGATCAAGCGTCACCATGCTTTTCCTACTGAACAAATCAGGTGCCCCCAAAATTGTTCCTTTCTTGGCATGCCTGGTCCCCAGAGCATCCCAGGGCCCAAAGCAATCCTCCTTGTGTCAGAGGACAGTTCAGGGGTTTGGTGGCACAGCTGCTCAGAGAAAGACCGACACAAGAGTCCAGGCCCAGGAGAAGGTCCGGGTGCTCTGCTGGCTCCCACAATCCTGCCCACCTGAAACAATGGTCACTCCCTCAGGGGGGTCTGAGGACTTCAGGAGAGAAGGGTCTCTGAGGTTCACTGCAAAGACCCTTTCCCAAAACAGCCCCCTTACCAGCTCTAAGCAAAGCCCTATCTGCAGAGGGGATGAGCACTTCTGTCCCCAATTTGGCACTGCAGGCTCTGGATGGTACGATGTCCAAACTTCAGCCACAGCCAAGCTCAAGGTGGACAGGGAGAGTCTGGAGTGGCATGGCTCAGTCAGGAACGCACCAGTTCACACTGAGTGTCTTTCCACCCTAGTCCCTTTTTTGGGTCCAAAGGGAAAATAGATCTTATACACAGTGTTTGGTCTGATTTGCTTCTCTCTCACTTAGGGACTAGAATGTGGCTCCACACTCAGGATCTGGGTTCTGGAGAACGGCGTAGGGGCTCACCTTACTTCCTGTCCTTCCTGTCTGTTGAGCAGGGTCTTGGAGACTGAGGAAGGCCGCAGGGAGTACCTGGCCTTCCCGACCAGCAAAAGCCCTGGGGCAGGCCAGAAGGGGCGCAAGGACCTGCTGAAGGGCAACGGCAGGCGCATCGACTACATGCTGTACGCAGAGGAGGGGCTGTGCCCGGACTGGAAGGCTGTGAGTCTGGGGCGGGGCAGGCTAGGCCATGCCAGTCCTGTAGTTAGGGGATCCCGTGCCCTGCACCCCTCAGTGTCACTGAACTCTCCTGAAAATGAGATCTGTCAGTCCCAGAGTCGTTGGGGCCCATGGGATGCTCCCACCCCTCTGCCTCCAGGAAGATCCTGGCCAGCCCCAGCCCCAGCCCCAGCCTCTGCCCAGAAGCCCCACCCCTGCCCTCCAGGACCCTCCTTTGTAGAATGCCCTCTGGATCTAATAGGACTGCTTCTTCCCAACAGGAGGTGGAAGAATTCAGTTTTATCACCCAGCTGTCTGGCCTGACCGACCATCTCCCAGTGGCCATGAGGCTAATGGTGTCTGTGGGGGAGGAGGAGGCATAGACCAGCCATGTCATTCAGAGAAGTGGGGCCTCTGCCAACCCTTTGAGCCACAGCACCTCTCTGGCCATGTCCCCTCCAGCGAGCACCAGCGGTGCTGGGGTAGGAGGGCAGTGACCCGGGTGGAGCCTTGGTTAGTCCCAGGTGAGCTGGAACCAGCGCTGCCCTGCACCTCTGGGCACTCATGGTGGACAGAGGGGTCAGGACGGCCTTGGGAGCCACAGCTGCCCAACAGTGCCATTCTTTCAAAACGTGATTTTCTACAAATCTACAGCACAACCTAGTTTATAACCCGGGGGTTAGTATGAGGACCGGGTTTCTGTACTCTTTGTATCTCTTCTCAAGCTTCGTCCAGGGTTCATTATTTTTGTCTGCTGCCACGTTGTCTCGCATGCCTGCACCCTCGCATGCACGCTGCCCGCATGTCATGTGCCACACCGTAGCCACACAGACCCCTCACTCGGGCCTCACCCAAGGCCAAACTCCAAACACAATCAGAACCAGCCAAAGAAGCATTCCTGGGCACAGGGCCGCCAGCTCCCACCTCTAGCCCGGACGGCTAATGAGCAGGGACCATGAGAGCCATGTCCAGTTACCAGCAAGCCTGGGGTATTCCGAGGGTCTTGCATTCAAGGGCGATTACATTTTAAAAAGAACAACAGAAAAAGTTAAGAAAACAACCCTTCACTTTAGAGGGTCTGTGGTAGACCGTGAGGGAGAATGCTGCTCGGGTTCCCTTCTCCCAGCCAATCAGGGCCCCAGAGGCTCCCCTGAGAGACTTCAAAGTGGGTGAAAGGAATCTGAGGAGAGAGCATCGCTTTTTTATCAGAAGGGGAACTCGTGACATAAAGGGGTCAGGCGGCTTCAGGTTTTCCAAATGATAGACTTCTATCTTCTCTTCTATCAAAACCAACACATCCCCTTCTCTCTGACTTTCCCATTTCCCTTCTGGACACCTCTCTGGTTTGGGACCAATCTTTCCCTGGCTGAGCTCAGGAACTGTCTGCCTGCCTCTGGGAAGGGCTGCAGCTCTGCCCTCCCAGCCCCATCCTCAAAAGCGACCCGGGGCCCTGGATGAAGGGACAGGAAGCCAAGGTGCAGAATGGCATGTCCCCTCACCATCACCAGTGTGTAGACTGGGGATGAAGGCCAGGGGCCACTGCATGCCTGGGGCACAGAGTGGTACTGGTTGGCATCCAGGCCCACAGACGCCCACTCTGCCGGCCCTGGGCACCTGGGCAGGGCACGGCAGGGCCTCCAGGTAAGGTCCACAGCTCCCCACTCCATGGCAGCTCTGCTCTGCCCACCTGCCTTTTTAAACATGCCTGGGGATGCTCCCCAGTTACGCAAGGGAGAGCTGTGTCTGTTTTCCTGTGCAAGGACCCTCCAACTCGGACTGTTCTTGACAATCCCCCCACTGGTCTCCCCTCCTTGAAGTGCCCTGACCTTGTCCCCACCTGGCTCAGCCAGCTCTGCCTATCAAGGCTGGGGAGTGCACCAGGACCCTTATGTAAGAAGCTTCCTGGTGCCGGTGTGCTGACGCTGTGCCTTGTCACCCACTTGAGCTGCAAGAGGGACCAAGATGGGGCCAAGGAGCCAGCCAGAGGCAGGCCCTGTGCTGGGGGAGGATACTCCTGAGAACCATACACACAGGGACGCTGGTTTGTCTGGGGCAGTGGACTGAAGGCTTCATTGCCAGGAGCATTCATTGACCAAGACCCCAGCCCCACCCTGAGTCCAGAGCCAGGAGGGGCTGCTCACCACTGAAGGCACAACCCCACCTGGGCTCTCTGCTGTGCCTCTCCAAGGGCCTGGCCTTCAGGGTCTGGGCTAAGCCAAATGGGGCCCCCACTCTCAGGAGCAGCCAGGAATCTCTGTTCACAAAGGTACGGCCCAACTGAACACACTCGACGCCTGGATGGCTGAGACTGAGCCAAGGCCCGAGGCGTCAAGTCGGCTGTGTGTCCAGGGGAACAGCGGGGAAAAAGGCCAGGATTCCTGAAGCAGAGAAATCTGGCCCAGCCTGCATCCCTCTGAGGAGCCACCCCCCTCCCAGGGCAGCTCTCCAGGAGCCACAGCACAGGGGTACATGCTTCTCTCCCTACTCACGGGGCGGCCTTAGGCAAGTCATACCTCCCTGTGCCTCAGTCATCTCCTGTCCTAACAAGGTCGCCTCTGCCCAGCCTGGCCCTGGTATCTGGAGCCGGACCAGCCTGTGCCCCAACTCCCCTTGCACTTCCCCCTGGCACAGCTTCAGCATTGAGGCCGCCACTGCCCAACCACACATTTCATCAAGGCTGTGGACTCCTAGGGCCATGCACAAGCCAGACTTTTCCATTTTGATTTTTTTAAAAAGGAAGAAAACACCACCAGAATCTCAGATTCTGTGGCATCTAGGCCTAGGAGGGGTGGACACAGGGGTCACTCAAATCCCCGACCAAGGCCCCCAGGCCTGCCCCAGGCCCAGCCTCCTCCAGAGAAGCCAGGAGGCAGGGGTCAGCTCTAGAAGGAAATAGTCATTTCCATTTGTCCAAACCACCTTGAGTTTTAAGTATGAATATTAATCTTGATGCTTTTTAACTATTGTATTAACTTGCTGAGATTTAGAAATACTGTTTTAAAAAACAAACAATTTTTTAATTTCTGTATTTTTTTCTGTATTGTATCCTCATGGGACATTAGGGGTTTTATATGGTAAGCACACCTACGGTTTTGGTAAAATTATTATCAAATATATATCCAGACGATTCTTCCCTAGAAGAAAAACAATCTTTACACCTGATAAAATATTTTGAAAAGAGAGGTCTTTTTCCCCTACACTGGTGCTGAACAGAAAGATGGATAACAAGGATAAAATAAAACTGTGAGGCTCAAGGCTGGTGTTTCCTTATTTGAGCGACAAGCTGGGGCCAGGCTGTGGGGGGCCCACCTTTCCTGCCGCCTCCCCAACAGGATGGGAACAGGCCAAGTCTGGCCTGAACTGCCAGAAAACTGGGTCCTACCTGGGTTCCTACTGTTGCCCTGTTCCCTCTGGAAGTGGGAGGAAACAGTGAAGGACACCTTAAGTGTGGGGAGAAGTACGGATGGGGCCTCCTCAGGATTCTACAGCCTTCCCTAGCAAAGCAAGGCCCAGGCTGGGGGTGGGGGGTGGGGGGGTGGCTATATGGGACCCACCCAGTCCCAGACTTCCAAGGTGGAATGGGGGCACACAGGAAAAGACTTTACCTCCTGGCTCCTCCTCCTGATAGCTGGTTTCCTGGTCTGCATCTCAGCAACTGCTGTGAGACAGCCTGTTCTCTGTCCTCTGAACAGCAGCCTGAAACCAGGTGTCTGGTCCTGGGTACCTGGTGATGCTACGACACCAACGGCAGATGCTTATGGATGTGCCCTGGTAACATTACCCGACACATGAAAAGGACGGCCCTGCCAGGGTGTTTCAGGCACAGGACTGAGCCACAAGTCAGCATCTCTACCCCAGAAGCCCCTCCTGGGTGGAATCAGGCAGGAGGGACCCAGAGGTTTCCTAGTACAGGCCAGTGGCTCGCACAGGGGCCGCACACCCACCACAGCACTGCACAGCTGAGAGCAGCACACAACCTGCCCAGCCCAGCCGGCTCCCAGGAGGGGAGAGGGACATGCCACACTAGAGCTTTCTGAGCATTTCAGAACCATGGCAGGGGTCTCTCTGGCAACCTCCTTGACTCCAAATTCAGTCAGCAGCTTATGCCGCCCACCACACCCGAAACAAGGAACTGGCAGAGCAAAAACAAAAAGGGAAGAGCGCTCTGAGTCCGGAGGCCAAGCTGGGCCCTGAAAAGAGAAGCACCTTCACCTTCCTTCCCAGAAAGCCACGCCACTCAGAGCCCAGAGCCCTCAGGCCACTTTATTTCTCAACAGGTAAGGGTCAGCGCCCATCATCCTGGGTGTCTGAGAGTGAGAAATCCATGGTAATGTCTCCAGTGTGGGGGTGGAACTCCACGGTGTAACTGACAGTCTGAGGACTGCCCAGAGGCGCTCTGGGGTCCGTCATGGTGAAGAAGTACACAGCCTGCTTGCAGTGGGGGTTCCAGCAACAGTCCCCCTGTAAAAGCAGCAAGAAGACAGTAAGGGCTACTGGCACCCAAGCCCACTCCTGGTTAGCCTCCAGCCCAGTCAGGACCAGGTAACCCAGGGACACCGAGGAGTTACAATCCAGCTACCTTGTAACCAGCTCTCAGGGCGGGCCTGCTCTGGGACTCACGTGCACTACCTTGTCCTCTGCAGACTTCAGGAGGCCAGTGCTGACAGTGCTGTCCGGGGTCAGGTGGTATTCCATCCACAGGACGGCCCCATGGCTCCTCCCAGGCCTGGGGGTGGGGATGTTGGGCCACACAGAAATAGCCACACAAGAGTTGGGCAGGCACAGCCACGGCTCCTCACTGCTTTCCAGAAACCTCTGATCTTTCTTGCCTGCTCAGTCAGGAGGCTGCTACCATTCCACCTGACTAAAGGCCACTTGGTAAAATGCTGAGCAAGAACCACAACCCAGAGCCCTAGCTGCTCCCTGCAACCTGGCCAAGCACTTAGAGGAACCATGGGACAGGTGTTTTTCCTCAGGGAAGCAGCAGCTCCTCCCAGGGAAGGGAGCTGGAGCTGGATGGCCTGACCGTGCCTCACAATGAGTAGCCCTTACCAATTCCTAACCTGCTTTAATTCCCAGCAGGGTTCAGGAAAATGGCCCAATGGGTAACCATAGCAACAAAAATCACTTTTCTCTATAGCTGTGATCCATCCTGACGCTTAGCTCAAAGAGAGCTGCAGATGTGGGGAGATGTGCAAAGCCTACTCTGGCTCTCCCTCTCCACCTGTACACACCCAGAGGCTGTGGGGACTCACTATACACTCAGGGGTACTTTGGACCAGGAAGGACAAGGCCCAGAAAAGGAGACCATCCCACCCACATGAAAGTGGCTCAAGTAAGTGCTTAGTCACCCGGGCAGTAACTAGACAGAAAGCAACGCCCACCCCTCTCTCCCCCAACTTGCTGCACCCTGCAACTTGTTCATACCTCCTCAGCTCAATGGAGCCCTCAGCACGGACTGGGCGTGGGGGTACTGGCTGCCGAAAATCAAAGGTCAGGATCTGCTGGGGCTCAGACAGACGGCGGCATGGATACTCCCACAGCGGATGGGGTTCAGCCTCCTTGCTCTCCCTGAAGTCCAGGGCACGCTGAGAAGGGAAGGGGAGGTGGCAGTGTGCAGAGACAGAGCCAGTGGACTAGGGGATAGGGGTTTATGTCCAGTCTCCAAGGTCTACACCAGTGGTCCTTCACCTCCTTGCTCCAGGTCCCTCAGCGTAACTGCCACAGTCAGATGGGGCAGTAGGTCCTCAGAGGAAGACCACACGCACCTGGATCAAACCAGCTGCCTTCTCCATTACCAGGTGCCATGTACAAGTGCCTTTTTAGTGAGTTCCCTCACCTGAGCCTCATCCCTTTTTAAAATGGGATGACACTGCCTGCCTCATGAGCTACTCTGAGGACCAAATGTCAACATTGGTAAAAACATCTGGCACTTGGACACTTGCCCATTCAGTGACCTTTACTGAGCACTGCAGCTGTCAGATCACTCCTACATGAGGCTCCCAGTCTAGAGGGAGACAAGGAATCACAGTGCCTGGGGACATCAGTGTCCGGCTGAGAATAGGGTTGGGCAGGAAAGTTGACCCACAGGTAATCTCTGAGCTGCTGCCTGAAGGTCAAACAGGAGTTGGTGCAAAGAATGTACAAACCCAAGGAGTGAGAGGGTACAGGGCACAGCCCAAGTGGCAGGGGTGATGGCTGGGGTAACATATGGGACCAGACTCAGGATCAATAGGTTCACCTGCACAGTGTAAAGGAAGGCCAAGTGGGAGGGGTAGGAAGCTATGCACATGGAGTGGGTGGGTGGGACACTACAGGTAGGAACTGTGCCCTACCTACCTTAATCATGTCATCCATGATGTGCACGTCAAAGCCTTCGCAGTCACCACAGGGACTCCGGATCCGCCATAGGTCCTGTAAGGAAGGCACAGCCCTGTTGACACCCAGTTGGGGGTGGACGTCACAGGTTCTGTACGACAGCACACAGACATCCACACCCACCCAGAGACATGAAACCGTGGTGACAAGAACAAGAAGGGTCAGTGAGGTCAGGCTGGCCGGGGGGACAGCCCCAAACCTGAGGCGCCCTTTGCTGCTCCGACACACCTGGAAGAGACCCCCATGGTTAAAAGGGCTCAGAGATACCAAGGTCCGGGAAGGTCATTGAAATCTGCCAAGTATCACATGACCAAGTTCTCTCCTACAGGGAACAATCAACCAGAGCCACCAGAATGGGGTTTCTTTGGGAAGAAATGTGTAAACCAGTTCCTGAGGCTCTGTGCCTGCCTATAAACGGAATGTGAGGACACTGGGAGGGAGGGGACCAGAAGTGCATTCAGGCTGGCCAATTTTGTGTCCCGTTTCTTGGATATATGCCTGGGAATGAGCGTTATTCCCACACTCCCTCCTGGGCATGAAAGCCAGAACTCCTATGAAAATCTCACCATGTAAATAAACAACACAGAAGAAATGCCCAGAAAATCAGTGATGGAGCCACTAAGCTACCAATGGGTAAGGCTGTTCTTATCAAAGAAAGATCAAATGAGGTTCACTCTACTTCTCAGGTTGAAAGCATTTCAAAATCGTTTTAAGAACGCCTTTCCCAAAATGACTTTGTGACTGGTTCTGCTTTGATGAGAAAACTAAAATGAAGCTTTTCAATTTTTTCTTGCATAAAGAAGCTGACTTTCCATCTCAAAATGCTTTTAACAACTGGAGCGTCAGCTCTTAATAAGAACAGAGTGAGCTGCACAGCATGTCTTCTGGAACTCTTCATTTATGTTTTTTTAATTATTCTGATAAAGGATAATTGTAAAATGACAACACACAGCCATTTCCATTTCACATGCCAAATTACCGCATTTGCACAAAGGCAAGCCTCCTCCATTCAACCCTGCAATGTGCTGATACAGAAAAGCAGAGGCCCCTATCATCAAGACTCAAACACTGCTCTACCTGCACCCAAGGTCTCTGCAAGAAAACAAGGACCCCCACCCCCAGCCCCTTCTGCAACTTCTGGGGGGCCTACCCTGAACTCCACAACCACAGCGTGCAGCGAGGCAGTCTGGGGCATCACCACAGCACCAGGCCCCAGATGCTGGTCCACAGCAGTCCGCACATACCAGAAGTATAGGTTGTGCCATGGCAGCAGGCTGGTAGTGAAGAATGGTTCACCCAGGAGGAGAGAGATCTGGCAATCAGAGAGAGAAGGGGGGCCAAGATGTTAGAACGATTCAGCTAGAGTGAAGGACAGGTCACAAGGTTCATGGGAAACATGGAAATAAAAGGGTATTCATTCCCTCAATCAACCAATAAACCTACCAGGTCTGCACCTGCCCTGAAGACACAAAGACGAGGAGCAGACACAAGCCTGTCCTCAGGAGTGCGAGTAGAAGAAGGAACAGACAAGGCTGGGGCTATCCTTGTACAGTGTGTTTTGACAGAGGTGACATGTGGAGAGACCCCAGGGCTGAGCCAAAAGAGACGGTCATCAAGGGAAGGGCCAGTGTAGATGACATCTTCCTGAATGGCATCCTGCGAGTATATCCCACTCAAAGTCTACCAGGACATACTGTTAGCAGTGCTCCTCTAGCACTCTTCCCCACTAGGTTCTGAGCACCACAGAAGCGGGGACATAGCAGCACAGTATCCGCAGCACTTTGCAAAGTGCCGGGCCCAGAGGAGATAGTCAGTATGTGTTTGTTGAGTAAAGGAACAAATGTATGAATAGGAAAAGCAAAGGACTGGGGATTCTAGCAGAGGGATGCAAGGGTAAAAGCATGAGTGTGAGAGCAAGGCCCATCAAGAGCCTGTCACATGTGTATGTAGGGTAGGATGGTAAAGGGTGAGGCCACAGCAGTGGAAAGGAGCCAGGTTGCCCAAAGGCAGCTAATGACAGGTCAAGGAGGATGGATTCCTTCCTAATGGTA
Source organism: Proteles cristata cristata (assembly GCA_017311185.1). Taxonomy (NCBI): domain Eukaryota; kingdom Metazoa; phylum Chordata; class Mammalia; order Carnivora; family Hyaenidae; genus Proteles; species Proteles cristata. Next base: position 324,683 of record JAESUZ010001502.1, on the reverse strand, counting down.
AAAGAGGGTTTCTAAAAGCTTTAATCAAGGGTTCAAAATGAGAAGGAATGTGTTTTGTATTTTATTAAAAAAATTTTTTTTAATGTTTTTATTTTTGAGAGATGGCAAGTGAGTAGAGGAGGAGCAGAGAGAGAGACACACAGAATATGAAGCAGGTTCCAGGCTCTGAGCTGTCAGCAGAGCCTGACGCAGGGCTCGAACCCACAAACCTGAAAATCATGACCTGAGCCGAAGTTGGCAGCTCAACTAACTGAGCCACCCAGGCGCCCCAGAAAGAATGTGTTTTAGAAAGAGCTCTCTGATGACTGTGAAGCATACGGAGACACCACCCACAGGGACTTGGGTAAGTGCTGCAGTGGTCCAGGCAAGGAGCAGGGAGTATACAAAAGGAAGGACTGAGAGACACAACAGATGCAGGGGACACAGGGCACCCAGGGCTAGACCCAAGCAGATGGACATCAAGGGAGGGGCCATTCTGAGATGCCATCTGGGTATCCGGCTGAGGTAAAGATGGAGAAGGAAACACCAAAGACAGAAGAGAGTTGATCCTGAGCACTCCCTGCCCTGCAACATCAGAACAAGGCAAGAATGCCTGCTCTCACACCTTCTATTCACCAATCTAGTTACCTAGAGTCTAGCCAGTGGACCATTAAAAGTGGCTTACAGAAGTGGAGTAACTCTTTTAACATTTGTTTCTGAGAGACAGAAAGCAAGCTGGGGAGGGGCAGAAACAAAGGGAGACACAGAATCCAAAGAAGGCTCCAGCCTCCTAGCTATCAGCATAGAGCCCAACGTAGGGGGCTTGAACTCGCAAACTGTGAGATCATGACTTGAGCCGAAGTCAGACGCTTGACTAACTCAGCCACCCAGGCTCCCCAGAACTGGAATAACTATTTAATCCTCATCTATGCGGGGAGGGGGGCGGTGGGGAAAGTGCAACCTGTACTGAGTGTTCATGGCAGCATCATTCACAGCAACAAAAAGCAGAAATAACCCAAGTGTCTACAACTGATGAACAGATAAACAAAAGGTGGCCTATCCATGAAATGAAATGTTATTTAACAGTAAAAAGAAATGTAGTACTGATTTATGCTACATGGTGGATGAACCTTGAAAGAACCAGTCACAAACAGACCACACATATCCCATGGTTCCATTTTTATTATATGTCCAGAGTTGACAAATTCATAAACAAAAAGTAGACTATTGGTTCCCTAAAGGCTGGCAGGACTGGGAGCAGCAGATGGGAAGTTGACTGCTAATAGGCACAGGTTTCATTTTAGGTGATAAAAATGTTCTAAAATTGACTGTGGTGATGATTGTATAACTTTATGAATATACTAAATCATGGAATTTCACACTTTAAGTGGGTGAACTGTATGTGAATTATATATCAAAAAAACTCTTCTTAAAAAAAGGCACGGGGGAAAATGTGCAAATGAGTGATTTCAGCAAGTTTGACAGGGAGCACAGGAAAGGTATTCAACATCAGTGGTTACTAGACAAAATACAAATTAAAACTATGAGATATTACTACACACCCACCAAAATGAATGTAATTAAAAAAGACAGACAATACCAAGTGTTGGTAAAGATACAGAGTAACTGGAACCTTCATATGTAATGGGGATGTAAAATGGTATGGCTGCTCTGGACAGTTTAGCTGTATCTTAAAAAGTGCAACAAAAATACTATATAACCCAGCAATTCTAACCCTAGGCATCTGAGAGAAATGAAAACGTATCTTCACAAAGACATAAATCAATGCTCACAGCAGTATTATTCTAACAGCCAAAAAGGTTAAGCATCAACTTTAGCTTAGGTCATGAGCTCAGGGTTTTGAGTCTGAGCCCCATATCGAGCTTTGTGGTGTCAGTGCGGAGCCTGCTTTGGATCCTTGGTCTCCTTGTCTCTGCCCCTGCCCTGCTCACACTCCCTGTCTCAAAAATAAACAAACTTAAAAAAACAAAAAAGGAAGAAGAAGAAACAATCCAAATATCCACCAACAGGTAAATGGATGAACAAAATGTGACAAAGGCATATTATTCAGGATTAAAATGGAATAAAATACTGGCACATTCTACAATATAGACCTCAAAGGTGTGACTAGTGAAAGCCCAACAATAAAAACCACATATTGTTCTATTCTATTTATATGAAAAGCCCAGAAAAGACAAATTGACACAAAGAAGCCAGATCAGTGCTTGCCTGGGGCTAGGGGCTGGGTGATGGAAATGCTCTAAAACTAGAATGTGTGATAGTTGTACATCTCTAAAAATTTACTAAAAATCATTGTACACTTGAAATGGTTAATTTTATGGTATGTCAATTACATCTCAGTAACGCTGTTATAAAGCTGGTGAAGAAAGATGATGGATTCCAGCTTGAAGGGCCTGCAAGATATACAAGGAAAGCTGTCCAGCTGGCACCTGGACATGAGAGATTTGCAGAGCCAGCTTTGGTGGCCAAAGATTCCCTTACAGGACAGGACGTGATCACCCAGAGAGGAGACACAGAGGGAATGGAGAGAACAGACATAGAGAAATCAGAACATTGCTATGGATGGATGAATTGAAGGAAGAGAAACCCATGAAAAGCTCAGAAGAGCAGCTAGAAAAATAAGAGAAAAATCTGGAAAAAGCAGTCTCTTAAGGACCTAAAAAGAAATGTGTTGAGAAGGGAGAGGCCCCTGGGTCATGAGGGCCCAGGGGACCAGTGAGAGGAAAAGTAGAAGGCTGTGTTTACATCTCAGGTTACTAAGGGATGGGAGTAGTTTCAGAGGCACATGGGAGGTAGGTGGAGGGTTGTGAGAAGGCCAACTGTGAGGGACAGAAGGTCAACTGCTGAGGTGGCAAGAAGTATGCAGAACGGTGAAAGGTGAACCAAAATAATGGGAGCAAACGGAAGCTGGAGCAAAGGGGGAAGGCAGAGAGGCCACAACAGGTGACTATTCATCCCAACAGAGCCATTCAGTCCTCAGAAGGAGAAGAGATCGGACAGAGTTCAGAGCAGTGTATATATCTGCAGACCAGGCATCTCTGCAATGCCTTACCACATCCTCACAGGGGCTGAGTTGGGTCTAGGATCCACTGTAGGGCTCAGAGAAGGGGGACTCAGGCCATTTCGGTGCTGTGCTGTCCATGCAAATGTAGAGCCCTTGCCACTCACCTTTTTACCCTCCAAGTCTTCAGATGTTAACAATTCAGGTCGTTTCTCTATTATATTAATTTTATCTTCCAAGTGGTTAGCCTTGAAAATCTTATGAGAAAAAAAAAAGAAAGTATTGTTTTGTCCAGAAAAAACATCTCAAAGTTGTTTTGTATCTTTGCAGTTTTCTGGGAAACTGTTCTAAGCACCACTTTTATCTGCTTTGTGAAAATCCTCTCCTCCAGGGGCGTCCTGTGCACCAAGCAAAATGCAACAGCAGAAGAAATTTCTCTCACAGACATATCAGCAGGACTTAGCAATAGGTTTATAGTTCTGGTAGTTTCCTTCAGAGAGGAAATCAAAACCAATCACTGGCCCAGTGAAGAAATACCATCATGGAACCAATCAGTCAGAACAGCTTGTGAGTGTGACTCCCCGGCCACTAGGTCCCAAAAACAAATCATAAATTCAGTTATGTCATTGCAAAGATTTTAGTTTAGTTTTATGTGAAGTGAGGAGAAAAGCCATAAAAAACAGAGTCTAAATGTTTGCTGCTATTCAGCGACAGCCCCAGGAGACTTCCATGCCAGCTCTCAAGGTGGGAACTCTGAACAACTAGCTCCCTTACTTCTGCCGCAGCATCAGAGCAATCAGGCCCCTGACCTGCCTCCCCGCCCTGTTAGTTTAGTAACAGTAATCACTTACTTTTTTCATCAGTCTATGAGAAGCTGCTGAGCTCTCTACTGTAAATACCTAAAGAGAATACGATCCTATTAGTTAGATATTCACTTGACAAAGAAATTAAAGATTAAGGGGCACCTGGACGGATCATTTGGTTAAGTGTCTGACTCTTGATTTCCACCCAGGTCATGATCTCATGGTTGTGTGTTAGAGCCCTGCACTGGAGTCTGAGCTGAGCACGGAGCCTGCTAGGGATCCTCTGTCTTCCCCTCACTTGTTTGTTCTCTCTCTCATGCTCTCTCTCTCTGATCTGCGGTTTCTGAATTTGAGCCCCAGAGCAGGCTCTCTACTGTCAATGCAGAGCCCACTTTATATCCTCTGCACCCCCGCCCTTCTTTCTCTTTTCCTCTAAATAAAGGTTAAAAAAAAAAAAAAGGTTAAAAACCAACAAGATAATTCCAAGGCAGAAGGTACCACCTGACCAAGTCTACCTGTGCTCACTACCCCCTGAGACAACATCCACTTTCTGCACTGACCCTAGTAAGGTAAACTGAGACACTGGAGCTGCAGCTATATAGGAATGGCTGCAGCCTGACTCCTGACTGCACACAGAGGCAATAAACCCCAAAGCCCCCACACGTATGGCTGCTGCACTCGCAAGGACCTTTAGTCACAGAACTGTGTACCAAGACCACGTAGCATTCAAACTCAAGAACTGCCCGCAGGAAGCTGGCAGAATGGTGTCCAGTACCTGCTGTGCCCCAAGGTGATGGGCCAGCAAGGAGAGCAGACTGCCATCACTGACACACAGGCAGACACTGTCTGGCTTCAGCACCTGCAGGAAAATAACAACCTCAACACATGTTTTCTTACAGTATGCCACGAAATTCTTGTCCGCAAACTGACAGAAACATTTCGTTTCTCCTAGCGCCACTCACTCACTCTGTGATCATTCAATCTGATTCTACTCCCTCAATACCCAGCTGCATCTTCTTGTGGCCCCATAGCCGTGCCTGCCTTGTAGGCAGTAAGCAGCCCCTACCCTCCAAATGCACCCCCCTCACCCACCTCTCCCTACCCAGACCTCACTGTCAAGAGACTCTCCTCAAGCTGTCCTAGAAGGTCCAGCTGAAGACCTGCCCCACTGGCTGGAGGCCATCTCCCAGTTTACAACAAGCCTCTTCCCTCTCTGGTTACAGCATAGGTAGCTGTGGGCCTTTGAGTGACTTGCCAAAGGCAGGGATTCCTTTACAGGTCATAGATCCCTTTGAGAGAAACTTTAGACGGCTGGGATCTTCCCTCCTGCAAAAATGCATACATGTGCATATGTGTGCACATATTTCTGCATACGACTCCAAGAGGTCCAAAAGACACTCCTCCAAACCCTCTGTATAGTCCTGAGCTGAGAATCCTGCTACATGCAGCAGGGAGCAAAGGTTTCAGGCAGGAGGGTTACATAACCAGACTTACATTTTAGGAAATTTTAGAAAGAAGGCAGCAGATGAAAGGAAGAATGGGATGGCTGAATCCCCTGGGATTACCCACAGGAACTGCTAGTGACCATAAAGGCAAAGTGTCCAGAGGGACAAAGGCAGAGGGGCTGGGGTACGGCTCCAAGGCAGAGATTCTCACAGGACAGCAGAGAACAAGCCCTCAGAAAGTCCAGTAACATGCTCCCGGGCTACTATCTGAGTGCCCACCCGAAACCCACTCAAAAACCAAGTGGCACAGAAATCAAAACCAGCTAATTATAAGCAAGCAATGACCTGAGGCCCATGCGACAAACTCCTTCTTGACTATAACCACCCAAGCAGCCGGACACTTACTGTCCTCAGGGCCTGGATGTATTCATCAGTTCTGTCCCGATCATTGATCTCTCCAAACCGAGGCCGGTTCCAGAGCAGGTGAGCTTGGCAGTCACACACGGGGCGTGCCGGATAGACTCTCCCGTTCTTTTCAGGGCTAGGCCAGGAAATAAAGAGACACATAGGATGAGCATAACCTGCTAGACACCGGCAAGCATGAAGGCATGGCACAGGGACCTGCCCCAGTAAAACTGAGATAAGCCATGGTGGGCACACCCACATCCGCCACAGGGTATGAGTCTAGGAAATGGCTTTCAAGTGGGCATTAGAGGTTGGAGGATTCCTCAATTCGAGACTTCTCTTCCAGGTCTCTCCCAAATAGGGGCCCTAAAACCAAGGCAGTCTCTTCTGAGTACATGCCAACGGGCACTAAAACATCTAGTCACAAACTTTTGCTCTTATTTTATTCTGTTCAGATGCAAGCATGCCCACTTGTGCCCCTAAAGGGTTTATAACCCGGACTTACATAAGTGCACAGTGTCACAGGCCCAGTGCTCCCCACCCCCCACAAGACTCGGGGCATACCTGGTCCTCTGGAGGCTGTACCATACACAGTAGTCATCATGGTGCGCTACCAAGTGGAGGCTTGAGCCTTGGACAACAGGCTCTTCTTGTGGCAGGAAGTATACACACTGCATCCAGTGGTCCCGCCACTGAAACAGGGAACAGAGATATCAGCTGTCCCCAAGTTGCAAAAGAGCAACTTTTCTAATCCAGGAGCCAAAATCTAAGCCAAAACTCAGCTTACAGGGAGACCATGCGGTGGACTACAGATGACTACTCTTTCTAAAGAGTTAAAGACGATGATTCTCAAGTCAGATAGGTTAATGTCCTGAAGGCTTGCTGGCTTTAAGGATACGGCCCAGGGAAGCAGTCTTCAAGAGGGGTTCAGGAGAGGGGACTCCAGCCTGTCCTATGGGTGTGTATGTGTACATGTGCAAGCCTCCACCTCACGTGTGCATAGGCACAAAGAAGGGAGGCAGACAGGGAAGGGAGAGAGAAAGCAAATATGGCAAATGTAAACAACTGTTAAATTTAAGTAAAGGGCATCTCAATGTTTATTTTCATTTCTTCTGCGGATTTAGAATTTTTCAAAATAAAAAGTTGGGGAAATAGTACAGAAAGGTTTTGTTCTGTTTCGAATTAATAGTTTTGAATTAAATAGTTTTTGAAGACCTGAAATACTCTGAATTGTGACATGTGGTTTACAATGATCCAGAATCAACTTAATAAGCTGTGTTGATCCCTTCTGGCACTACATACCCCGCATACAAGATTCTAAGCTAAGAAAGCCCAAACAAAAAAGGGAAAAAAGCTATAGTCTCATGAACACCCTTTTTACAGATTTATACTAGCAAAAACTGGAACCAACCCAAAAGTCCAGCAGCTCAGAAATGGATCTACAAATCTTTATTCAGCATATTCACAGACACTGAAAATGGTAACTACGAAGACTAGTGCAGCATGAAAACACAAGTCAGTACTGACAAAATCCGTTCATATGGAAAGAGATCAAAAGGAGTTATTTGCAGTGACAGGGCCTTGGGTGACTTTGGATTCATTTTTGTTTTACACACAGGGGTTTATTATTCTCAGAACCTTTAAGCCTCTTTTTTAAAAAGAAAGAACTGTCCTAAAAAGTAGATGCCTAAGCTGAACTCTGATGAGACAAACCTGTACTCATTCTCTGTCATCATCAGGAACAAAGAAAAACTTAGCCCTTGTGAGACTCCAAGATCACTGCCAGGCACAGATGCAAATGAGGCTGACACCAGCCCTACATCTCAGGAAGCATTCCACACTACTCAGAATTGAATCTAACTACAAGTCAGGTGAATAACATCCGCATGTAACTAAGACGTCTATTTGAACATAAAAGCTAGAAAATGACAATGTAACTAGACACACCATAGAATAAGGAAACACTTACAAAGAAGAAAAAACAGATTCTCCAAAACCAATCTCCAAACTGATCCAAAGACAAAAGAAGCCTTCCCCGGCCCCTCCCGAGCTCCCACAATGCTCCCTGATCATCATCAAGTCCTTCTCACTCACCAGCCTCCCCAGTTCTCAAGTTAAAGGTCTGCTGACATGGGGCACCTGGGTTGCCCAATTGGTTAAGTGTCCGACTTTGGCTCAGGTCATAATCTCACGGTCTGTGGGTTCAAGCCCCAAATCCGGCTCTGTGCTGACAGCTCAGGGCCTGGAGCCTGCTTTGGATTCTGTGTCTCCCTCTCTCTCTACCCCTACCCTGCTCATGCTCCTGCTCTCAAAAATAAAAAAATAAACATTACAAATAATAATAAAGGTGTGCTGACAGAACTCACTGACCAAGGTGAGACGGACTGAATATATTTCAGACCAAGAAAAGTTTAGTGAAGTCAAGAGAGAAATCCATTAGCAAACAGTTCTTCAAATTTCTAACAGTCCATAAGCCATCACTGGTAAAGGAAGGGCACAAACTGGTACAAAACACTGGTAAAGGAAGGACACAAAGTCAGGAGACCTGGGGACAAGCAGCCACTACTGCTGCCTAGACAGAAGGCCCTGCTCCAATCACTCACTGGGCTGGGTCTCAGTTTCAGTTTGGGCAGTATGTGGTTCCCCAGCAAGTCTTCTTCCACAAGGATTCAAGGAGAAAATAGACATAGTAGCACTTTGAAGATATGCAAATGAAATCATTAACATTTATATTCTTATGCTAATTTTAGGTCCCTCACACTCCCACGGAAAAAGAAAGCAGCCCAGTGTCAATCTCAATTCTGTGGGAGAATTCTGACCGATGCCCTCCTCCCACTCCCAAATATACACTGAGACTGCAAAGGACCAGAGGGACGTTCATACACACTGCTTCTCGGAGTCACACATGCACAGGGCCAGACTGGAGGGCAGAAGGGAGAAAGGGGACCTTAAAGGCCCGGGAGGGGGTGGAGGACTGTAATCCTGCAGCAGTCATGACCCTTTGGCTGAAGCAGTAACTCAGGGCAGGGGAGCAGCTAAGGTCATCCTCAGAAGTCACAGCATCTACACCTAGAACCAACAGGTAAGCAAGCAAGATAAATCCAGTGCTCAGCAAGTGGTAACAGGACGAGAGAACACAGAGAGGATGGCGCCCCAGGGCCTCCCAGGCAGAAAATGAAGGTTTGATTCCTTGGTCCTGAAGCACCTTTCCCACGCTTTTTCCCTTTGAGTCTGTGTGAATAAGGACTGGACAACAAGTGCACTTGAGAGAAAATTTAAAGACATAAAAGGGTCGTGGAGTAAAAAGTTTCCTTTTCACCCCTAACCTTTAGCCCCCTTCTCAGAGCAACGATTTTTACCCATTTACGTGAACTCTTCCAAATATATTTTTAAACACACCCACCAGACATATACACTCATAACACATGCATTTTATTTCTAATATACCAGCGTTGGCATAGCACACATTGTTCACCTCTACTTCTGTTTCACTTAATAATCATCCTAGAGATTATTCTCCATCAGTGCTGAGAGGCAGCTCTCTTAGCACTGGTAGGCATGCAGTCCCCCACTTCTAGGTTGTTCCAGTCTTTTCTATCAAATCAGGGCTGTCATGAGTATCCTGGTACACACGTCATTATACACATACACCAGTCTGTCCAAGAGCCTAAATGTGTGGACGTGGCGTCCCGCCCATGGTGACAGATTAGGCCTCCTTGTGCTCCACGGAAGCTCTGATGTTCACTGGCCTGCTTCCCCACAGCTTGGCACCAAATTTTCTGAACTTTATTACTAACAGGTGGAAAATCCTGTCTCGCTGCAGTTCACATGTGCACTGCTCTTAGGAGGCTGAACAGCTTTTCACATGTTAAACAGTACCTGCATTTCCTTTTCTGTAGTTCACGTCCTCCACCCACTTCCTATTGAGCTAGAAAAGGTAGTTGTTTTTTTTTTAGAAAAGCTAGATTTTGAGGCCACACAGAAAATAAGTCTGTAGACAGACTGCAGTCCTCCATTCCAAGCTGATCTGAGGCCCTCTGGGGTTACTCGGGGGCGAGGGGTGCTAGGGGTGCCAGCTGAGAGGAGTTGTGCTAGAACCCAGGAGAGCCAGCGCGCCAAAGCTTCCGATGGTCCCTCTGCCTGCTAGTGCCTGAATTCAGCTGAGAGATCTATTTTATACCTTATGATAGGTAGCCTTACATTTTTGGGATTTTTTTTTTTAACTCTTCTCTGACACTGATCCTGACCCGGTCCTTTCTGTCTCTAAATTCTTGTGAATTTAAGGTTCAACATACTACTTTCCCACAACCAGAAGTGGACAAGTTTCCTGATTTACATGAAAACGTGCTCAGCTACTGCCTCTTACCTGGAGCTCCTCTGGGTCTGAGTGTGCCCAGAAGGGAGCCATGCTGCACTTGATCTTCCCCTCAGGGTCCATTTCAATGTCCCACCAGGAGAGTACCACCTGAGCTCTGCCAGATGCCAGAGGTTCAAACTGCCGGCTGTGGCAGGCTGCTGAGCTACTGACTTGCTTGCTAAAGTCCACACTGTGGAAGAATATGCAAGAACTTAAGCATATTTTAAGCCCACACATTCCAGTTTTAAGCTTTTATGGTGACATCACCAGCAGTGAGACTTGTTTGGATGGACTCCTACCTTCAGAAGCAGGTGACTTCAGCTAGGTTTCCTTCTCACTCATAAAGAATTTCTAAAGACCCCAATTCCACCAAATATCTTAAAGCACAGTCAGCTGGGCTGGCTCCTTGGTACCTGAACATAGGCAGCACATCACTGAGGATAGTGAAGTCGGCAGACGACACCTGGTTCAACTGAATGTCATAGACAGAGGGTGCACCAGGGCACCTCTCCAGTTCCGAGGGGGGCACGATGACTTGCTCTCCACAGCTGGTATGCACTCGGACAGGAAAGAGCTTGTTCCACGACCACATCCTCCGGGACTCCACCAACTGTGCATAGACAGTTGCTCTGTGAGGCACTGCCTCACAGTTTTCCTACATTTGTTAAAAAAACAAAAGAAAAAAAACAAACCAGCATAAATAGAAAATAAACCCACAGTAATTCTCATTGATCAAAAGAGATTTGTTCCAGGTGCCTGAGTGGCTCAGGGTCAGGCAGTTGAGCATGAGACTCTTGACTTCAGCTCAGGTCATGATCGCAGGATCTTGGAATCGAGCCCCGTGTGGGGCTACATGCACTGAGCATGGAGCATGCTTAGGATTCTCTCTCTCTCTCTCTCTCTCTCTCTCTCCCCACATCTTGCCCCTCTCCCCTGCTTGTACTCTGTCTCTCTCAAGGGGAGGAAGGGAGGGGAGAGAGAGAGAGAGGGAGGGAGGGAGGGAGGGAGGGAAGTTGGTTGGTTTGTTCCTTGATATCAGGTCAGTTTAGCAGCATCTAATGGTTCAGAACAGTGAACCGTTTTTGGCCTAATGTCCTTGGGAAAGGAAAAAAAGGAACCAGATTTCAAAAAGAATACATGTTAGGCCTAAAATGATTTATGTCAGACAAATTCCTAGCTACGTGACACTTAAATACTTCAAAAATAACCCTTAATTGTTATGCTGATTAACTCCCACACCAACTTTGAAGAAAGAGTCCAAGATTTCCTGTGAAGCAGTAATTCTGGCACTGGGCTCAGAGCTTCTCTTAGGTACAGTTCTTACCCAGAAGCCAGAACCTTCTTAATGCACAGCCCAATGGACAAGTGTCTAACCTCAGATGATCTAACCTCCTGGCCTCACTGAGCACTGCCAATTACTCCCCTTGTTTGGTTTTGGCTGCAATCCCTCATCCAGTTTATCTCCTACCGCATTCTTTCATCCAACAACCTCTATGTACCAGGCATCGGGGGCCCAGCCATGAAGAAGACACAGGTACTGCTACAGGGAAATGACAGGCACAGGGTTTCTCTACCTCAGTACTAGTGACCTCTTGGGCCAGATGATCCTTTGTTGTGGGGGCTGTTTTGCGCATCATACCATGTTTATCAATATCCTTGGCATCTATCCACAAGGATGCCAACAGCATCACCATCTCAGTTGTGACACCAAAAATGTCTCCAGGCATGGCCCCTGATGAGAAGTACTGTTCTCCCCCTGTCTCTTTCAGAGGGCTGAGCTTCCCCTGTTCATCTTTCAGAGAGAACTCCAGACCTGGTCTGGCCCACCTTTCTCTCCCTCCAAAATATTCTCCCCCGAGGGAGCTCAGTCTGTCAATCTTCATTTACTAAATACCACATATCCAAAGACCTTCTGGTTCACTCTATTTGGCTGACCCTCAGATAGCTCAAACTCTGTCTAAACCAAACAACCAACCTTCACCTCTCCCCCTCCTTCCCAGGTTTGGTCCTCCTCCCATCCTCCCATTCAGTAGGGAACACCACCATCCAATCCAGTCACTCATGCTCCAAATGCTGGCATCATCCTCCATACCTCTACATCTAAGTAATTACCAAGTCCTTAACCACCTTCCTCCTCCCCAAGTGTACCTCTTCAGGCCCATTTTCCTGGTCTAAGATGAGGACCGCCTCAGTCTCAGGGCTTGGATGACCCCAAACACCTTCTAATCAGCCTTTCTACCTCTGATCTTACACCCCAACTGCTCTCTACCTGCCTGCCTCCATGAATCCAATGTCAATCCCCTCCTGTGGTACCACACTACCTTCTGGAGCACAGTGGCCCATCTCAGTGTGGCTCGGCCTCTCACACAACCTATAATGCCAACAACTTGCACCATACCAGCTCTTCTTCACATCTTTGTGCAGGCTGACCTGCTCTATTGAAAATACCCCCATCTGCCAGGTGAACACTTGATTACTCTTCAAGACCAACTCAGCTCAAGCTTCATCGTCCTTGATGCTCACCATCTTCCCCTACCAGAGTGGGTAGGATCTCACTCCACTGACCATCTGAGCGTAACTCCAACTGTACTGTGATAACCTGCTCACCTACCTGCCTGTCTGGGAGTATATCTTCATATTCCTCGTACTCAAAAAGGAGCCCAGCAAAATGAAGGCACTTGATAAATTTACCTTCTCAGATCAATCACTGGGTCATTCACTACCACATGGACTATCTGTCAGATAGGCCAGCAACCTAGTTCCATGACTGTCTCAAGGCAGGAAGAGGGACAGGGTAATGGAAACCTTTGTGTAAAGCCACAACTCTTTCAAGCTGGGAAACAGGGTGGGCAGATGGGGACAGTGATTAGAACAGACAACGGAGGGGCACGTGGGCGGCTCAGTCAGTTAAGCGTCTGATTCTTGGTTATCGCTCAGGTCATGATCTCATAGTCTGTGGGATGGAGCTGTGCATCAGGCTCCGTGCTGACAGCATGGACCCTGTTTGGGTTTTCTCTCTCTCTCTCTCCTCTCTCTGTCCCTTCCCTCCAGTTGCTCACTTTCTCTCAAAATAAACAAACATTAAAAAAAAAAAAAAAAGACAATGGACGCCTGGCTGCAAGGTCAATTGCGAAAGGAATCTTCAGATGGCTACCTGCACCTCATAATTCTTAAATGAATTAGAGAAAGACCGATTGGGCAACACTAACGTAATTCTAACATCTTTATTCTCGGTTTCAGGGATTCATCTAGTTGATGGTTTTTGTTTTGTTTTAGCTGATAGTTTTAATGTGGAGAAACAGAAATAATTACTACTAAAATTACTAGAAAAAGATTTCACGTGTCGGAGACAATGAGACATCTCACACAGTGTGGGGATCTGTGGAACAATCATCGTCACATGCTGACTGTGTAAGGTAGACTATGGCCCCGACTGTCGTGAAAGGAGCCACATTCTTCACTGTGGAAACACCAAGAATCCCCAAACAGGGCCCCAGACCGGGACAGTTGTAGGATCACCTGGATGGTGCCCACAGGACAGGTGGCAGGAAAAGAAGCAGACACTCACACCTCCCCAGTTGGCTTTTGCCTCTGGGGAAGTTTATGTAGATAAAAAAAAAAAAACAAAAAAAACACCAACATCTCTGAGATAACACTTTCAGCATGCCTCCGCCTTTCCCCAAAACTATTACTACCCAAATTCTTTTGCCTGGAATGACTTGGCATTCAAGGCCTTCCACCTGCTCCCTAACTAGCTCACAAGTCTGCTCAGGTGTGGTGTTCTCACTGACCTACCAAGTAGGTCCTCTACCTGGGATACCTCTCCCTCTCCTCAGTGCCTTTCCAAATTCCACCCTCTCTACACATGCCCTTATCTCCTGATCTCAGACCCCATCCACCAATCCTAAAACAAATGTTAGTGGTTTTTCTGTCTGCCTCTCCATTTGGCCTATCCAGTCCTCACTGTCACTGACCAGTGTGGACCTTAGAAACAAGAGGATGTTTTATATTTCTCCCTGGATGCTAAAACATTTTATACACAGGTGGCATTCAAAAAATGTTTGCTGAACTGAGTTTAAAGACAGTTTCTTGTCTTTTGACTCTAGCCAATGAAGACCTGATAAAAGATCGAGAAGTCCTAATTAAGGAGAACCAGAGTCTTACAGGAATCAAGGGTACCCTAAGGTGTACAGAGAAGTACTGAGGGCTCAGGCTGTGCAGAGCACACAGTATCAGTGAGACCTGTATGAGCCAGCTGAGATCACAGCAATATGCTCAAGGGAGGCCCTCGGTTCCCTACCTGCACGAGATGCCTGTGTGCATGTTCATAGGAAGGCAGAGCTCCCTCTCCAATCAGTTCTGTATCAAACAACTCCGTGATCAGGATATTGGCACGGTATGGCATGTCACCATCTAAGAAACATGAGGGAAGAGCCAGAAGCAAGCGGCAATGAGAAAAAATATTTACAACAAATACATGAAAGATAAAAGGCTAACAGATCACTAAAATGAAAACATATACATATACTGAAGAATGCAGTAGTGTCACACAATTAACTTTCCAATGGCTCACCAAAAACCCCATTTTGATATACATATACACATCAAAATACCAGCAATTGATAAGTCTTGCTTAAGAGAATATAGGTATCCACTCTACCACTCTTTCAATTTTTCTGTAAGTTTAATATTGCAAGGGACTTGCAGAAGTGATAAGAAAGCTATAAACATCCAAAAAGAAAACCAGGCAAAAATATAAACAGATAATTCAAAATAGAAAACTCAGGGGCGCCTGGGTGGCTCAGTCGGTTAAGTGTTCGACTTCAGCTCAGGTCTTGATCTCACGCTTCGTGGGTTTGAGACCTGCATCAGGGTCTGTGCTGACCGGCAGCTCAGAGCCTGGAGCCTGTTTCAGATTCTGTGTCTCCCTCTCTCTCTCTGACCTTCCCCTGCTCACATTGTCTCTGTCTCTGTCTCTCTCTCAGAAATAAATAAGACATTTAAAAAAATTTTTAAAAAAAGAAAAATCAACCAATCAAATATATGGAAAATGTTATTTTTTTTTTTAGAGTAGGCCCCATGCCCAGTGTGGAGTCCAACACAGGGCCTGAACTCCTGACCCTGAGATCAACCAAATGAGATGCTTAACCAAATGAGCCACCCAAGTGCCTCAAAAATGTATCGTTCTTGGGGCGCCTGGGTGGCTTAGTCGGTTAAGTGTCTGACTTTCGCTTAGGTCATGACCTCGCGGTTCGTGGGTTCGAGCCCCGCGTCGGGCTCTGTGCTGACTGCCAGCTCAGCCTGCCTGGAGCTGTTTCAGTCTGACTCCTCTCTCTGGCCCTCCCTGCTCACGCTGTTCTCTCTTCTCTCCTAGAAATAAATTAAAAAAACAAAAAAAAAAATGTGTCGTTCTTATTAGCAATTGGAGAGATGCAAATTAACAATTAAACCATTAGCATATTAAAATGACTTGAAAAATAAAAACTTAATGCTGCTACCTTTTTTTTTTTTTTAATATTTTTATTTATTTCTAGGAGAGAGAGAGAGAGAGAGAGAGAGACAGTGTGAGTGAGAGAGGGTCAGAGAGAGAGGGAGACACAGACTCCGAAATAGGCTCCAGGCTCTGAGCTGGCAGTCAGCACAGAGCCCGACGCGGGGCTCGAACCCACGAACCGCGAGATCATGACCTAAGCGAAAGTGGAACGCTTAACCGACTAAGCCACCCAGGCACCCCTGCTGCTACCTTTTTTTAAAGTTTATTTTTTATTTATTTATTTTTGAGACAGAGTGACGGAGCACGAATGGTTGAGAGGCACGGAGACGGGGGGAAGAGAGAGAAATCCCAAGCAGGCTCCATGCCATCAGCAAGAAGTCCAATGTGGGGCTTAAACCCATGAATCATAAGATCATGACCTGAGCTGAAATCAAGAGTAGGAGACTTAACTGAAGGAGCCACTCTGGTGCCCCTGAATGCTGGTATTTCTAATATTTCCAGGCTGCACAGAGGAAGAGAAAATCAAACCAAGAGAGGTTGTGTGATTCCAATGATACAAGATCCAGGATTCAGAATTCCCAGTTCCTTTCACTAAATCCTCCTTAATTTAGTTTCTTGCTACCAAACAATCCCCCAAGTAATAGTTGTTTTAGAATACTAGGATTACGGAAGATCTTTTTGCTGAATCTATTACATGAACCTCTATAATGTATTGCAATGTTACTTCTTCTTCTTTTTTTTTTTTTTTAAATGTTTATTTATTTCTAGGAGACAGAGAGAGAGACAGCGTGAGCAGGGGAGGGTCAGAGAGAGAGGGAGTCACAGACTGAAACAGGCTCCAGGCTCTGAGCTGGCAGTCAGCACAGAGCCCGACGCGGGGCTCGAACCCACGAACCGCGAGATCATGACCCAAGCGAAAGTCGGACGCTTAACCGACTAAGCCACCCAGGCGCCCCTGCAATGTTACTTCTACAATTAGGATTTTTAACGAGCCAAGAGACAAAATAAACTTTGAAAGGGGCTATTTATCATAGAGAATTAACCATAAACACTTGTAATGCCACACAAATTCTGACAAAGCCCACTCATCTTCCCTACACAGAAGACAAGTCTCATGGATAACACAAGGAAAGAGAAGCATTTAGGAGGCTCAAAGGAGGGTGTAAGTAGAGAGAGCTTGAACCTGAAGTCATGGAGACCTGGGGCTGGATCCCACTTTCCAGCCTTGAACCCTCAGTGCTGATCATCAGTCACCTAATCTGTAAAACAAGGGTAATAAGATATGCCCCCCGTGGTGGTGGTAGGACAGCAAAGGTAAAAGCTGTCCACTTTCACTTTCTTTTTTATTTTTAAAAGTTTATTTTGAGAGAGGGAGAGAGTGTGTGCGCACATGCTCAAGAGCAAGGGAGAAGCAGAGAGAGAGGGAGAGAGAGAGAATCCCAAGTAGGCTTTGCGTTCTCAGCACATAGCCCAATGCAGGGCTCCATTCCAGGAACCTGTGAGTTCATACCTGAGCTGAAATTAAGAGCCAGACGCTCAATTGACTGAGCCACCCAGGTACCCCAATCTGTCCACTTTCCATGAGTATCCTTGTGCTCAATGGCAGGATGCCATGAAAGGAGGCTGATAAGAAACATTTGTCTCTTGGGAAAGAGACTGCCCTCCTGAGTGGCACTGCCTACCTCTCTGATATCATGCCCAACTCAAACGGAAATGTACTATCTCAAACTGCACCCCGCCCCTACACAGCTACTTCTCCCTCAGTGAGTGGCCCCACCAGTCACACAGCCCTGAAGCCCCAGGAGAGCAGAGACCCTGTCTGCTCTGCTTGCCATTTTACCCCAATGCCTAGAACAATATCTAGCACCCACCAAGAGCCAGCAAATATCAGCTGAATTCTTGGTTGTTGTTTTTTTTTTTGAAATAATTTATTGTCAAATTGGTTTCCATACAACACCCAATGCTCATCCCAACGAATCTGGCTGAATTCTTGATTCCTCCCTGTCATCTTACATCTAATCAGTCACCAAGCCTGCCAATTCTATTATTCTCCTGAATAACTTTTAAACCAATTTTGTAACTTAAAATGGTTTATTATCCAGTTTGCTTCAAATAAGCAAAGTTTTATGATCCACTGAATCTCAATAAACACTCTTGAAGAGTCCAGTAGCTAGCATGTGAGTGTTAATGCGGAGGGCGCAGTGGGAGCCTGAGGAGGGTGGTTTCCCCAGGGCCCTGTGTGTCTTTGCCACATGACTAGATGGACAAATGCTGCTTCCCAAGTCAGCTGTGGAGTAACTGGGATCAAACTCACCCACCAACTGTAGTCAACTAGAAAGCTAGATAAAATATATGAAACAAGTGTTTTCAGATGTTGAAGAAGAAGAAGCACAATTTGTTCTCTGAGAAACAAAGTGACCCCTGCAACTTCTCTGGCTTTCTGCCAGTAGGTAGTTTCCAGACACTGTACAAAAAGCACGATGTCAGGCAGACTGTAGCAGTCTTGCTGAGGTAAGGAGATAGCAAGAGGAGCGGAGAGCGCAGGTGGCTGGGGCTCAAGGGCGGCCACCAGCAGGAGGGAGACCAGAGAGGATGTTACACAGAAGTAGACTTCTGAAATATGCACAGGCCCTCCCTGAAGCCCCTTGTTGAATATATTCACACACATAGAAGAGAAGAGTAAAGAAAGCCAGGCAAAGGACGACCATAGAGCTAGAAAGCGAATAATTTCCAGAGCTCACAGAGGACTGAGAAACATTCTAGTTCCAATCAGCCAGCACCAGGCACTAAGCAGAGACCACAGAAAAGCCATGCCATGCTAGTGTGACCTAGGTAGTCTTAAAACAGTGGTTTTCAGGGGCGCCTGGGTGGCTCAGTCAGTTAAGAATCTTGACTTCGGCTCAGGTCACGTTCTTCCAGTCCATGAGTTTGAGCCCCACATTGGGCTCTGAAACAGCTCAGAGCCTGGGGACTGCTTCATATTCTGTCTCTGTCCCTCTCTGTCCCTCCCCCACTCGCACTCTCTCTCAAAAATAATAAATATTAAAAAAAAAAAAAAGAGAGAGAGAACAGTGGTTTTCAACACGGGGCAATTTTGCCCCCACCTAACCCCAGGACATTTGGCAATGTCTGGAGACCCTTCTGGTCAGTACAAATGACAGTGGGAGAGTAGGTGCTACTGGTTTCTACTGGCTAGAAGCCAGGGGTAAATATCCTCCAATACACAAGACAGCTCCTCCCAACACAGAATCATCAGGCCCAAAACGTTACTATTGAGAAAACCTGACTTAGAATTATTCTAACCCAGGGTCCACTCAGTCAGTGGAACATGTGGCCCTTGATCTCAGGGCTGTGAGCTCAAGGCCTACGTTGGGTGTAGAGATTATTTAAAAATAAAAATCTTAAAAAAATAAATAAATAGGGGCGCCTGGGTGGCTTAGTCGGTTAAGCGTCCGACTTTCACTTAGGTCATGATCTCGCGGTTCGTGGGTTCGAGCCCCGCGTCGGGCTGTGCTGACTGCCAGCTCAGAGCCTGGAGCCTGTTTCAGTCTGTGACTCCCTCTCTCTCTGACCCTCCCATGCTCACGCTGTCTCGCTCTCTCTCCTAGAAATAAATAAAACATTAAAAAATAAATAAATAAATAAAAAATAAAAGATCACATAAACAAATAAGAATGTAAGTTATAAAAAGAATCAAAGGAAACCTTTAGATATGAAAAATATATGAGAAATAAAAAGTTCACCAGATGTACTTAGCAGATTAGACACCACAAAAGAAAAAACCAGTAAACTTAAAGAGCTAAGAAACTACCATGTCCATCAGTAGGTGAGGGGATGAACAAATTAAATTATGCATGCAGAGAGTGCTACTCAGCAACTCTTTATCCACAGAAGGTGGATGAAACCCAAAAGCATTATGCTAAATAAAAGAAAACAGTCATAAAAGAATACACATGGGTGACTTTACTTACCCAAAATTCTAGAAACAGGGATATGTAATTGACATTGAAGAAAGCAGGTCAGTGGGTGCCTAGGATTAGTGATATGGAGGAGAAAGACTATAAAGCATCATGAGGAATCTCTTTGTGCATGATAAAGACATTCTACAGTCTGGAATGTGGAAGAGGTTACAAATGTGTTTACATTTGTCCAAATTCATCAAACTATACACTTAAGATACATAGGACTCATTAAAAGAAAATTTTTTTAATGTTTATTTTTGAGGGGGGGGGAGAGAGAGAGAGAGAGAGAGAGAGAGAGGAGAGAGGGAGAGGGAGAGGGAGAGAGAGAGAGAGAGAGAGAGGGAGAGAATGTGCTGGGGAGGGGCAGAGAGAGAGGGAGAGACAGAATCTGAAGCAGGTTCCAGGCTCTAACCTGTCAGCACAAAGCCTGATGGGGGGCTTGAACTCAGGAACTGTGAGATCATGATCTGAGTCGAAGTCGGACACTCAACCAACTGAGCTACCCAGGCGCCCCAGATGCACTCATTTTATGTAAATATACCTTGATAATGTGATTTAAAAATGTGATGATTTGCACACTCTTTTGTAGGATTCAAAAATAAAGGGGACACTAATCCTTTCTTTTGTGCATGTTTTAGATTCTCCATTTTAAAAAATAAACTTTTGGGGGGCACCTGGGTGGCTTAGTCAGTTAAGCGTCCGACTTTCGCGTAGGTCATGATCTCACGGTTCATGGGTTCGAGCCCCACGTCGGGCTCTGTGCTGACAGCTCGGAGCCTGGAGCCTGTTTCCAATTCTGTGTCTCCCTCTCTCTCTGACCCTCCCCTGCTCATGCTGTCTCTCTCTCCTAGAAATAAATAAAACATTAAAAAATTTTTTTTAAATAAAAATAAAAAATAATTTTTTAAATGGGACAAAAATGTTGACCTTTTATAGATGTTTCAATCTAAAATACTGCATTTTAAAAAACTGTGGTGATATCCGTAACCTCACCCCAGAAGCTTCTTTTGCACATCTTTCCACTGTCTCTCCAAGTATCAGTGGCATGTGAAATTTTAGAAGTCTGATTCAAAAATGTCTAGATTATAAAAAAATATTCTGAAAACCTGGAGAGACTGTGCTATACAGGCAAATCTCTCATGTTCAGTGCTGAAGCAGGATGTCAGCACTAAGCAAACCTCTTTCTGCTATCTACTTAGTTTTACTTCCGTCTGATAAAACTCAAATCTCTGAGAGCTGTCACACAGGAATTTCAACTTGCTTAAAGCAAAAGGAAGTTTCATTTGTCTCACCACTGTTGAGCATGATTAGTTCTGGCGTACTCACTGCTGATTTGTTTTCACTAGTAGAGAAGCAAAGTACTTATCTTCAGATCATATGGAGAAGCCCCATGTCTCTGCGATAACCTGAATACATTTATTCCAGATAACCAGAATAAACTTTTTCCTCTCTCCTACAAGAGTGATAAATAAGGCTTTTAAAACAGTATGGTTTTTTTTTTTAAGTTTATTTGAGAGAGAGAGAAAGAGAGAGAGTGCACGAGAGAGCACACTATCGGGAGAGGGGCAGAGAGAGAGGGAGAGAGAATTCTAAGCAGGCTCCACGCTGTGAGTGCAGAGTCCCATGAGATCACGACCTGAGCAAAAATCAAGAGTCAGATGCTCAACCAAATGAGCCACCTAGGCATCTCTCAAAACAGTATGTGTTGATCTTACTTGGTCCTACCGTCACCTCAGTGGAATGCTTGTTGATAATCTTAATCTTATCACTGAAGCCATTTTTCTCCACAATCTTCACGGCAGCTTCAGCCATGGGCTTGAAAACCTAGAAATTGGAGCCAAAACCCAAGTAAAAATGAGAAATAAATAACATCCTAACATCCAAGATTAGCACAATATGTCATGATACAGTTTCTAAGGTTTGAAGTAAAAGAGGTCTTCATTACAGAGTTTCCTTCTTAATATATAAAATGTACCTCCGTTACTGTTTGATACAGGCAAAATATTCCTTGAGCTGATTTGATCTAAATAAACAAGACTTCATCTTTGTAACTTAAATAGTTTATTCTCCAAATGTATGTCATGAAAATGAATACAAAGGGGAGGCCATCTGCTGGGTTTAACTTGTGGGAGTTCTATGCTAGGCACACTGGGGAGGCAGGGCTTCCCAGGAAGGTTGCACTACCTAGCAAGAACAGCAGGTGTCAGTGTCAGGCTAGAAGAAAGCAGCAAGGGGATTTGCATCACAAATCCACAACCTGGGGTGTGGGGCTGGACAAGTGTTGTGCTCTCTAGAAGGGAGTGAGACTGTTACTGTATTAGTTGTTAAACAGGCGTCAGCTCAAAACTGTCCCAAATCCCCGATGCTGGCCTAATACAGCCTCTATTTTACGGTATTCGAGGACCGCCATAATACGAAATACCTTATTTACCCCAGCCTTATTCCCCTCCTAATCCACCCCCAACCCATGACTGATGTTCCCGCCACACTGACCTCATTGTGCACTAAGGAAGCCTGTGTCTTCTCTGACCAACCCCCACTTGCCAAGGCAAATCCAACTTTGCAGGACAGCCCCCCTTCTCCAGAAGTCTTCCTGAACCCTTCGCTTATCCCTAAACATGAGCCCCTCCAACTCTTACTTTCTAGCTTGCCCAATTTAGATTGCACGGCTCCAACCATGACAGTGCATAAAACATACAGATGCACATGCGGCCACACCTACAGAGTGGAATAGAACAAAATGATAAAGTAACTGGTCACAAGGACAAGATTTCCATTTTTCCTAAGTCCTTTTCTGATTTTTTCATATTTTCTACCATGAACACATACTTCTTTTATTAAAATCAAGGGGGAAATGCTATATTCTTCTGCAAAGGATACATATGTGCTTAGCTAGAAAAAAATCATCCCAATCTGTTTCAAATTATTTCTAGGATCTTGCTTGATATTTTTAGATGTAGTCTGAGGGCCTCAAGACCTCAGTTCTTAACCATCACTTTGCCTCCAACCCAAAGTATCACAAGTTCGTATCATCCTCTCACCCCCCCCGCCTCTCGACATTA
This sequence comes from Proteles cristata cristata, assembly GCA_017311185.1. NCBI lineage: Eukaryota > Metazoa > Chordata > Mammalia > Carnivora > Hyaenidae > Proteles > Proteles cristata. The sequence goes on along the minus strand of JAESUZ010001502.1, from coordinate 302,154 downwards.
TCACTCATCTCTTCTGCTGACCCTTCTGGCTCTGAAATTCACAGTCTCCTCCTCAGCCCCAGGGGCCTCAAGATCTCTCCCAAAACACATTTTTCTGGAATGGCCCATGAAGTCGACTTCCCAATATCATTCTGTGTACTCCCCTGCCCCTTCAGTCAGTTTGGGGGACTGACCTTCCAAGTGGTACACCTGTCTGTGTACCAAATCTCTCAGGCCAGGTCACTGAAGTAAGTTAAACAAGACTGAATTTTATTCTGGCCAAAGATACCCAAGGAGAGGTTTGCTAGAAATTCCTGAGTTCTTGCTCTTACAAAGAAGGAAGGAAAGTGAGGTCCTACAAGGACCATGCTTTATTCTCAAAGCATTTGCCACAGAAATCACTGTAACTAATACACCTTCCCAAAATATTCATCACTTTTCAAATGTATTAAAAGAGAAGTTTATAGTTATCGTCTAATTCCTTTATTCTGTCTACTCCTCAACCCTATTTCCCTGAAAATACCACCTAAAGGTCACCTCCTAGCTACCAACCCAACAGCTCTCTCTTGGTCCTCATCCTACTCAACGGCTACATCAATGCTGTCTAATACAATGACCACATGCATTTAAATAGAAGTTGATTAAGACGGAGTGAAATTTAAAAATTCAGTTCCTCATATTAGTCATATTGCATGTGCTCAGCAGCCATATGTGGCTAGGCACCACTATATTGGCCAGCATAGCTACAGAAACTACTCAGCATCACAGAAAGTTCTATATGGCAATGCTGGGCTATAACATCCACACTGTCTGACCCCTTCCTTTTTCCCACAACATGCAACCTTGGCTTCTACCTCTGCCTTCTAGGGTCTCTTTGTATCTTTCTGAACTTGACTTTACTAGCCACTCTTCCTCTCAGAGGCATGTCTCCAGCTCTGCCCTTCTCATTTTACTCTCTCCTTGAACAATCTCTTACAGTGCCAACTTCACCTGTCACATCTGCAAATGAGTTTGCAAATCCGCCTGTACATGCCACTCTTTAAAGGTTCAGACGCTCATCTCCAGAGACCAGCAGGTTCTCACTCATAGTGTTCTAGACCTGTCTTTCCAGTTGTACAGCTCAAGCAGAGTTGAAAACCACAGGGCAGTCCAGCCAGAACGGAGTCCAGAGGTTCAAAAGATGGTCACTAAAGTAAAAGCTGGGAGGCTACCATAAGATGTCAAAAGCCAAACAGAAATAATCTGAGAATCACAGACCAGTGCATCAAGAGAGAAATCAGAAATCCAAGTAACTGAGATGGGAATATACAGAAAAACCTAAGAGCACAATCCTACCAATTATGCCAGAAAACATGTTCTCACCATAAATATATATACGTATATACACATATACACACATCCTCTCCCAGCAAAGATAACTCTGTAGAGTGAGTACCTTAATTAGGAACCAAAAGACCAAGTCTCCAGGTCTAGCTCTCCTATTTATTAATTGTGGGATTAAGTCTTTAGCCTCTCTGAGTCTTAGTTTCTTCATTTGTAAAGTAAGGATAATAAAATTTACTTGAGGCTAACTAAGGTAATTATCCTAAAACAAATTTCTTTTTATCTGTTTAAAAATCTTGACGATGGAGGTGCCTGGATGGCTCAATTGGTTCAGCATCTGACTTTTGATTTTGGCTCAGGTCATGATCTCACAGTGTTTAAGACAGAGCCCTACATCAGGCTCCGTGATGGGTGTGGAGGCTGCTTGGGATGCTCTCTCTCCCTTTCCCTCACTCCTGCTCATATTCTCACTCTTTCTCTCTCTATTCTCTCAAAAAAAAAAAAATCTTGATGACACCCTAGTAGACCAAGAAATGACTCTTCATCTTTTTATGAAGTCCTCAAACAAGTGCAAAGAGTCACACACACACACACACACACACACACACACACACATATTCATCTCTCAGGACTTCCATGGAGACCTGAAGCCTACTATTTTTTAATTTTTTTTTAAGATTTTTAAAAATGTTTATTTACATTTGAGAGGGTGCAAGCAGGGGAGTGACAGAGAAAGAGAGGGAGACAGAGTCTGTAGCAGGTTCTGGAGCTCAAACTCATCAGCAGTGAGATCATGACCTGAGCTGAAGTCAGACACTTAACCGACTGAGCCACCCAAGTGGCCCTGAAGCCCATTATTCTTATATCGGGTTAAGAGCAAGTAACTCAAGATGTTGGCATTAGGAGTCTTTACTGTAGTGGGGCGCCTGGGTGGCTTAGTCGGTTAAGCGTCCGACTTTCGCTTAGGTCATGATCTCGCGGTTCGTGGTTCGAGCCCCGCGTCGGGCTCTGTGCTGACTGCCAGCTCGGAGCCTGGAGCCTGTTTCAGTCTGTTACTCCCTCTCTCTTTGACCCTCCCCTGCTCACGCTGTCTCTCTCTCTCCTAGAAATAAATAAAACATTAAAAAAAAAAAAAAAGAAGTCTTTACTGTAGCACTCAGGTCCTTCACAGTGTGGCTACAATCTACCTTTCTGGATTTCTACCCTGACACTTGACTCGAGATGATACCACACGTATTCCCTCAACCTAAAGGAGTCTGAATAGAATACCCCAGACTGCTGTCTCCAGACTTTATGTGAGAAAGCAAAAATCTTCTATCTTGTTTAAGCCACTGTTATTCTGGGGCTTTGTTATTCACAACTCAATCACCATACAAACCAAATCTTGTCGGAAAAAGTGTTCACATATATGCCACCCTTTCCCAAAAGCTGGGAAGAAAATATGCCAAAATTTCAACAATAGTTAATTTTGTGTTAACACGCTTTTATTTTATGTTTACCATATTTCCTATAGTGGAATGCGTTATTTACATTATCAGCAAAACAATACATGTTTAATGTTACAATAAAGGAATGAAATGACAGACTGCCCAACTACTGACAAACGCAGTAGGATAGCAGGCTCTGTGGGGACATTTAAACTAGCAGGTCTCAACCTTGGTGCACAGTCAAAACTCCCAACACCCAGGCCACAGACCAGAATAATTATATTAAAACTGGCTCAGTGTAGCAGGGTGGGGAGGCAGGGAAGGCAGTTAGCCATCAGTATTTTCTGAAGCTATTTAAGTACTTAAGTGATTCTGACATCAGGCCAAGGCTGAGAACCACTGTTTTCAGAGGAGAAAAGGAGTCCATGGAGTAAGGAAACATGTCTGATTCATCTCCATATCCTTAGAACCTGGCCCTATGCCTGAAATAGAGTGAGCACTCCATGAGCATTTGCAAACAAGTGGATAGGCAAGATGCAAGACACCTCCCACACAAGACACAGGACACATATCTGGAGAGTATGGCTCACCTCAATGGCATAGCAGAAGTCAGCTCCTGCTGTGACCGCCATCATTGACAAGAGTCCCGTGCCAGTGCCGATGTCAAGAACCAAGGCCTTCTGTCCTCTGTCCTTCACCCTGCTCACAGCAGCCCGGATACCCTGGTAATATTTCATATTCTAAGAGAAAAGGAGAAACATCTATCACTTCATACCAGTTACTATAAATAAACCAAGGATACTGTGAAGTTTGGGGGTCAGGCTGGCTCCATGGCTTTCTGGCCTCTCAAGGAACAGCACTGGCTAGCTGAGTAAAGCAGGGCTTGAGAGACTCCAAAAGCAGTGGGTCAGCCTCTCACCCTTTATTTGGTGACTGTCCCTCCCCTCCACACCCACTCTTCTGTACTCTGCTTAGAGGGGCTGGGGCTCTGCCAACAACCTTCTCCTTTTCCAGCTATTAGGTAAGGATAACAGGTGAACTACAGGGCGGCTGGCTGGTAGGAGGAGGCAGAAAACTTGTTCCTTCCCAAATGGTTGCTGCTCTCATCAGGGTTCTCCCAGAAGTGGCAGCCAGTTCCAGATGCCAACTCCTCCCCAGCTCCTCTCCATACTCTCATCTCCAGCCACCTTGGGCACCTCAGAGACAAGAGCGGCACTCAAGCAGCTGTCCCTCTCGGAGAGCTGAGCACCAGTTCCACAGGACCTCTCCTCCATGCTTCCAGGCTCACGAATCCCACTCAGCTGTGGCATCAGCCCTAGGCAAGTTAGCTGCTTCCTGCGATTACCACCACTACATAACCCTGGTGCCCCCATTTGCTTCCCAGGCATCTCACATCTGTGTTACCAACTCCCCCTGTGAAACTCCCTCTGTTCAAATAGTACCATGGCTTTGGGTTTCCTTACTGGACCCTAATTCACATGGGTTCCTTGTCTCAAAAAATAATCCCCTCCTCAGGAAATCATTTGTTTTTAGTTCAGGTCTTTAGTAGCTGACACAGATACATTTTCCATCAGAAACAGTTTGGCTCCATAGGTACACTGACCCTTCTGTTTAAAGCAACTAATGACAGGGAAAACACTTGCAAATCTTTTAAAATGCACGAATGAGCTGGCAAGCTGGGAAGAAACATTAAGAGGCCAGACTCCTGGAAGTGGATTCCCCTCAATCGAGCCTTAAGGTAACTGCCCAACAGGCTGACACCTTGATCACAGCCTGTGAGGGACCCAGAGCCATGGCACACAGCTAAACTTGAGCCCAGATTCCAAACTCACAGAAATGGTGAGATAATAATAACCCTTTTCAGCCATTAAATTCTGGGATAATTTGTTATGGAGCAGAACATAATTAATACAGGACTGGTATTAAAAGGGCAATATTCTCTGACGTGAGTACATCAAATTAGAGATCTCAATAACAAAAATATAACTAAAGAAAAAGAAAATTTCAAACATTGAGAAATTCTAAACTCACAGGTAAAAAACTGAATCAAAAGAAAATTAGAAAATCTAGAAATGAATGTTTTAAAATTATATATCAAAACTCAGGGCATAGCAATATTTAGAAGCAATATTTAGAAAGCAATCTAAAAGCAATATTTAGAAAGAAATGTATTATAAAAGACAAGAGATAAGGTAAGCATCTGCCTCAAAAAATGAGAAAGAGGACTATAATTTCTAAATCAGCAAATAAAAATAATAAAGCACAAAAATTAATGAACTAGGAAACAAATATACAGATTTTATAGAAATTTTTTATAAAAATTAGTTATTTCAAAAATCTAGTAAAATCGATGAGCTTCTGATAAACCAAAAAACAAAAGGCAGAAAAACTAGTAACCAAAAACTGGGAATAAAGGGTTAGGGGCGTGGAGCATGATATCACTATATATGCCGCCAATATTAAAGAGATTAAAGATTATGAACAACTTTTAACAAATATAGTTTTAAGGGCAGCTGGGTGGCTCAGTTAGGCATCTCTTGATCTCAGCTTATGATCTCACATTTCATGAGATTGTGCCCACATTGGGCTCTGTGCTATCAGCTTGGAGCCTGCTTGAGATTTTCTTTCTCTCTGCCCCTCTCCTTTGCGCATGCACATGCTCTCTCCCTCTCTCTCAAAATAAACAAATATTTTTAAAAAACTTAGAGGGGCACCTGGGTGGCTCCGTTGGTTGAGCACCTGACTTCAGCTCAGGTCATGATCTCGCAGCTCTTGAGTTTGGGTCCTGCAGCAGGCTCTGTGCTGACAACTTAGAGCCTGGAGCTGCTTTAGATTCTGTGCCTCCCTCTCTCTCTGCCCCTCTCCCACAAGCGTGTGCACTTATGTGCGCGCGCCCTCTCTCTCTCAAAAATAAATAAACACTAAAAAAAATAAATAAATAAGAGAAAACCTTGGCAAAGGGGGAGCATCTAGGTTGAGTGTGGGACTTCTGACCTTAGCCCATGTCATTATCACATGGTTCATCAGTCTGAGCCCTACATTGGACTATGCACTGTTGGTGCAGAGCCTGCTTGGGATTCTGTCTCTCCTTCTCCCTGCCCCTTCCTACTTGTGCTCTCTCTCTCTAAAAACAAATAAATAAACTTAAAAACAAAACAAAACAAAACCTTTGGCAAAGGGAAAGATTTTTTTAAATAAGAGACAAAAAGTACCAGCCAATAAAGATTAAAAAATAAATCTTGACATTAAATTTAAGAACCTGAATTTATCAGATGAAAAAGCAACCCATGAACTAAGACACCTACAATACATGTAACTGACAGATGATCAGTACCCAAAATACCTAAAGAACTCTTGTAAATAACTAAGTATTAAAAGAGGAAACAAGAGGGGCGCCTGGGTGGCTCAGTCAGATAAGTGCCCAACTTCGGCTCAGGTCATGATCTCGTGGTTTGTGGGTTCGAGCCCCAGGTCTGTTCAGTGCTGACAGCTCAGAGTCTGGAGCCTCTTGTGGATTCTGTGTTTTCCTTGGTCTCTGCCCCTCCCCTGCTTATGCTCTGGGTCTCTTTCAAAAAAAAAAAAAAGGAAAATGAAAGGCCAACAAACAAAGAGTTCATACTCAGTAGTAACCAGAGGAATACAAATTAAAGCCACAATGACAGGCTGGTTCATACCTACCAAAGTTGTCAAGAATGTAAATTGGTTACTACCAAATACTGGCAAGGATGTGAAACAACAAGAACTATGATACACAAATATGAGAATGTAAAGTGGCATGATCCTTTAGGAGAGAACTTGACATTACCTCATGAAGTTGAACAAACTCGATGGGCAGCAACTCCATTCCTAGGTATATCAACTTAGAGAAAAGTGTGCTAGAGTATAGGTCCTAGAATATTCTAGCAGCACTATGTTAGACTAGCAGCAAGAAGTTAGAAATAACCCTAAGGTCTACCAACAGAAGAACAGGTAAGTGATGATATATTTATACAATGGAATCCATACATCATGAAAATGCATCACCTACAGCCTCATGCAAAATGGATCAATCTCAAAAATAATGGTGAGCAAAGAAGCAAGTCATAAAGAATAAACACAGTATGACTCTATAATATAAAGTTCAAACACAGGCAAAACTAAGAATTTACTTTTTTAATACAATAGATGGTAAAACTATAAAGAAAAGAGAAAGACTGATATACAATTCAAGACAATGGAACTTCTAAGGGGGAGAGAAAGGAATGCAATCTAGGAGCACACGGGAATTCTGAGTAATCATAATGTTCCATTTCCAGGCTGAGTGGTAAGTCCATGAACATTTATTATTCTTTTTTAAACTGTACATACGTTTTATACTCTTCTGTATGTCTGTCACAATAAAAACTTTTTTATTTTATTTTATTTATTTTTAATATTTTTATTTATTTCTAGGAGAGAGAGAGAGAGACAGCGTGAGCAGGGAGGGTCAGAGAGAGAGGGAGTCATAGACTGAAACAGGCTCCAGGCTCTGAGCTGGCAGTCAGCACAGAGCCCGACGCGGGGCTCGAACCCACGAACCGCGAGATCATGACCTAAGCGAAAGTCGGACGCTTAACCGACTAAGCCACCCAGGCGCCCCAATAAAAAACTTTTTTAAAGAAGAATGGTAATAGATCTTAAAATAGCAGCCCTGAATTCTAAAAGAAAATGGATGGGGTGGGGGGGGCCTGGCTGGCTCAATTGGTGAAACATGTGACTCTTGATATTGGGGCTGTGGGTTCAAGCCCCAGGTTGGGTATAGAAATTACTTAAAATCTCTTGGGACACCTGGGTGACTCAGTCGGTTCAGTGTCCAAGTTTGGCTCAGGTCACGATCTCGTGGTTTTTGATTTCGAGCCCCTCATCAGGCTCTCTGATGTCAGCAAAGAGCCCACTTCAGATCCTCTGTCCCCACCTCCTGCCCCTCCCCTGCTCATGCTCACTCTCACAAAAATAAACATTAAATAATAATAAAAGAAAATAGATAATGTCAAAATTCTGACAAGAAGTAATTTCCAAATTATAATCCATACTCAGCCTAAGTCTTAACTGTAAGGACAGAACAAAAGTTTCTGGGTTACAAAGTTTTCAAACTCTCACCTCCCAGGCTCCCTCTGATAGGACACTGAGGAAGAATGTGCTTCACCAAAAAGAGAGAGTGAATCCCAGAGGAACAAAGGGGAACCAGGAAACAAGGGACTCAATATAAAAAGAGAAGTGAAGGGGGACACCTGGCTGGCTCAGTTGGTTAAGCATCTGACTTCGGCTCAGGTCATGATCCCACAGTTTGTGGGCTTGAGTCCCGAGTCAGGCTGTGTGCTGACAGCTCAGAGCCTGGAGCCTGCTTCAGATTCTGTGTCTCCTTCTCTCTCTGATCCTCCCCAGCACACTCTTTGTCTCTCTCAAAGATAAAAATTAAAATTAAAAACTTTAAAGAAAAAGGGAAGAGGTAAATAAAGAAGAGCTAGGAACGTTCCTCAAACGAAGTTGGATTTTAACTTGACAATAGTGAGAGGCTACCGAGGATGGTGCTAAACAGGGTTCTGAGGGTTTTAAGCAGGGGAATAATATAGACTGACATTTCAGAAAGACCCCCTGGTGTGCTATATAGAGAAAGGAAAAGAGAGCTCAACACTAGTAAATGAGGTCTGAGCAGACAGTAGGGCTAAAAGATTCACAGACTGCGTGCTCAGATGAGGAAAAGAGTGCCATCTTTCTGGCCTGACTGACTGAATGGATGGCAATGCCATTTATCCAAATCCCCTGGAAGCTGAGGCAAAAAGGATCATCTTTGCAGATGATACTAAAATCAGGCTCACAAGCTCAAGAAACCAGTAAGAAGCCTAGACCACTAAGCTAAAGAGAATTAGTCAAATCCAGAAACAAGGTTTGTCCACATCCTATAATTCCCCAATAGCTCAGCAAAGGCACTCAGCTATCTGATAAAAATCAGGGAAGCACCTAGCCCCTTTTGGTTGTAGCCTACACACTAATGATGCTCAAGGAGATTGCTCTGTCATGATGTTGCCAAGAAGTATGCATACAGAGCAGTTAACCAGGGCTGGATGAGGTAGACACCACAACCAACAAAGACTCATGACCAACTTGACCATGTGCCCTGATCCTTCTCTTACCCTGAAATGCTTAGTTCTTAAGCTTGGCTCTGAATCCTTCGCCTTCAAGCTTCTGCATTTCTGAGCCATCCAGATGAGAATGACCAATCGAACACTCTGGGAGACCAGGAAAGCCTGCACTGATAACCATCATAAGACCAGAACAGTAACATAATTCAAACAGGAAAAGAAAACTCATGAAACAAAAAGAAGAAAAAGAAAAAAGCTGAAATGTCACAGTGCAATGGAAGGTAATGGTGCTTTTACAAAATGGTCTGCAGTGGCCTCTAGAGATTTAATTTTAAAATTACAAATGGAGTATACAAGGTAAAACCATGTAAAGAATCTGTATCTAGAGGGGATCACGGAGATCGGATAGTATATCCCACTCCTTTTAAATCCTAATAAACAAGATCTGCAGAGGTCCCATGTCTTCTCCAAGGTTCCACTCAGTTGAACAGCAGAGCTGGAAGTAGGACCCAGCCTCCTGACTGAGTTCCTGACCATTACACCATACTGCCTCTGTACATTATACTAACATCATGCCTATGGAGGAAATTCTTGACCTTGTAACTAAACGTTTCAAACACCACAGCAAGATAATGGTTTCCTTTTACACTTACTCTGTCTTTGTCATGTAGCATATCAGCATAGGAGGATCTAAAAAGAAACAAAATACAGGTCAGAAACCTCTGCTTATTAATGATATCTATTAACCTAAAAAAGCACTCACGTATATAAATGCATTCCTAAGTCAGGTGGAACAAATTATCAAGGCCCATTTTATTTTGTATTTATTACTGAACTATAATTGACCATGTTACATCAGTTTCAGGTGTATAACACAGTGACTCACAATTCTATACTCAATGTTCACTAAGTGAGTGTAGTCACAGTACAACATTATAACATTCCCTTTGCTATACTTTTCATCTCTAACCCAGGCCCATTTAAAACTATATTAGTAGAGTTATAAACTGTCATTCTCTAGTACCACAGGGGGGAAAAAAATCTTAGAGAAAGATAATTACTTTCAGTAAAGAACTTCAGACCTAAAAATGCTCCAGTAGTTAGCCCTGTCACTGCCACCACTATGCTAGTCATGTTATACATCACACATTTTTTTCTCTCCAGAACTCAAGACTCAATTTGTCTAATACTTTACATAATTTTGCATACATTTGCACATTAGGATAATCACAGATTCAACACTGCAGAGAGGAATCAGGAAAAGTATATGCCTGCTGTATAAATGAGGGCTATCATGCCCAGCAATTTCCCTTAGGTCATCAGGGAGAACTAAGAGTTTACCAAACTACAGGCTCTTAAAGGGAGGAGAGTGGCTTATCCATATTTTCTATCACATTAATTCACAACTTTGAAAAATCTCTGGAAGGGTCAGGATAAGCCCCCAGAACTCAGCAGGCCCGGCCCAAACATGCTTTCTATGATTTGTAGATGAGACCTAAGATGCTCTCACTAAACAGAGGACCTCCAACTTCGGGTCAACGTCAAAATCACTGCAGAGATGGGGCGCCTGGGTGGCTCAGTCGGTTAAGCGTCCGACTTTGGCTCAGGTAATGATCTCATGGTTGGTGGGTTCGAGCCTCACATCCAGCTCTGTGCTGACAGCTAGCTCAGAGCCTGGAGCCTGCTTCTGACCCTCCCCTGTGTCTGTGTCTCCCTCTTGCTCTGACCCTCCCCTGTTCACTCTGCCTCTCTCTCTCTCTCTCTCTCAGAAATAAAACATTAAAAAAAATTTTTTTGAAATCACTGGAGAGCTTTTTTTTTTAAAGTAGGCTTCATGCCCAAAATGGGGCTTAAACTCATGACCCTGAAATCAAGAGTTGCATGCTCCACTGACTGAGCTAGCCAGGCACCCTGAGAGCTTAATTTTTTTTTTCCGAAAGAGAGAGAGACAAAGCATGAGCAGGGGAGAGGCAGAGTGAAGAAAGAGAGGGAGATGAATCTGAAACAAGCTCCAGGCTCCAGCCATCAGCAGAGTCGGATGTGGGGCTCAAACTCATAAGCTGTGAGATCATGACCTGAGCGAAGTCAGACATTTAACCAACTGAGCCACCCAGGTGCCCCAAGGAGAGCTTATTTTTCTTTTCTTTCTTTTTTTTTTTTTTTTTGGTTTAATGTTTTATTTATTTCTGAGAGAGCATAAGCAGGGGAGGGTCAGAGAGAGAGGGAGACAACAGAATCTGAAACAGGCTCCAGGCTCTGAGCTAGCTGTCAGCACAGAGCCCGACACGGGTATGGAACCCACGAACCGTAAGATCATGACCTGAGCCGAAGTTGGATGCTTAACCGACTAAGCCATCCAAGTGCCCCAGGGAGAGCATATTTTAGCAGACTATCGGGGCACCTAGGTGGCTCAGTCAATTGAGCTGGGCGTCCGACTTCACTTAGGTCATGATCTCGCAGTTTATGAGTTTGAGTGCCACATCCAGCTCTGTGCCGACAGCTCAGAACCTGGAGCCTGTTTCAGATTCTGGGTCTCCCTCTCTTTCTCTGCCCCTCCCCCACTCATGCTCTCTCTTTCAAAATAAACATTAAAAAAATTTTTTTAATAAAAATTTAAAAGAAATTTTTTTTAATGTTTTTTATTTATTTCTAGGAGAGAGAGAGAGAGAGACAGCGTGAGCAGGGGAGGGTCAGAGAGAGAGGGAGTCACAGACTGAAACAGGCTCCAGGTTCTGAGCTGGCAGTCAGCACAGAGCCCGACGCGGGGCCCGAACCCACGAACCGCAAGATCATGACCTAAGCGAAAGCCGGACGCTTAACCGACTAAGCCACCCAGGCACCCCTAAAAGAAATTTTTTAATGTAGATTCCCATGATACATGCAAACAGAAAAGTGGGCTGGAGTCTGGAAATATGTACTTGAACTGGTGCCCCACACAACTGTGACACAGGCAGTTGATACTCTAAACTTCGAGGAGCACTGTACCAGAAGAATAGCATTCTTTTTGTTTTAATGGCACACCATGGTTTTTACATGTGAACCCACCTACGAATTCTTAGTTGAAATCTGGTTGTCTTTCCCCACCTTTCAAGAGGCATTTCTGGTCCCCATCTTCACAGCCTCATCATCCACCCTCCCCCACCGGTCCATAGACATCACTCTGCCTCAGCACGATCCACCCAGTCCATCACTAACATCCAGGATTTCTGTCTCTACTGGACACTCCCTCTTCCTGAACCACTCTCCTCTTTTCTACTTGTTGGCCATTCCCTTCTGGTTCTCCTGCTTCCTCTATTCCAAGATTCTTTCTTCAGCCCTCTACCTTTCTCATCACACACCTTCCCTCAGAGCCTGCAATCTCTTCCATCTTGAATTCTAACAACTGCAAATTGACTCCAGATCCATGTTTATCTGCCCAGTGGCATCTCTACCTAGATGTCCAAACCCAGATACCTAATCTCCAACACCTTCTCCTCTCCAACAACACCCATTCCTTCCATGGTCATCCCTCTCACAGAACACAGCTCCATCCACCTAGTCACCCTAACCAAAAATCTTGGGTGCTTCTCAATTTTTTCTCTCCTTCCACCACTGAACCAATGAGTTATCAAACTAAGCTCCCTGAAGGCTATCTCACTGCCTCCACTGTCTCAACTGTAGGGTTCCAATATCCACCCAAATGGCTTCCACTCCTTCCTACCCACTTTCCACACTGTTCTCAGTAAATGTTGCAGAATGCTATCTTCTTTCTCCCCAGTTTAACATCTCAATCACTCAGAAAATGACGTCCAAAATCTTCTGAAAGAAGGTAGTATCTCTGAGCCCTTATTCTATACCACACAGTGTATTTCACTCACCCATCAAACAGCCCTAAAATAAGCCTTTATATGAGGAAATGTACATTACTACATGAATCAAGACATAAATTATCATACTAAAGCTCAAAGTTAAGGAGCTTAGCTGATGTCCAAGTTAAGACACAACAGAGCCCAGACTTACCCTCATGCTCTTTCTTCTGCATTTTGCTACCAACCTTTATATTACCCTGCCTACCTTTTTCATACCCTCATCACAGCCCTGTTTTTGTACCATATTCCAGATACCTTCAACTGCTAGCAATCCTCCAAACTAACTATTATGCGTGATCCCTGCTGCTCAGAAAGCAGCTTCCCTCCTTCTAGATTTGGGAAATCAGTCATGTATCACTCCCCAGCCCAGCTGGTTCTTGCTGCTTCCATGAACTTTTGTGCTCATGTCCAGTGGCTTTTCTTCATTGTGTCATGATTTTTTACATGTCTGTCTCTTCCATAAAACTGCATGTTCCTTGAGGATGGAAACCCTACCTTCTTCATTACATCTACCACAGGGCTAGTATGTTGTTAGCACTTAATGACTGCTAAAAAACAGTAACTCACAGTTTTAAATATCTCTTCCAAAGTCAGCGGTGGGGGATGCATTTTTCACATTTTCCGTTCAAGAGAATTTAGCCATATGATAAATGTGCCTCCATTTCAGTGACAAAAGTAAATGATTAAATTTCATGAACTCTTCAATTGTCACTAGTACTACTGACTTGGGTCCTCTCTGCTCCACTAGACAGATCCTCTAAGACCCCAATAAAGCTGTTACATGATATCTGACTCTACACAGAAATGACTTTGCCCAACTCCCACATAAACCTACATGGCTAAGCAGACCTGCTCATGACCAACATCTGCTCTGATGAGAAGCATTGGGTAACGCCTATTCCACATTTGGACGGGATTCTAGGGCTCCTGCTTTGAAATCAAGTGCCACCCACCCCCAGTTGCAACCAAAGGTGAACACGCCCTTGTTACCTTGCAATCTCCTGGTGATAATCATAGTGCTCATCTTCTTCTAGCCACTCCATAGATCCAGTGGTTGGATTGGCCCGCCCACAGAAGACTTTCATGGTGCCAATCAGCTTCTCAGTTTTAGCACAGAAAAGCAGCCTTGCCAGCTCATTTCTTGTGGACAGGTCTAATCGTCAGAAATCTATTCATATCATAATGCCCAAAATGTAGAGAGAAGTAATTTTAAAGACAAAAAAAAAAAAAAGGAAAAAAAATCATAAAATAGACAAAAGTGTCAAAGCCACTGAAATTATTTGTTAATCAGTATTTTAGGGGCACCTGGGTGGCTCAGTTGGTTAAGTGTCTGACTTCAGCACAGGTCATGTTCTTATGGTTCGTGGATCCAAGCCCTACAGTGGGCTCTATGCTGAGAGCATAGAGCCTGCTTGGGTTTCACTCTGTCTCTCTTTCCTTTTCTCTCAAAATAAGTAAATATATATACATATATGTATATACACACACATATATATATTTCCAGCAAGAGTTAGTTTTACATTCATCATATAACATCAAAAACTTTAATACATGAATTCATAAAGCTATCTGGAAACTTTGGCAGTCATCAGTCACTTCAGGTTAAATGAGCCTCACAGGTGTATCTGGACGTAGCCTCAAGGTAAAAGCAGATGAGAAGAGAAATAAAGCAAAAGGAAATGGGTGGTTAACCTGTTAACCAGGAGAAAGGAGAAACAAAGAGACTGGAGTAGTGGTAAGAGTGTCACCAATACTGCCTCAGGATATTAAACACTTAGTTTAAGGAAAAATACAAAGAGGAATTCAAACAAACTAGGGAAACTTTCATCTAAACAAATATATCACAGCTATTAGGAAGAGTAGATAATCCCAAAAATATTATGTTAAGCCAAAAAATAAGCAAAATACAGAAAATACATGCATGATTACATTTTTATAAAATTTATAATGATGCCAAACAACAATATATTCTTCACAGATCATGCTAAAAAGCATAGCAGGGAATGAGGACAGTGGTTACCCATAAGAGAGAAGGGAAAGGGCTGGGATCAAGGAGGGCCATACAGGGGGCTTCAAAGTAAGTGTACTATTTCTTCTAAAACAGGGCAGGGGTGGGGATGGGGGTGGTGCCTGGGTGGCTCAGTTGGTTCAACATTTGACTTCGGGTCGGGTAAGCCCAAGCCCTGCATTGGGCTCTCTGCTTTCAGCAGAGTCCACTTTGGATCCTCTGTCCCCCTCTCGATGCCCCCTCCCCCACTTGCATTTTCTCTCTCTCAAAAATAAACACTAAAAAAAAAATAAAACTGGGTGGTGTCCTTTATGACAACATTTTTAATAATGATTACTTCTTACCTACTCAGTATTTGACTTGAAAAGTAATTTTTAAAAATTTTTCATCAAGGGGCGTCTGGGTGGTTCAGTCGGTTAAGCGTCTTACTTCGGCTCAGGTCATGATCTCACAGTCCATGGGTTCGAGTCCCACGTCAGGCTCTGTGCTGAAAGCGCAGAGCCTGGAGTCTGCTTCAGATTCTGTGTCTCCCTCTCTCTCTGCCTCTCCCTCACTTGCTCTCTGTCTCTCAAAATAAAAGACATAAAAAAAAAATTTTTTTTTAAATCTTCATCGAAAGATGTATGGCTGAAATGGTTGTGCAACTTCATTCAGTTGAAATGGTGTGCAACTCTTGATCTTGGGGTTGTGAGATCAAGCTCCCCATTGGGTGTAGATTAAATAAAAATTTTTAAAAAATTATCTTTAAAAATCCTTCAAATTCTCCAGATTCATCTTGTATCCCGCTTCTGCA
The DNA here is from genome assembly GCA_017311185.1 of Proteles cristata cristata. Taxonomy (NCBI): domain Eukaryota; kingdom Metazoa; phylum Chordata; class Mammalia; order Carnivora; family Hyaenidae; genus Proteles; species Proteles cristata. The sequence goes on along the minus strand of JAESUZ010001502.1, from coordinate 286,675 downwards.
GAGATCTATTTCTGACAGAAACACCACAGCTCAAAGTCTGAAGGCACCTCTCAACAGATATGGACACTACCAGCACCCTCCCTCCTACCTTCAGAAAACCTCAAGGGTTCTACACTCCACTTCATTTCTTGTTAAACACTGCTCTATCTTCAGGAAACCTTAGAAAGAGTGCCCACTCCACAAGTCCCTAAACATCCCTAAGGCATTTTACTGACCAGAGTTATTGCCTTTCTTCAAAGTTATTTAGGCTAAACTTAATTCTTATAAAAGAGGATGGGGAAACATCTTTTCTGCAAAGACTCAGGCAGCCAGTGGTCTGGTTCAAAGTAGTCATTTGTCCTTCAGTGAAACTGTACTTCTAAAATCTCAGTATACCATCCTCTCATCTACTGGCTCCCAAACTTTCCCGCAACACCAGAAAAAAATATACGTAAGACACAACACACGTGTACATATATACTTTCACTCAACAATACTTAGCCTTCCTAAGGGCAAAGCCCTCTGATACATTCTACAGTATTTCATTTTTCTTTTTTTTTTTTTACGTTTACTTATTTGATAGAGACCGAGAGAGAACAGGTGCATGGGGAAGGGGCAGAGAGAAAGGGCCCCAAGCAGGCTCTGCACGGTCAGCGCACAGCCTGATACGGGACTCAAACTCCTGACCTGAACTGAAATCAAGAGACGCTCAACCGACCGAGCCACCCAGGCGCCCCTCGTTTTTCTTTTTAAATTGAACGTGATCCACTAAGCTGACTTTACAATTTTCAATGTTTACTTATTTCTTATTTTTGAGAAACATCTTTCAATGTTTATTTATTTTTGAGAGGCAGAGAAAGAGGGAGACAAAGGATCTAAAACAAGCTCTGCATTGTCAGTGTAGAGCCTGATGAAGGGCTTCAGTTCACGACCATGAGATGACCTGAGCTTAACCTAATGAACCACCCAGGTGCCCCTGATTTCACAATTCACCTGTGAGTTGCAACCCATAGATTTAAAAAAAAATTTTTTAAACATTTATTTATTTTTGAGAGACAGAGGCAGAGCATAAGCAGGGGAGAGGGAGAGGGGGAGATAGAGAGGGAGACAGAATCCAAAGGAGGCTCCAGGTTGTCAGCACAGAGCCCAACGCAGGGCTCCAACTCAGGATCTTCGAGATGATGACGTGGGCTGAAGGCGGATGCTCAACTACCCACCCAGGCACCCGTGCAACCTATGGATTAAAAAGCTTTGCTGCAATCAGCTGTGAATCTCTTGTGTGTTAATTTTTTTAAAAGTGTATCTTCAACTATCAAAATCTGTAATGTGTTGGGCCGCCTGGGTGGCTCAGTCGGTTGAGCATCCGACTTTGGCTCAGGTTGTGATCTCACGGTTTGTGGGTTTGAGCCCCGCGTTGGGCTCTGTGGCTGACCGCTAGCTCGGAGCCTGGAGCCTGTTTCGCATTCTGTGACTGACCCTCCCCTGCTCATGTTGTCTCTCTCTCAGAAATAAAACATTAAAAAAAATTTTTTTTAATCTGTAATGTGCTTTAGAGAAGTGTGTCCAAAAATGCCACAGTAGAAAGAAATGACCATATCTGGCTGAATTTTCAGGGAAGGCTTAAAAGATGAGCTAGGATTTGGATGAGCATGGGAGCAAGAGGGCACTTCACCAGATGTGAGATCAGTTCTGAAATCATTTAAACGTTAACAGTGTAATACAGAACTCAATCACAAACTATGTCAGGGCAAGAAAGGAAATAGGCAGGATGCTATAAAAGAGAATTAACAAGGTTATAGAAAGACTCTCTGAGGAAGGTAGCATTTAAGTTGAGACCTGCAAGATAAGAGAGAAGAGTAGTTATGTTTCTGGAAATCTTACCCCTACTTTCCCAAGAACAAGCCTGAAGGGGAAAAAGAACCGTGTACATAAGCAAAACTGACAAAAGCCTGAATGACCGAAGCACTTCCAGCAAAAGTACTGAGTAAGGATAGATTAAGCGTGGACTACTGCAAATCACACTGGACCATGCTGGCTTCGGAAAGGTGTTTAGATACTGTTCTTACTGCACTGGGTACCACTCAACGGTCTTAAACACAAAAATGTCCACGTCAGAGGTACCCTTTTACAGGGCCCTTCAGGCTACTGTGGTGAATGGACTGGTTTCCAACTACTCAGAACAGTGACTGGGAAAGGCGAGCCTATCAGCAGTTTCCTGAATCAGAGAAGCGCGGGCCAGTTAAGGTTGTAATGGCTGGAGCTCCGTACGATTGCGGTTCGAATTTCTGTAGCTGAGGGGAGACACCAAGTACTAAAATCCGGGTCCCCGTAGAAGTCACCCTACAGAACGGCAGAGTCGGGGCCCAACGGTATCCCAGTTCTCTCGCCCACCCAGGCGCTCCGAACCGTCCCATACGGACTCTATAAAGGTTCTCGAGAATCCAAAAGAGACGCACACCCCGGCGGCCTAGAATGCCCACGCCAGGTCCGTTGGCCAGAGCCGCTGGGCCGAGAGCCGGATAATGGCTGCACCCTGGACTCTAACTACAACCCCACCTTCCCAACCTACCCAGCGCCTCACCCGCCGAGGGTACCATCTGTTCACTTCTGTCGCTACCTCCACCACGCCGCAGCTGACGTACGGGGGCGGGATCTCTCAGGGTCCGCTGAGCATGCCGGGAGCGAGGCCCGGAAGCGGAACTTAAAGGCTCTCCCGTCATACCCCACGGGTTCCCAGAGTCCTCCGCGACAGCCGGTATGGAGGCCGGCAGGACTGCTGTGCTTCGGGTGAAGCGGAAGCGCAGCGCAGAGCCTGTCGAAGCCCTTGTCCTCTCCTGTAAACGCTTGCGGAGCGGCGCCGTCGAGTCGGCGGCCCAAAAGACACCTCCCGAGGATGTGGAGAGAGGGCCGGAAAATAATGTCTTCCAGTTGGTGGCCACCGTGCGCTCCCAGGTATTGGGCGGAATGGAGCCGGTGTTGGAAGGGGATCTTAGGGTGCAGCCGGAGGGTGGGAGGGATTGTATCCCTGACCCCTTGACGAACCGCCTACTTACGCCGGCTTCTCTTCCCTACCACCTTCCAGGAGGAGCCAGTCCAGGCGCTCGTTCGATCCGCCCTCCGGCCTTCTCGGGGCAGCCAGCAGCGTATCCGCCGAGAACTCCGCGCTTCGGCTCGGGAGATCCGACAGGAGGGCCGCTACAGGGTGATCTCTAGCCGCCGATCCTCAGAAATTCCGTCAGGTAGCCTAGAATCCGAAGACGCGCCAGGAAACCCAGAAACCACCGAGGACACAAGCTTCCAGCTGTTCGACCTAGTCCACGAGGAAGGAGACCCAGAGACTGCCGCCGCTGCAATTTCCTCCAAAGTGAGTACCCGCCCGGAGCAGAGCGCTGGGCTTCCGCGGACAGATAGAGCCGGGAGTTCGGGCATTAAATCAGCACACAGTCAAGAGGAGGCTCACGGCTTCGCGTTACTAGTGGATGATCTATCAGCGGAGAGAACCTCCTTTTACAGATTAGGTTATTCATTCAACAAGTATTTGTCGAGTGTCCACTATGTGCCGGGAATTGTTCTTAGGTTTGTGGATATGGCTTTAAGGACTTAACGTTCAGGTTAAGAATGAATGTTAAGAGAAACAGTAAACAAATTTAATAAGGGCTATACAGGGAAAGGTGGGGGCGGGGCAGGAAAAGAGTGGTTCCATTGCAGAGAGGGTCTAAGAAAATGACATTTCAGTGAAGACTTGGAAGAGGTGAATGGCAAAGCACTGTGGAGATGTGAGGGAAAGCCATTTTGGTGTTTTCAAGATCATTGTGCCTGGAGCCCAGTGAACTGGGGGAGAACGATAAGGAATCTGGGAAAGGATTCCTGTTAGACCCTGAGGGTACATTTGTTTTGTTTTAATGTTTATTCGTTTTTGAGAGAGAGAAAGACTAAGTGGGAGTGGGGGAGAGGCAGAGAGAGAGACAGACAGACAGACAGAATCCAAACCAGGCTCCAGGCTCTGAGCTGTCAGCACAGAGCCCTACATGGGTCTTGAACCCATGAATCCGAGATCAGGACCTGAGCCAATATCAGGAGTCAGACACTTAACCTACTGAGCCACCCAGATGCCCTGACCCTGAAGGCACTTTTAAGGACACATTGCCTTTCCTCCTTAGCTGGATAATTACTGGAGGGTTTTGAGCAACATAAAGATAAAAACAGATGGAAAAATTCATCAAAGGAAGGTTAAAGTACTAGTCTTCCCTAGTGAATCAAGTTTGAGGCAGATTTAAGTCTAGAATGCAAGTCTTTTCACATTTAATCCAGTGTTCTTTCCATTGTTAGACTTAGTAAATTTGTTTTGTACTTTAGTTCCAAAAAACAAAGTTTACTACATGTATTCCGACTATAGAAATAGAAAACTCTCAAACTAAGATTTGCTCGGTATTGATGAGTATTTTGTTTTTGTTTTTGTTTTTAAATGTTTTATTTATTTCTAGGGGAGAGAGAGAGAGACAGCGTGAGCAGGGGAGGGTCAGAGAGAGGGGAGACACAGACTGAAACAGGCTCCAGGCTCTGAGCTGGCAGTCAGCACAGAGCCCGACGCGGGGCTCGAACCCACGAACCGCGAGATCATGACCTAAGCGAAAGTCGGACGCTTAACCGACTAAGCCACCCAGGCGCCCCTATTGATGAGTATTTTGAAAAAAAGAAAAAACTTGGGGCATCTGGGTGGCCCAGTTGCTTAAACCTCTGACTTCGGCTCAGGTCATGATCTCGTGGCTCATGAGTTCAAGTCTTGCGTCAGGCTCTGTGCTGACAGCTCAGAGCGTGGAGCCTATTTCAGATTCTGCATCACCCTCTCTCTCTGCCCCTCTCCTGCTCTTGCTCTGTGTGTGTCTCTCTCTCAAAAATAAACATTAAAAAATTTTTAATAAAAAAATAAATAACTGATATTTTAATTCCAAATATATCAAGCAAAAAATATTTAATCATGATGTTAGTATACTTGGATAACAATTTGTGCATGATGACAATAGCCACACCTTTTACCAAACTAATTGAAAACTGATTTATGAGTTACAAGTCATATAACTTTAAACCAATGTGTGGTGGAATCAAATCAAAGAGCTCATTCAATTTTATAAGAAAAACTAGTATATAAACTGATGAAGGATGAGAACACAGACTTCCCAACAATGCAATAAAAACTAAACGCATCAAAAATGTTTGCACATCAGAGAGCAGGACATCCAGCTTGCCAGTGGACACCTTCATTTTCCATGTGAAGAAAGAGCAATTGAAAAATGAGCGATGTTGAGAAAGGCAAGATTTTTGTTCAGAGGTGTGCCCCGTGCCATACCGTCCAAACAAGAGGCAAGGCAAACACAAGACTGAGTCAAATCTCCATGGTCCATTTGGGTGAAAGGTCAGGCCCCTGGATTTTCTTAGATGCCAAGAAGAACAAAGGCAACACCTGGGGAAAGGTGACACTGATGGAGTACTTAGGTAATCGCAAGAAGTACAGCCCTGGAACAAAAATGATCTTCACTGACATTAAGAAAACAGGGGAAAGGGCAGACATGATAGCTTATCTCTTTTTTTTTAGTTTCTTTATTTTTGAAACGGAACAAGAGTGGGGGAGGGGCAGAGAGAGAGGGAGACACAGAATCTGAAACAGGGTCCAGGCTCTGAGCTGTCAGCACAGAGCCCGACACGGGGCTTGAACCCACAAACCGTGAGATCATGACCTGAGCCAAAGTCAAACGCTTAACCGAGTGAGCCACCCGGGCGCCACGTGATAGCTTATCACAAAAGAGCTACTAAGGGGCGCCTGGGTGGCTTAGTCAGTTAAGCGTCCGACTTTCACTTAGGTCATGATCTCGCGGTTCGTGGGTTCGAGCCCCGCGTCGGGCTCTGTGCTGACTGCCAGCTCAGAGCCTGGAGCCTGTTTCAGAGTCTGTGTCTCCCTCTCTCTCTGACCGTCCCCTGCTCACGCTGTCTCTCTCTCTCTCTCTCCTAGAAATAATTTAAAAAAAAAAAAAAAAGAGCTACTAAGGAGTAATAATTGGCTGCTGCCTCATTTATTGCAAAACAAAAATGTCTTTTTTATACGTACCATAAGTATTTTTTTAATGTTTATTTATTTTGAGAGAGAGGGAGTGCAGGTTAGGGAGGGGCAGAGACAGAGGGAGAGAGAATTCCAAGCAGGCTCTGTGCTGTGTGTGTAGAGCCCAACAGGGGGCTCAATCTCACAAACCGAGAGATCATGACCTGAGCTGAAATCCAGATGCTTAACCGCCCCTCAGAATGGTCTTTTAAACAGCAATTCAAAAACACAGCTGTAGAATTAGTCACAGACTTAAAAAAACGCTTGCCCATAATAATTATTTGTTTTTTAATGGATTTAAGCCGAAAGCAGACTTGGAGTTTTAGATCTACTAGACTAGCAGGGGAAGGGTTGGTAACACTGCTGGTAAGGCTATGATTAAAATGGTACACGATTGTAGTGCTTAAAATTGATGCAAGGCTTTTGGAAAACAGCATGGCTTTACCTATCAGCGATCCTAAAAATAGCTTGGGACCTATTTTAAAACTATTCTTCAATTTATTTTTTAATTTTTTTAATGTTTTTATTTTTGAGAAGGTGTGCATGCATATGCATGTGGTCAAGTCTGGGAGGAGCAGAGAAAGGAGACAGAGTATCCAAACCAGGTTCTGAGTGCTGTCAAAGCAAAGCCTGATGTGGGGCTTGAACCGATGAATTGTGACATGACCTGAACTGAAGTCAGAGACTCAACTGACTGAGCCACCAATGCACTCCTACTTAAATTTATTTTATTGTTGGGATTCTAAAGCCACCCACACATAAAGAAACTCAACAAAAGTAGTGACAGCATTTTTTGCCATATTACATTTCTCATTAATTTGACACTATTTAAATTTTAAGCAAAATAAAGTACTATTTAATAGGGACTCCTTAGAAAGTGAAAAAGTTCTGAGGCACCTGAGTGGCTCAGTTGGTAGAGCTTCCAATTCTTAATTTTGGCTGAGGTCATGATCTCAGGGTCATGTGATCGAACTAAAGAACCTAGGTCAGGCCCTGCGCTGAACATGGATCTTGCTTAAGATTCCCTTGCTCTCTGTCTCTCACTGCTCCTCTCCCTCATTCTCTTGCGCTCTCTAAAAACAAAAAATATATACAGTGTATATATTTTTTTAAAGTGAAAAAGCTCAGTCCATTTTATCTAGTGATCTCAATCCCAGAATTTATTCTAGAGAAATAATTCAGCAGAAGCAAACAGCTATAGTCCTAAAAAAAGCTACTACTGGTTTACTAAGTAATTACTGGGCATTAAGTACTATGCTAAGTGTTTATTATGTTTTCTTTTAACTTAACTCACTTCATTCCTCATGCACACCCTATGAGGTAGATATTTTATCCCCATTTTTCAAATGCAGGAAACAACACGTTCATTGAAGCATTGTATAAGTAGGCTAAAAACTATGAGAAATTGACATACACAATTGCCTGCACCATTAAAGTGATAACCATGAAGATAACCATGAAGACTTGCAGGATAGTGTGTATGTTTTTACCAGCATACACATAGATTAAACTAAAGAATAATTTTTCTTTTTTTAAAATAATATACGTTCCTTATAGAAATTTTAAAAAAATAGGGGCGCCTGGGTGGCTTAGTCGGTTAAGAGTCCGACTTTCGCTTAGGTCATGATCTCGCGGTTCTTGGGTTCGAGCCCCGTGTCGGGCTCTGTGCTGACTGCCAGCTCAGAGCCTGGAGCCTGTTTCAGCCTGTGACTCCCTCTCTCTCTGACCCTCCCCTGCTCACGCTGTCTCTCTCTCCTAAAAATAAATAAAACATTAAAAAATTAAAAAAAAAAAAAATACAGGAGGGGCGCCAGGGTGGCTCAGTTGGTTAAGCCACCAACTTCAGCTCAGGTCATGACCTCGAGGTTCATGGGCTTGAGACCCACAGCGGGCTTTGTGCTGACTGCTCAGAACCTGGAGCCTGCTTCAGATTCTGTGTTTCCTCCTTTACCCCTCCCCAGCTTGTGCTTTCTGTCTCTCAAAAATAGATAAACATTTAAAAAATTTTTTTAAGAAAAAATACAGAAAAGTACAAAGAGGAAAAAATCACCCATTTCTCCCCCATAACAAAGGTAGTAATTAGAGTAAAATCAGTTTATTGTCTTCAGAGTATAAAGTTCTATGGCATTTTTCTGTTTGTTATTATTTGTAAATATTTTAATGGCTGCATAATTTGCTGGACTAAGAGTGGAGGCTTGTAAATTAGAGGCAGAACTTTGTTGTGAACAGTTTTGGGGTTGGCCAAGGGCCTGCATAAAAACTGACATCTCTAATTCCTTTTGACTTTGGAGCAAGGAAGAATTAATTCCCTTCATCTTCTGTCTGGTCTCCCTTTAGCTGCCTTAACTATACAACATATCCCACTCCCCTAAGTATGGTATCTGGTTTGAGCTACACACCCTCCTCTGATGAACCCCTTGAGAGGGGTCATTTGTAGCATGTTCCCCTGGGTTTCCAAATTGACCTGTGCTACTCTTGGTGACGCAGCCTGTGGCACTGTAGTGTCTCTTTCCTGGGCCACTTCTATTCTGGGGCAGTCTATCCTGAGCTAGTCTTTCTAGCAGAAGGAGTATAGGTGAGTTCACTCTTGGTTTGTGATTAAAAGTGGGACATCGTTGGGGCACCTGGGTGGCTCAGTTAAGCATCTGACTGGTTCAGGTCATGATCTCAGAGTACATGAGTTTGTGCCTCGCATCAGACTCTCTGCTGTCAGTGTAGAACCCACTTCAGATCCACTGTCTCCCAATCTCTCTGCCCCTCCCCTGCCACACACACACACTCTCTAAAATGAAGAAACATTTTTAAAATTTTTTTAAATATTTATTGAAAAAAAAAGTGGGACATCTTTGTGGGCATGCCAGGTGGTGGTAGTCATGAGTCCAGGAGTCACCTTTACACGCCTATAGGAGGCCAGCCAAAATGCAGATCCGTAAGGGGAGAGCATCATACTGAAGGAACTTAGACAACGTGGAGATAAGACTAGCCAGCTCTGCTCTTCCCAGGCCCATCTTTCTATGTGCTCTCTTCTGTCAGCCAAGCACAAAAGGACAGAAGCCTACCTTGTAAATGTCTACCTCAAAAGAAAAACTACACATTTAGTTTTTAGAGATAATTAATTTTTTAATTTCATTGCTAATTAAGAAGAGACTAGTAGCACATGGGGATAAGAATCTTGAATCTAATGTAGACAACTGTAGAGAGGCTTCCTTCAAATCTTAGATTCCATCTTTGGAACATCCATGGTTTAGATCATATATGTATTATCTCTTGATTTTTTTTAAAAAATGTTTTTATTTTATTTTTGAAAAAGACTGAGAGAGACAGAGCATGAGCAGGGGAGGGGCAGAGAGAGGAAGACAACAGAATCGGAAGCAGGCTCCAGGCTCCAAGCTGTCAGCACAGAGCCCAATATGGGGCTGGAACCCATGAACCATGAGACCATGACCTGAGCCGAAGTTGGATGGTCAACCAACTGAGCCACCCAGGTGCCCCTGTCTCTTGATTTCTTTACAGACCTCTGACCCAGATGTGATCCTCTGCAATTCCATAGAGTTGATCCGTGAGCAGTTGGCTGTATCTGAGGATGGACCAAGAATTGGGCACCAGGAGGAACAGAAGGATGACTATGTATATGACATTTACTACTTGGAGATGGCCACCCCAGGATGGATTGAGAACATCCTCTCTGTACAGCCCTATAGCCAGGAGTGGGAACTGGTAAGAGAACCCATGAAGATGAGGGGCACGAGGTTGCCTAAGCAATTCTCTGGTCAGGGTCCCTTGTGTCATATGGGTTCAAGATTGTTCTTACCTCTTCTTGTCCTTGCTTAAATGGAAATATTTATTCTAAATGCTTCCTAGAAGCATGGGTTTAGTGCAAAAAATTTTGGGAATAACAGTCTACATTGATAATTTTTACTCTTAATAGGTCTTTTACAAGGTTTGCAATATCATTTTTATCATTTATACCATCCATTCCTGGGGGACATCTGGGGGCTTATAATAAATAGAAAATCAGAAATTATTAACATGAATAGTAATAAAAGCTTTTTTAAAAATTGTATCTTAAGGGAAGCCTGGGTGGCTCAGTCGGGTAAGTGTCCAACTTCAGCTCAAGTCATGATCCGCGGTTCATGGGTTTGAGCCCCACGTCGGGCTCTTTGCTAACAGCCAGCTCAGAGCCTGGAGCCTGTTTCAGATTCTGTATCTCCCTTTCTTTCTGACCCTCCCCTGCTCACACTGTCTCTCTGTCTCAGAAATAAATAAAACATTTAAAAATTTTTATTTAAAATATGAATAAAATTGTATCAAAAGCAGGGAGCCTTGGGTTAAGAAAGCTAACATTCTTAAATGTCCAACTTCGGCTCAGGTCATGATCTCACAGTTCGTGGGTTCGAGCCCTGCGTTGGGCACTGTGCTGACAACTCAGAGCCTGGAGCCTGCTTCAGATTCTGTCTCCCTCTCTCTCTCTCACTCCCTCCCTCCCCTGCTCACCTGTCTCTCTGTGTTTCAAAAGTAAATAAATGTTTTAAAAAATTAAATTTTATTTCTCTTTTTTTTTAGTGAGCTCTGCACCCATTGTGGGGCTCACACTCATGACCCCAAGATCAGGAGTCACATGCTGTACTGATTGAGCCAGCCAGGTGCCCCTTGACATCATTATTTTTTCTTAAAGTTTTATTTATTTATTTATTTATTTTTTAATGTTTATTTTTGAGAGACCAAGAGAGATAGGGCATGAGCAGGGGAGGGGCAGGGAGAGAGGGAGACACAGAATCTGAAGCAGGCTCCAGGCTCTGAGCTGTCAGCACAGACCCTGACGCAGGGCTCAAACTCATGAATTATGAGATCATGACCTGAGCCGAAGTCGGACACTTAAACTACTGAACCACTCAGGCGACCCTATTTATTTTGAGAGAGAGAGAAAGCATGCCTGTGAGCACACAAGCAGGGGAAGGGCAGAGAGAGTCACAAGGAGGCTCCTTACCATCAGCGCAGAGCCTGCCATGGGGCTTGATCTCATTGACCACAAGATCTTGACCTGAGCCAAAATCAAGAATCAGTCACTTAACTAACTAAGCCACCCAGGTGCCCCTGCCATCATTATTCTTTATTTTTTTTTCTCCACAAGCAGGGGAAGGCCAGGCAGGGTGGGGACAGAGAATTCGAAGCAGGCTTTGCATTGACAGCAGCCAGCCCAGTGTGGCCTTAAACTCAGGCACTATGAGATCATGACCTGAGCCAAAGTTGGATGCTCAATCGAGCCACCCAGGCATTCCAATTCTTTTTTTGTTGATGTTGTTTATTTTGAGAAAGTCTGACAGAATCCCAGGAAAGCTCCATGCTCAGTGTAGAGCCCGATGTAGAGCTCCACCTCACAACCATGAGATCACAACCTGGGCCAATATCAAGAGTTGGACACTTAACCCAACTGAGCCACTCAGGCGCCCCTGATGTCATTATTCTTAAAACAAATTCTAAAATGGTGAGAGGCATATTTATCAACCTACCTACACTGCAACCATAGTCTCACAATCAAGCACCCACCTTGGACCATTGTATAGTCCCTCTTCCTGCTCCTCACATTCAAGTTTTGGTTCTGATTTTTGGCATCACCCATCATCCATTTAATCCCTCTCCCACCTGGCTGGCCTTCTAAAGTTTGAAGATCATTGCTGTCACCTGCTTAGAGCTGTCTCTCCCCAGCCTGATGTGTTCCCTTCTGGTGGAATCCATCCTATCTTAGCAGGATTGTGATGCCTGGAGCTGGACTCTGAGTGGGGAGTAGGGCTGCTGTCACAATCTTGTAGCCTAAAGTTACTATAGCCTCTTGTGCAGCAGACCCAAAGCAGCTCCTAGGCTGCCTCATTTTCACACAGTGCTCTCCCATGATCTCCAAGTTGGTCTGCTAATAGCTTTCTGCCTACAACCTTAGAGGTTGTGACTTATATTCATGATTGTGTTGAGATGTGCAGGTGAATGATGACCAGCAACCAGAAGACATTTATGAAGATGATGATGATGAGAACAGTGAGAGTAACTGGCGCAATGAGTACCCAGAGGAGGAGAACAGTGATGGAGATGAAGATTCCAGAGGTACATGGGTGGCAGTGTTGGATGGGAAGGGACTAGTGGGATCCAAGACAGGTGTGAGCACGGTTCACATACATCTTAACTGGCTTTCCTCTCTGCCACTGAGTTCCCAACAACTCACCCACAAGCCATTGGAGCTGTAGGAGCCCAAAGAACCAGTGTTTCCAGGGGTCCTGCTGGGGTTTTAATGTCAGTCAGGCCTGGGTTCAAATCCTTGGTTCTGCCATTGTGTATCTGTGGGTCTTGGGGACATTAACTCACCTCACTGAGCCTCATTCTGTCTCCAGAAAACAGGAGAATATTGCGCTATCCTCAGTGGTGGGGATTACGGGAAACATCTGGCCCAGTGTCTCTTCTCTTGTTCAGTCAAGAGAAGAGAGGTTTGGGAATATTAGGGAGGTTTGCCAGTAAGAGCAGAGCTAGGATTTTGACAAATCATTTATCTAACTTTTCAGGAAGTTGCTGTGTTTGTACTGTTTTGAGAAAGCTGCAACACAGACATGGTACCCCAGGGAAAGAGGAAGGAAAGATACTCATGATAAAGTTCCTTCGATGATTATGTTCTTTGTGTCAACAAAAAGAACTTCTTGGTCTCTGTTAACAGAGGAATGGTTAAACTATGGAATATTCTTTTGGGGAAGTGCCTGTGATATGTTAAAAAGAAAAGGGCAGATGTGAAATTATATTTACAGTATGACTACAACTATTGTAACAAAAAGAAATCCTGTACTTAGGGAAGAAATGAAAAAATATTCCAATGTTGAGGGACTTGGTTTAGATGATGGAGGAATAGAATTGCCTTTTTTTCTTTATTTTTGAGAGAGAGCACAAGCAGTGCAGAGGAAGGGGATAGAGAAACTAAAGGGGCTCAAATTCACAAACCGTGAGATCATGACCTGAGCCGAAGTAGGACGCTCAACCAACTAAGCTACCCAGGCGCCCCCACGCCCCCCCCCCCACTTTTCTTAATTCAAAATTTTCTTTACTAAGCAAGTATTTTAGAATAGAAAACAAAAAACCAGACCTTCATGAGATGGTAAACATTGTCATGGTCACCTAGAAACTCACACAGAGCCCATTTCTTCTATTGTTCTAGGCTCTGATGAATACGACAGCTTCAGTGAAGAGGAAAGAGGCAACAGCAGACCACAGATGTGGAGCAAATACCCTTTGGATGTGCAGAAGGAGTTTGGCTATGACAGCCCCGATGACCTGGATTCAGACTGATGATCCTGTGGGATCTATGAGGTTCTATCACAGGCCTTTGAGGGCTCTGACTGAAGTTTCAGCCATTCTCGTAGCATCCTTGGGTTTCTTAGCTTAACAAGTAGAAGGGAAGAGCATGTCCAACAGCACCATCCTGCTAGTGAAAACTTGTGCTAAAGGAGTATGTCTTCTTTAGTAATAGGGCCCCTTTGTCTCAATCAAAAGTGACCCTATAGTCTGAGGAAAAAAAAATGCTGTAAAAATGAAGCTTCCTGGCCTGGGGATTTTCCCATTCTCCTCCTACACTAAGGCCAGTAAGTGGAGGAGAGGCTCCAGTTTCCTCAGCACTAAGATTTAGCTTTCCCACACCACCAGGCCTCCTGCCTCTGGTTAAAGCCTTTCTTTGATGGAATCTAGAAGGGCTACAGTGGGTCCCTTATAGCAGCATAGACTGGATAGTTGTGGCCATAGAGAGGGAGGTAGAATCTGCCTGAGCTCTGAGAGGTTTGAAGGACTTCTGTCTTCCTTTGGCACTGGGCCAGAGAGAACAGAGTACATATGGATGTGATACTCTTGTGTTTAATAAAAACTAACATTAAGTATGGGAGCAAGTAATTCCTTGAAAACCTTTTACTTTTTATTTTTTTTTTTTTAGAGAAAGAGCGTGAGTGGGAGAGGAAGAGAGGCAGAGAAGCAGGGGGTGGGGGGATCTTAGCAGGCTCTACGATCAACAGAGCCTGAACAGGCTCAGTCCCACAACCCTAGGATCATGATCTGAGCCAAAATCAAAAGTTGGATGTTCAATGGACTGAGCCACCCAGACACACCTCAAAAACCTTTTTTTTAATTTTTTCAATGTTTATTCATTTTTGAGAGAGAGAGAGACAGAGGCTAAGTGAAGAGAGCCAGAGAGAGGGGGAGACACAGAATCTGAAGCAGCCTCCAAGCTGTCAGTACAGATCCCAACACAGGCTCGAACTCAAGAATGGTGAGATTATGACCTGAGTTGAAGTTGGACGCTTAACCAACTGAGCCATCCGGGCGCCTCCCCACTCAAAAACCTTTTAAATATGAATGGCTTTATATGTTTCCACTGTATTTCCTACCTCCCATCCCCACCCTCCACCAAAAATGGGGGGGTGGGGTAGTGAGACAGCAGTTTCAGGATTGACTTTAGACACTAAGGTCTTGAGGCAAGTGAGGAAAAGGAAAGTATCCTAAACGTACCTTGCCAATGAGAAATGTTAACTTCACAGCACTCAGCGGAAAGTGATTAACAGGACTGGTTTGATTACCAGAACTTGAATTCCCTATAAGCACACTGTCCCTACTTCTTTCCATACCACACGTCTTTACTCTGAGTCGGCATTTATTCTTCCAAGAGAACACTGTCCCTTAGAACTTCATGTACAATACTTCTGTTCCATATCTGTACTATGCAATAGTAGCCACTAGTCTTATGTGGCTCAGCTCTTTAAAAAAGGTTAGTGCAACTGAGGAATCAATATTTTTAATTAGCTACATGTGGCTAACAGTTAACTGTACAGGATAGTACAGGTCTATGAAAATAATACACGGAAGCTTTGATTCAAAATGTGCCTTCTTGCCCTGTGTCATGGACTCACCATCACACGGAAACATGAATTGACAAAGATGTCTTCTATCCACATCTTTTAAAATTTCTTAAGTATCTTTTTCTAACCTGCCTCCGCCCATGCTTTCACTTTATGTTCATTCTGTAGGTCTTTTCTTACATTATTTATGTTAAACCTGCCAAAGTGATTCAATTCCATATGTACACAGGCTCTACTCTTGTGTCTAAAAGACCAATGAAATGTTGGTTTACCATCCTAACTATCCACAAAGGTACACTTCAGTGCTGCAAGCAACAGGCAGCAATTTACGTGTTTCCTGTAGGCATAGAAACAGGATTAAAAACTACTCAGTGCCATTATAATGTGCTCACTGCTGTTTCTAGACTAATTAAGGTTTGCCAACATTAAAGGGCTGACAACCTCACATACTGTACCTATTGCAAAAGGGATTAGCACACCAGGAGAAGGACTGAACGAGACAAACAACAAAGACCTTGGAGAAATTTAATTCCACCACAAAGCTTGAGTGCCGTAGGGAGTCTCTGGCTTCCCTCCCACAGAAGGGTTCCTGGGGAAGTCTGTATCCAGCACAGAGGGGAAGAATGCAGTTGCCATCCAGTAATGAGAGGGGGAATGACATGGCTCACTAAGTTTGTATGGGGTCACTTAGGGTGTGAGGCCCATGCTTCCCCCAGGAGAAGCATGGAGGGGGGTAGACAGTGAGTTCTTGGGACAAGCTGGTCATTTACTTCAATGGAGAAAGCTAAACCCTTGGTCAGGGATCCTCAAGACAGGCACACACCACTTCAATGATTAGCTCCAGAGGATCCCTGGGAAAAGTGCCATCTTGGCTCAGACAGGAGGGATGTTTACATAGTCTATGCAAGTCAGCCTTTGCACAGATTCCCTATTGCCCCAACTCATGGCAGTAGGAATGTCCTCTCGTTTTCTCCTCCATGCATACCCTGAACCGAAGACTGCTATGATCATGCTCCCCTGATTGTCTTTATTGAGCAAGTATAACCAAGGTCACTCCCCTGGCTGCGACTGGGGCCTTTTGGTGGAAAAGAATGGTCAGAAAGGGAGATTGCCCCAGTTCTTGTCTTTACAACTGACCAATTCTAAAACCAAAGAATAAGAAGTCCAGGCAGGGGATGAGCCAAACCAGCAGGTTCCTCTGGACACATCACAGGACAGTTGTACAGTCCACCACAACCATGGCTGCTCATGAAGAAAGGAACATCTGTTAGGCCAAACTTGCTCTTCTGGCCCGACCTGGATGCTAAAGCGCAGCCTGAGCACCAGAATTAGTTGCTTCCAATCAGGCAGTCTGGTGAGGAGCCAGATTTGAGGTTGAAGCAGCTTTTTCCCCCAAAGTCTTCACTGATCTCCACAGGGAGAAAATAAAAGTCCACACAAGTACCAAGCTCTTCCTGAGACTGCAGGCCCACCAAACCTCCAGCAAGGGGAGGCAGACAGGACAGGAATGCACTATCCCGATGATCCACATCAAGACAGCTCTGAGTGTAAACAAAGCCCAGTGTTGAGGATGGAAAAGGAGCATGCAGCATGGTGTGAGGTTTTCAGAAAAGGGAAATGACCACTTCTAGCACCAAGGCAGGCTTGCGTGGGTCTGCACAGCATCCCTCACACCAGCCCTAATAGAAACAAGCTATTTGGTGGCTTAGAGATGGTCTTGGATGGTCTCTAAAGCCAATGACAGCTAAGAGAATTCAGGTAATCCACTTGAATTCTAAAACAGTTCATGTCCTCTTAAAGTTCATACCAGAAACCCAGAAACTTACCTTCTATCATCTAGAACAAAGACCTAAGGTCTTAAGTAAAGTAAAGGATTATCCTTCAAAATAGCAGTATTACCAGGCTTCTGACTCATGAATTTGTTCATTTGTCCTTGCTGATTTGAGCCAGGAGCTTGTAATCTGTGACCTACTAACTAAAGTGTAACTGATACATGAGTTTAAAAAAATGTTTAAAGTTCACCTTTGTGACTACGACTCAACAGAAGAATGTGCTAAAACCAAGCAAAAAATCCGTGGTCAGAGTCTGATCCACCACCACACAGAGACACCTCTAAGGACAGAGGGACTCAGTTTGGGGTACTTTGAATTTTTAAACACAATCAGCCTATTGCATCCTGTCAATGAATGAACACCAATGCTTTGCTAGAACTGGGGTTCTGGATTAAATAATAGCAATAAATAATGGAATACAACCGTCTTTCTAGGGAAAGATTGTGAGTCACATGAAGAAATCGTAGCATTTTAGGCCTCTACAGTCAGGTGCTTGGACCTGGTCAGAGGAAAACTTCCCATAAAGCAGCCCCTGTTATAGAGACTTCTGATTCAAACCTCACATAACAAATTAAGAATCAACAGCTGCAGCTATTAACCAAGCACTCCCTCTTTCCCCAGGGCAACTTGCCAAGTGTTTGGTAAGCTGCACCTACTCACCAGAAACAAAACTAAACTATTCCCGTGACCCCAAGCCCTCCCCACCACCACTTTCTATACAGTTCCCACCTTCAGGCTGGCCTCAGACCCTGAGTCTGCTCTGACCACCAGAGCAGACCAATGGCCCTGAGCCCCCTTACGTAATGTGGCCTGCAGGCTCCTTTAGAACAAGAGAGTTGGGCCTGCAGTCTTGTCATCTGGAGTTTGGTAGCCGTAGCTGGTCTTCCAGGCCTCAAGGGACATCACCACTGGCCTCTAGTCAGCTTTCCTTTCAACCTTTTTCTCTTCAGCTACATCAAGCTCAGTCAGGACACAAAAGCAAAGCTGCTGGGTGACTTTGGTGATAGCAGCTAAATGAAAATGGAGAACAGAATTCAGCAAACTGATGGTTAGTTACAATCCCAATATGAATACCACCAAGTTGATTAAAGCACATCTATGGCTCCCTCCCACTTGTCCCTTGGGTATCCTGTGGCAGCCTCTGCCTGTTACCCCTGTAAGCCTCTCTGACCTCCATTCCATGCCCAACCAGAAAGTGATGCACGACTCCTCGTCTCCCCACATGAACTGCACTTTCAGGAGGGAGTGTTTTAACCCAAAAATAGGACTCTAAAGTTAGAACTGAAGTGCTCATTTCATGATCAAAATGGGAGAAGTCATGTGGTCTCCAGTACATCACTTATAGGGGAAGCTTTTAGCCACCACTCCCACCTCTGCACATGTGTGCGTGCACACACACACACACACACACACACACACACACACACACACACACACACGCAGTGAGTGATGGGCAAAGAAACTTACCTAGGACATTACGAAAAAGGAGTGGCCTCTGGGACTCTGGCAGATGAATACCCACGAAGTAGATAGGAACCCCAGAGAGGGCAATCCCAATGCCAATGAGGGAATTGATGGTGTCACTGAATAGAGGCACAATCACCAGAAACAAGGAGCATATGCAGAACACGATGGGAAAAAACAGGCTCAGCTGAAATGGAGGGAAGTGAGATATGAGGTAAAGTGCTATGCAGGAACAGGGTACAGAGAAGTCACCTAGAAGAGATGGCCCACCCCTCCTAGTTTGTTCAGAATCACTGACCTTGAGAGGCCGGAGCCGCTCAGGCTCCTTCCAGCGAAGATAGAGCTGTCCAGCAACAGACAGGCCCACAAAGAACCAGTAGCTGAAGCTGAAGTAGTTGATGAGCAGGAAAACATCTTCCACAGTGAGGTAGATGAGTGTCATGGTGCACTGGAGGAGGAGGGGAAGAGGAGGAGGAGTGGACATTGTTGCCAACAAGCCACCCTAGGAGACTCCAACCACCCAGCAATCAGCATCTGATCTGCCACTCATTGCTGATTTAGCTCCAGTTCTTTTCAGTGACCCCTTGGCATCAGATAGGTCAGTTCTCTGCATTAACCTTCAAGGTGGCATCTCTCCCTCTTCTGTTGGCCCTTTCTACACACAATGCCTCCCTTCTTTTTGCAAGCACTTCAATAACAAGACAGACTCCTTCCCCTTCTTATGGCAGACAGTTAGGCCCTCCTCACTTTGATGCATCAACCTCAACACGAAACACACTGCCCTCTGGAGACCATTACTCCTGAGTCCCAACCACCTGGCATACAAATGGAGGAAATGCCTCCAGAACCAACTCACTGTCCCGAGGTCTTAGAAATGCAGATTGGCAAACTGGATCTATAACCCTGATGAGAGAGGTATGACAGAATTTGACCTCTGGAACTAAAAAGTCCTAGAAGACAAATCAGGGACTAAAGTCCTGATAAGGTCAGATTTACTTAAACTTCAAGAATATGGAGTTTTCCCAGTTAATCTTTTCACCTAGATTATCGACAAA
The DNA here is from genome assembly GCA_017311185.1 of Proteles cristata cristata. Taxonomy (NCBI): domain Eukaryota; kingdom Metazoa; phylum Chordata; class Mammalia; order Carnivora; family Hyaenidae; genus Proteles; species Proteles cristata. Next base: position 267,378 of record JAESUZ010001502.1, on the reverse strand, counting down.
AAGAGCCCATTCTGGGGAGAGAAAGGGGACTGTACTGGAAAAAGTGGGGTGAAAGATGATTCAAAGACAAGATGTCAAATCTCCCCTAAATTTACAAATTCAATCCAATCCCAATAAAAATATTGAGAAGATTTTATGTTATTTTGACAAAATAACAAAGTTCATAAAGAGAAATACAAATGTAATTGCCAGGAAAACTCCAGAGGGGAAAGAAAAAACTATAGAAGTATCCTCAGTCCCTCTTTAGATTTCAGAAATCCAGGGTGCCTGGGTAGCAGACTCAGTTGAGCATCCGACTTCAGCTCAGATAATGATCTTGTGGTTTGTGACCACGAGCTTGACACCGGGCTCACTGCTGTCAGGTGGGAGCCCACTTCAGAGGCTCTGTCCCCTTCTCTCTGCCCCTGCCCCATGCCTTCCCTCTCTCTGTCTCTCTCAAGAATAAATAAACATTAAAAAAAGAAGAGATTTCAGAAATTCAGTGCAAAGCTAAACAATGAAGGTTAGTGCTGATGCAGAAGATTAGTTGAGCTGATGACACTACTTAAGGGGTACATAATTGTACTTCGCACACACGAAGCACCCTAAAAATTAGCTATTATTTTATACAAGAAGAATTTTAAACTATGGATACATGGAATATTCAATAAATGATATTGGTATGGCTGGCTAGCTATTTGAGAAAAAAATTAAGTGAATTCCCCCTTCACTCCATACACTAATATAGAAATTCCAGATGAATCCAAAATTTCAACTTAAGTAATGAAACCAGAAAAGAACTAAATGACAAAAAATAAATAAACTGTCTTCCAAATCTTGGAGTAAGGCCTTTCTCAAGGCCTTTGTTGGCCTTTATATATGTAATACCTTAGTGCAAATTAGAAAACGGCAGTGCTTCTTCAGGTCTTTTTTCATTTGTTAGAATACTTTCATAATTTACTGATTTTGTTGGAATAAAATGCTTTACTGCCATCTACTATATATAAATCTATGATGGGGCGCCTGGGTGGCTTAGTTGGTTAAGCGTCCGACTTTCGCTTAGGTCATGATCTCACGGTTCGTGGGTTCGAGCCCCATGTCGGGCTCTGTGCTGACTGCCAGCTCAGAGCCTGGAGCCTATTTCAGAGTCTGTGTCTCCCTCTCTCTCTGACCCTCCCCTGCTCATGCTGTCTCTCTCTCTCCTAGAAATAAATAAAAATTTAAAAAAATATCTATGACATCTATAATATGAATAGAGGCCCCTAGGTAGTTGGTGTACAACTGACCTGGTTTTTCTAAATATGCTTTACTTTAAAAAAAATAATAATAAAGGAGCTGGAAAGGAGGAGAAGAAAAGAACTACTGACAGAAAGATAAATAAATTTTACAAATTCATTTTTATATTCTTTTGTACTGTTGCCTTCTCTAATGTAATTACATTTTACTTTAAATTTTTTTTCTAAATGTTTATTTTTGAGAGCGAAAGAGAGAGACAGATTGTGAGCAGGGGAGGGGCAGAGAGAGAAGTAGAATCTGAAGTAGGATCCAGGCTCTGAGCTGTCAGCACAGAGCCTGAGGCGGGGCCTGAAATCCCAAACTGAGATCATGACCTGAGCTGAAGTCGGATGCTCGATCAACTGAGCTACCCAGATGCCCTGTTTTACTTTAATATTTTTAAAAAAATTTTAAGAAAAAAAAAGCACTGAGAGGCTTGGGAAATATTCTTAACCAATGGAGCCACCCACGTGGCCCTTGGCTTGGGAAATTTCTTAAGAAGCTAGTATACCTCCCACTCAGTCTTCCCATAATGCCAGCAGGGGGTCTACAGTTGCCACACTCCCCCAGCAGAACTTACATTGAACAACAGAGCAGGGATGGGTGTAAAACGCTCAATGTGGATCATTGACAGTACATCTGGGAGGTGGCCCTCACGGGAGCCCACGAAGAACAACCTAGAAGGACAAGAATGTGTCAGAATGATCCTTTAGCCATGTAGCCATACTCCTCAGACAAACTAGACTCAGAGCTCCAGAAAAAAAGCAGGAAGCAGCATCTCAGAAGCATCACATGTTTTCTATGCATGCCCAACCCAACCTACCCCCACCCTCACCCCTCAGCTTTACCCACAGATGTCTCCAACCTCCAACCATGGGTACTTCAACATTATCCAGGCACATCCTATCTCACTGTTGGCCATGAAGAGCCCCCAGCCCCTCAGCTCCAAAACCCACCAATCACCCAATAAATGCCTCACCCTGCCATCACTCACTGGCACTCCAACCCATTCCACCAGGGGTACCTCCACTCTACCACCCCAAAAATTTCATACTTAATACAATGACTGTTTAAAGAAGGGCAGCCAGCTCTCTATATATCTTCCCCAAGCTCCTGATACATGATAGGACAGGATAAACCCGGGGCTCAAAGAGACAACCCAGCCTTCCTCTCTGTCCCCAAAGAGCCCTACTGATTGAGAAACAGAGCAGCAAGATGTGAACCACCGACCAGTGTGATCAGCAGCATCATGAAGCACATGGCACTCACCATGCTTGGGTGGGCTAGGCATTCACAAGAGATGACCATATCTGGGCTGGGAAGAAGAGTGGGAGTTTGCCAGAAGATGAGTGGGTGGGTGGGAAACAGCATAGGCAAAGGCAAAAGAAGCTAGGAGGAGTGAAAGAGGGTGTCCTCCTTGAAGGTTGGTACTAGAATGCCTGCAGTCCCAGGATAAGGTGTTTGAGGAGACAGCTGGGAAGAATTTGCACACAAGGCCACGCTGTGGAGTCTGAGCAAACACCAAGAGTCAGCTGTGGCTCTGAAGTAAAGTCCTGACAGGATTTGACACAGAGACTCTGGTGGCATCATGGAAGCCAACTAAAGGAGGAAGAGGTTAGGGTATAGGGAGAAGCCCATACAAGAAAGCACCCTGTGACAATTGTCCCATAAGAGAAGAGGCCTGAATGAGGGTAAACACCCTGGCATAGGAGAGAACAAGACATATGTGACAACCTCAGTTAAATTTGGTGATTCATTACGTGAGTGTATGCATATACATGTGTGTGCATGCATGTACATGTTTGAACTGGAACAAGAGGGTAGACATCAAGGGAAAAACACAGAGGCTACGCAAGGAGAACTGATAGCACATAACATCACAACTAGAAAAAAAGCACAGGTGAAGTGCACTGAGATGCTCGTGGGCCATCCAGGTGGAGCCACAGGAGTTGAGGATAGCATCTGGGAAGGTCATAGGGAGTGGGTCATGTTGGGAGTTGGCACACAAGGTTAACAATTTGTGCTAGGTTAGAAAAGAAATATGGTAAAGGGGATGCTCGAAGGGGATAATGTCCTGGTGCAGCAAAGGTGTCTAGTACAAAGCAAAAGACAACTACATAGGTAATAAAGAAAAAGTGAGAAGGTAACACAGAAACAATTGTGCATTATTTTGACATCACTGCAGTCCCCTTTATATGTAGGTCCAGACCTGCACCCTCTGCAACCCCTACCCCCACCCCCATTCTGTCAATGCCACAATATAGCTGAATGAGGTTAAAAGGCACCTACCATGTAAGGATTTTAAGAAGACTGTCAGAGCCGGGGCACCTAGGTGGCTCTGTCAGTTAAGTGCTTGACTCATGATTTCAGCTCAGGTCATGATCTTAAGGTTTGTGGGATTGAGCCCCATGTTGGGCACTGTGCTGACAGTGTAGAGCCAGCTAGGGATACTCTTTCTCTCTCTCCTTCTCCCTCCCTCTCTCTGTTCTTCCTTTGCTCTCTTACTCTCTCACTGAAAAATAAATATATGACGAAAGAAAGAAAGAAAGAAGGAAGGAAGGAAGGAAGGAATGAAGGATGGAAGAAAGAAAGAAAGAAAGAAAGAAAGAAAGAAAGAAAGAAAGAAAGAAAGAAAGAAAGAAAGAAGGAAAGAAAGAAAGAAAAGGAAAGAAAGAAAGAAAGAAAAAGAAAGGGCACCTGAGTGGCTCAGTCAGTTAAGTGTCCGACTTCAGCTCAGGTCATGATCTCACGGTTTATGGGTTCAAGCCCCACATCGGGCTCTGTACTGACAGCTAGCTCAGAGCCTGGAGCCTGTTTCAGATTCTGTATCTCCCCCTCTCTCTGACTCTCTCCTGCTCACCCTGTCTCTCTCTCAGAAATAAATAAAACTTTTTTATTTATTTATAATTAAAAAATTAAAAAAATATATGATAGCTTGGAGCCTAGAGCCTGCTTCAGATTCTGTGTCTCCCTCTCTCTCTGCCTCTCCCCTGCTCTCTCTCTCTCTCTCTCGCTCTCTCTCTGCTCCTCTCTCTCAAAAATAAATAAACATTTAAAGAATTAAAAAAAAAAAAAAAAAGATCGACAGAGCCAACTGGGATGTCTTAGGAATCAATAAGGCTATAGGAAACACCATCTTTGGGTGGGGTAACTTGTTAAGAGTCACATCTGGCGCACTCCTGGCCATACCAGGCTGAAGTAAGGTAAGATGGCACCACAATGTTTTATAAGACTTTGATCTCTCTATTATTCTGGTTACCCTAGGGAGGCCTCAGGGTGACATGGACTGGGGTGTCAAAACTAGTAAGAAAAATACATAGGATGAAACTTTTTTAATTAGTTCGTCTTATCTGTTCATGCATAAAATATCTTTTGAATATCTATTACACTCCCAGTCCTGGGACAGCAACATTTATAAGGTGAGTGGAAGAGAAATCAGGAAAGAAGCCTTCCTCTCAGATATGAGAGTGTCACAGAGTCACAAGAATAGTTTCAGACGTAGAGGGTGGTAAGCATCACTTGCTTTGGGGCTCCAGTGGGAGAAGGACTAAAAGCAGGCTAAGGAGGTCACTGGTACACTTAATAAGAACATTTTCACATAGTAGAAGCCAAAGTATAATGGTTAGAAAAAGGACTGACAGTCAAAATGCAGACCACTCCCTCAAGAAGTGTCAGGAAGAAGGGAGATAAGAAAAGCTTGTTTGTGATTTCACTAAGCAGAGATGAGAGAAGTGCAGAGCTGGCTCCAACTGAACACCCACCAAAGAGAAGGGCCAAGTGACAACGCAAAATGCCAAAGAAGAAGGTGGTACTAGAACCCAGAGTGAGCCTGGAAAAGCAGAAACTTTTCCTCTTTTCTCTGAAACAAGAGGAAAGACAAGTGCTCCTATAGGTAAGTCTACACAGAGAGGGGACCAAGAGCCTACCTGCCAGCCTTACTGTGTTTGAAATGAGGGGAAGAGTCATCCTGTACTAACACCTGGTACACAGCAAGTGCTCAATAATAATCTTCTAAAGGAATGAATCCTGGGGCTGCAGCATAAGGAGCTCGAGTATAGTCCCTGACAGGGTCACTACTCCAAGCTACAACCTTCCTCCCCTCTACCTGTAACCAATTTGTCCTCGTCTCAGATGGAAGCATGAGCTTCAAGCACACAAGTGTTGGCACAAAGGCAAGCATATGCATGCACACTAGCTTACACACACATACACCCTGTATCTCTAAGAGAAAGAAGGGAAAGAAGGGCTCTTACAGGCTCACATAGAGCCTGAGAGGATTAAATACTGCAGTCTGTTATGGGTAAGGCAGAAACACAGTACCTTGATGAAGCAAAGATAGATGCATTGAGGCCCCCAAAGCAGGACAGGGCAACGGCAATAGGAATGGTCCAGCTGAACATGCCAAACGTCTGGTCAGCAAATGTCTGAGGGCAGAGCACAGAAGGCACTCAGCACGGGACAGGGTTTCGTAAGCTTCCTGTACCTATGCTTCAGGACATATGCCATCACTACTGAGCAGCTCACCACCCTCTAACCTAGCCCCATCATCCCACCCTGCAGAACTGGAGTGGCTGCAGAAAGGGAGGTTGAGCCATTCAGCGTTATAAGAAGATGAGCAAATGGGTACTCACCACAGCCACAGCATCACTGTCAAGGACATCTGAAATGCTCAGCACTGTGTAATAGGCCACATTGGTCAGGATATAGATGAGCGTCACAATTGGCATAGAAATCCCAATGGCCAGGGGCAAATTTCTGTCAGGACAAGTGAGACAGGACTATCTAGAATCAACTCTCCTTAGAGTAAAAAAAAAGTTCACCCAGGGATTTTTCTGAAGTTTAACAGTTCCCTGGCTCTAAATCTTTGAGGCAGGCTCCTCTTCCCCACCTAGGGTGGGTATGAATCCCATGCCCTTTCTATGGAGAAACAGAGAGAGAGGAACAAGGAGAAGGAGAGGGGGAGACAGAAACCCTTCTCTGTGAAGACAGCTGAGGATCAGTATTTGATCCTCACCACAATAGGACCAATGCATCCCACTGAAGGAGGAGCAGTGTCCTGCAGGGACTGGTGGTCAGGCTGGGACCGGGCTGCTCAGAATCAACTTCTGGCTCCCCAGGCTCAGTGTCAGCACCAGAGTATGAGGTTCTAACACCTTAGCCCCAGCTGGGTCAGCCACTGAAGAACCAGTCACTGAAGAACCTCTCCTTGAGCAGGTGTAAACCTGAGGGTGAGGAGCCACAGGCCCACCTTCACTCATTCCCAGCATAGCCCCTAATTCCTCCAAGCTAGAGAAAGGGGAGTAGGGAGAAGAAGGAATGAGAGAAAGAGTAAGGAGGGGAGGGAAGAAGGCAAGTGCACCCACTATCAGCAGGAGTTCCAGCCAAGCTGGGGAGTGAGAGTGTGATCCCACCGTTACCTTTCTGGGTTTTTGATTTCTTCTGTTACAAAATTAAGGGTGTCCCAACCTGAGTAAGAGAAGAGGGCAGAGTAGAGGGCGAGAGAGAGGTCTCCCACGTCCCAGGAGGAACCCTCAAAGGCGTCCTGAAAGTGCTCAGAGTGTCCTGTGGGGGCAAAGGCAGGTAGGGGAAGGGGTTCAGGGAGAAGGAAGAGGAAGAAGGAGGGAAGAGATGGAAGGTATAAAAAGAAGAGAAGAACAGGGAGAGACAATAAGAAAGAGGAAGTGCAGAGGGGGAAGAAAGAGGGGGAAGAAAAGAAGGGAAAAGCAAGCGGGAAGAGGGAAGAAAAAAAAAAACCATAATTTAACACCAAAAGAACAACCACCAGCTCCCTGTACTTTATTACCCCACCCACTCCCTCAAGAAAGTTTATATTCCTGTAGCAAAATTACACAATCTCAGAAAAACAAAGGCACTCCTGATTTCTGAAGTGATAACCCCTTTTACAAAGCTCTGCTGAATTTCCAAGTGACCTCACAGTAGGCCTGAGCTCTTCTTATTATTTTTTAGACATAACCCTTTTTCACAGTTTTAACTAACAATTAGACCTTCCTGTGGAACTCTCTCTTTTGGCCAAGACCACTGCACAATGTGGTCAGTTTTCTCATTCTCGTGGGAGAACACTGTTGCTCTACTCTCAGGGGCTGCGGTTGCATGCGGCAAGAAATCACAAGCTATGTAGGAACTGGGGTGTTCTCATCTCTTGCTGAGCCTGGGGTAGGCCTATGCCACTTCCACCCATGGAGAGCCAGCCGGGGCACCTGTCGTTCTTCCTGGAGGCCCCTGGAGCCCGCACACTTGAAAGCCAAGGGAGCAGCACCCAGTTTCCCAGAAGAGAGACCTTTTAGGCACACTGGAGGTTTTTTAAACAAGATCCATACTTCTAAGGAAGCCTGGTGTAACCTCCTGCAAAAAGCAGACCTATTCTTTCAATGTGTCAAAAAGGGATGTGTATGCAGCAAGAGAAGGGAAAATAGGGGTTTTTGTGCCCAAGGGGTGTCAGTCATCACTCCCAGCAGTGGTTTCCTAAGGCATAGATCTTGGTAGGACAATAACTCAGCTACCCAATTTGACCTGAGATGTTCCTGGGACTCCAGGGACCTCCAGATGGCTGGCTGTACTAACTTGGCACATACGCCAAGGTACTGGACCAGCTGCCTAAGAATCACTCAAGCACTTAAAAACAGAGCTTTTTGGGGCGCCTGGGTGGCTTAGTCGGTTAAGCGTCCGACTTTCGCTTGGGTCATGATCTCGCGGTTCGTGGGTTCGAGCCCCGCGTCGGGCTCTGTGCTGACTGCCAGCTCAGAGCCTGGAGCCTGTTTCAGTCTGTGACTCCCTCTCTCTCTGACCCTCCCCTGCTCACGCTGTCTCTCTCTCTCTTCTAGAAATAAATAAAAATATTTAAAAAAAAAAAAAGAAAAACAAAAATAAAAACAGAGCTTTTTGAACTCCAAAACCAACCAGAGTTTAATCCAATAGATCTGAGAAGGGGCTCTCACCTCCCCCTGGTAAATGTAAACACAGCTGAGCTTAGAGACAGACGATAGAGAACTGGGTTGTTTAAGTAAGTGATTGAGATATCTTTGGCCAAAGACACGACCGACCAGACTTCTCTAAGAGCTCAGGCGACCTTGTGAGGCCTCTTAGCCTCCCATCCAGTCTCCTCTGATTCAGGAATGAAAAGCTTTCTAAAGCCGACATACAGGAAAGCCAGTGCTTCATACTATTTTAATATTTTGCTAAGAGCTGACTTTGGGGACCAAATGCTAAATAAAAGCAAAAAGTAAAGACTCTAACACAACCACTCATTTCTATACTCCATCTACCCTCCACGCACACCTTCCCACTCCTCTCAAGGAGGGCCAAGTCTTCCTACTTGCTGCCTGGCAGTCACAGACCAAAAACAGGGCCTCAGCAGGGCTCACTCTATCCCCATCAGTTACATTTATGATCCAATTACACATGACCTAGTCTCTCAGCTGCCTTCTTGCAATGTTCCCGGCCTCCACAAAGAGAAAACAGTCCTGAGGGAGAGACTGACTCATGTTCAGTTGGCCAAGCCAGCCTGGTCCAAGAAGCCCAGGAACAGATGTCATACTCTCACTGACCGTCTAGGACATACACAGAACAAGCTGACCAGTTAAGTCAAGATTCCTCATGTCCTCCTCAGGAAACCCACGCAAATTCCCAGAGTCATTCACCCTCCTTCCCACCCCAGGCCCATCTTACCCTGGCACAGTTTAACGAGGCCCATGACAATGACGGCAATGAGCGCTAGGACTTTGGCATAAGTGAATGTGTCCTGCACACGTGTGCCCCATTTGACATAGGCACAGTTGACAAATGTCAGCAGACCTAGAAGGAAAAACAGAAAAATCACTGGCATGCTTGAGCTGAGGGCACAGGTCTAACCTCTCCTTAGAGAGCATCACTTCTGCCCTGACTAAAACCAAAGGGGCCAATGATCTATTCAGAACCACAAGAACAGGCAAATAGAGGGCCATCCACCATCTGTCCATCACTGTTGACAAGTTAAGATACAAAGGCACACATTAACACATATTCATGAATTCTTTTTTGAATCATTTTTTGGAAATTGCCCCCAGGCCCAGGAATAATGGACTTCACCCACTCTTCCCCATGCAGACTCCCAAGGTTCCAAACCACCCAAGGCACAAAACACTTCCATGGCTACATTAGAGAATGGGGACAAGAGCGGTCCATCAATAAATGAGGTGAATTTAATACAAGTGGCAGGTCACCTAGGAATTAGAGAGACAATGTTTTGCATGTAAGTATATATATTTAAAAGCCTGTACGTACCTGACAATTCCACGTGCATCCTCTCGATTAATTCTCACAACCCTAAAATATAGGTGTCCCTATTCCTATAGATAAGGCCAACTTTATCTATTCCTATTTTATAGAAGGCTACCGCCATTCCTAAGCTTACAAGGCCCCCTCCTCATTCACCCCCTCCATTTCTTCTCTTTTTTTTTTTAATGTTTTATTTATTTCTAGGAGAGAGAGAGAGAGACAGTGCGAGCAGGGGAGGGTCAGAGAGAGAGGGAGTCACAGACTGAAACAGGCTCCAGGCTCCGAGCTGGCAGTCAGCACAGAGCCCCACGCGGGGCTCGAACCCACGAACCGCGAGATCATGACCTAAGCGAAAGTCGGATGCTTAACCGACTAAGCCACCCAGGCGCCCCACACCCCCTCCATTTCTATGCAAACCTCCTGATTCTCAGTGAGGCCCATGGAGAACCGTTTGCCCAATTCTCTAGGCTCCTGTCTGCACTGCTGGCTTTAAGTTCCCACTTTTTTTGGACATCAGTAACATCTGGGCCCTGTGCTGAGTGTCCCAGAACCTTACCCTTGAGAAACAGGGACTCCTCTGACCCACCAGGAGGATACAAGAACAGAATACAAGAGGCTCCACCATGACACTGCTAACTACCGCCCTAAGCCTCCAAAAACAGAACTTTTATGTGAACCTCAGATATTATTATAAAATCATTTGGGTTCATCCCCCAGGTGGCCTCTACCTATTCCTACCCATTTTGCACTCTCTTCTTCACCTAGACTCTCTTCTTACTGGTGCCATATAAACATTTAAAAGAAAGTCCTTTCTTCCTCCTCCTGCCACAGCCAGCAACTCCCACTTTCAAGGTCTAGCTCAGTCCCCACTTCCTCTGTAAAACCTCTCCCAAATATGCCAGCCAGCCTCTCACTGAGCTCTCTCCCTGAACCCTATGGCATTCCCATTTCACAGCACAGCTTAGTAACTCATGCTATGGTCATATGGACATCTATCTCAAGAAGGTCTCCCCCTTGGGCATGGGTGTGGTGCTTCCCCAAGGAGACCACAAACTATTAGGGGGAAACAAAAGCATATTGTTTTCTTAAGCTTATTGCTAAGCAAAGAGGGGAACTGATGAACTCTGGTTGGAATCAAGATGGTGATGACTTTTGGAGTGCCTGGATGGCTCAGTCAGTTGAGCATTCGATTCTTGATTTTGGCTCAGGTCATGGTCTTGCAGTTCGTCAGTTCAAGCCCCATGTCAGCCTCCCCACTGACAGTGTGGACCATACTTGAATTCTCTTTCTCTTCCCTCCCCCACTCACACACGTGCTCTCTCTCTCTCCCTCAAAATAAACAAACATTAAAAAAAAAAAAAGATGGTGATGACTTTCACTTAATCACCAATTCCCGGGAGTGAGGCAATTGTCAGAAAGTTGACATTTCTCTACACACATGTGAGAAGAGCCTAGAGTCTGTGAAAATAAACATGGTGGCTAAATAGCCTCCATAGCACTTAAAGAGCTTTCCCTCAGTACTCTAGCAAATGATACAGATGCTCACTAGTTAGTCATGTGGGGGACGGGGGGAGCCGATGGTCAAAGGGGAGGGAAGGCCAAAGGAATGCATGCTGCTGGCAGGTCTTCCCAGGGACCTGCCCTGCTAATCAAAGTTCTCTGTGTGGGGTTAAGCCTAGATCAGCCAGCATAAAGATTACCTAGTTAATAGCCACCAGTAATCCACAGACCTCTATCCAATACAGTAAGCATATTTTGAGGTACCTGTCAGGCCCCTTCTTGGGAATTGCTCCCCCTCACCTATCAGAGCTGATCACTCAAACTGAGCCTATTCAATTGTCTTTCCCAGGAACACAGAGTGGGGTAGCAAGAAGGAATCTATCTAACAGTAGCAGAGTTGGGAGACACAACAAGTCAAAGGTACATACAGGCCCTTGTAATAACAGAGGAGCAAAAACCACAAAAAAGAAGAGGAAGGAAGCAGGACTATGAAAAGCAGCAGAAGTGAGAGGGCGTGCAGCTTGTGAGAAAAACACTAACAGAGAAAGATGCAAAAATACACAGAAATACACAGAAGACATACTCCTCAGCCCCACTGACAGGCTCTCCCTTTCACTCCTGTTCCTTCTCCTTGCCTCCATCCTGCTACAGATTCCCCCCTGGCTTGATCCTCTCTGCACAAAAGTAAATATTGCACACAATGGCAATTCAGTGACCAATAAGTGAAAGGCAGCTCCTCATGCCCTGAGAGCCCCTTCTGAATGACAGCTGGGAAGATACAAAAGAGCCTCGTCACAGTGGTTGCCTCTGGGGAAGGAGAATGAAGCTCTGATGAGCGAGAGACACTTTTCCCATTGTATACTGCTTTATACTCTGATTTGTTTACCATGCACAAATGCTTCTTCCTTGGTAAAAAATTAAAATACTTAATCTAAAACAATGTGCAGCCAGGGAGCAAGGCCAGAAGTAGAATGAGGTGAGGAGGGTGCCTGGGGCACAAAGTTCAAGGAGGTGCTCACTTTCTGGGCCACCTGGAGAACCTCAGAGTGAGTGCATCCTTTTTTTTTTTTTTTAAGTTTATGTATTTATTTTTTAAAGAGGGGGAAAGAGCATGAGCAGGGGAGGGGCAGAGAGAGAGAGAGAATCCCGAGCAAGCTCTGCATCATCAGCACGGAGCCCAATGCGGAGCTCAAACTCCCCAATTGCAAGATCATGACCCAAGCCGAAACCAAGAGTTGGACTCTTAACTGACGAAGCCACCCAGGTGCCCCCAGAGTGAGTGTATCCTTAAATGTTGGCCCCAGGAAACTTACTTGCTTCACCGTTCTCTCAGCCCTGCCAGAGAACAGGGAGCTTCAAGAACAGTCTACCTTGTGGAAGCCAAGTCCCCTTAATGTTTTCCTGATTCTAATTAAGAAACATTTCACCATCTGATCCCCACCCCTCCATGCCTCCCCAAACTCCCATCTAGCACCATAGATTCTGTCAGGGCTCAAGCACAAAGCTGGGCCTGGAGGCCAGGTGCTCAGATGCAGCTGCACAATTACAACACCTGACTAAGCCTTCCCTCTTCTCCGATCTCATTTCCTGGCTGGAAAGCCTACGCTGATAAGTGTGGGGTCCATGTGAGGGTGTTCAATCTCTAGGAGCTTGTAGCAGATCCATACTCAACCCCAAAGCAGAAACAAATCCCTAAAGTCTCTTTGTGGCAAAAACTGCTAGTTATCTCTTAATATCTGTTCTTCCATTTCTTCCTCAGTGATAGAAATTTTAGCGGGAGTCACGGCTGCCCCAAATAAGGCTGACATTTCCTGACCCCTCTCCGCAGGCAGGTATGGCCAAGTAACTAAGCTCTTGTCCCAAGGATGTAAGCAAACATTCAGATAACTAAGACCTCAGGAAGTCTCTTTGAAGGGCAGCACATGCCTTTCTTTGTTCTCCCTATCAGCAGACTTGATAGCTAGAGCCTGAGTTGCCACCTTGGAACACAAGCTGGATAGAAGTCACATGCTGAGGATAAAAGAGCAGGAAGGCGAGAAGGAAGGAACCTGGCCCCCTGAAAAATTATGAAGTCATCCTACCAGCCCCACATTGCTGTGAGAGAGATAAACTTTTAATATGTGAGAGAAATAAACTTCAATATATTTGAGCCATGCTGCTTTGGGTTTTCAGTTGTTTGAAACAGAAATTAATCCTGGATAATACATGCGCCCTACAACAGGACTGTGGCTCTCATATTCTCTTTCTGATGAGAAGGTGATTTGGCAATCCGCAGCTATAGTCCCAGTTATGCTGATAGTCGCAGCTCCCCTCTCCCACAGCAACAGGGAGACGAAGGAACGCTTCCAATTCCTCCCACAAACAAGCTGGGTGTTACGGAGGGGCACTCAAGGACAGAGGAGCACAATCCTTAACAACAGCAACAAGGCAGAAGAAGGAAAAAAGCAGGGGAGAGACCATCTACAGATATATTAGGAGAACAATGTTCTACAACAGTCCAGGAGAAGTATACTCTTCCAAATGGAAATACTGAAATCTGGAGGATGCATATGAATATGTCAGGTATATGCCTTTTTGAGAAACCCCCTTTTTTGTTTGTTTATAGTTTGTTTATTCTGAGAAAGAATGTGTGTGTGTGCTCATGCACAAGCTGGAGGGAGCAAAGAGAGAGAGGGAGAGAGAGAGAATCCCAAGCAGGCTCCAGGCTGTAAGCAAAAGAGCCCAACACAGGGCTCAAACTCATAAACCACGAGATCATGACCTGAGCCAAAATCAAGAGTCAGACACTTAACCAACAGAGCCACTCAGGCACCCCCTCCTTGGTTTTAATTACACAGATACCACACATTATTTACTCTTATTATCAAACCATTCAAGCTCTATATAGGGGTAGACTCCAGGGTCTTTCAGACTGGTAAAGACCCAGTCCTTCTGAGGCCTGTCACTTTCAGAACATGAAAGCTGTCTATCCATAGCAACAACTGACCCAAATAGGGGAGCATACCCTTCCTTCTCGGAACTCTGGCCAGGCCTGAACCCAAGATGGCAAGAGACAAGAGAAAGTTATTCAGGCATTATACAGTGTTTCTTCACTCTACTCTCCCCCTTGGCAGTCTCCCTCCCCATCTCCTCCGGCTTCTGCTCTCCTCCTCCTCTACCTCCTCCGGCTCCTCTTCACTGAGAGCCTTGCCAAACAAGGCAAGGAGGGTGGAGGGTGGGGTGACTGGAGTCTCAGTGTGAGCAAGCCTCTGCTGTGATGCCAGTGTCAATGCTTCTATACTGAAACCTTTACAGCAGATAATCTCCCATGGTATGTCTGAGCCTACGCAACGGGGAGGATCCCAAAGATAAACAGACTGACAACACCTAAGACAGAAACATGGCCCTTCTACAATCAAATCAAGTACTCCTGGGCACCTGAGTTACCAAGAATACTGCTGGTCACCTGGCCAGAGAAAGGACAGATGGACTTCAAGAATTGTCATTTTCCCCTACAGTCTCATAAGCGCCTCTCAGCATACTGAGTCCAGTTGGCAGCCTGAGGCCCCACCCACCACAGACAAGTCCAAGCTCCCAGCACAGATATGAGTAGAATGCACCTTTAGGACATAGTTTCTCAACCTCAGCACTACTGACATTTGGGGCGAGATAAGGCATAATTGTGCGAGGCCGTCTTGTACTTTATAAGATGCTTCTCTGGCTTCCACCCACTAGATGCCAGTAGCACCCCTTCCCAGCGGGGGTGACAACCAAAAATCTCTCCAGACTTTGCCAAATGCCTCCTGGGGTACAAACCCGCCTCTCGTTGAGAACCACTGGCCTAGGATAATAAGTAGCTAAGATGGCATGAAATTTTAAAAAAAAAAAAAAAAAAAAAAGTTGCTAGGATCTCTCTGCCAGTGTAACCTGGGAATAGGGTAGGGAGCTGCTGGAAAGCTAGGATTCTGAAACAGTAACACCTTCAAGGGCCAAGTAGGTAATACAAGTAAGCAATGGTAAGAATGTGTGGGTATAAAACAAGAGGGAGTGGAGGGCTGTAGCGGACTAAAGATTGTGTGCTCCTTTAAAAGGGAGCAACCACTACTCAAAGGCAGCTGATTGTGTCAGTAAGGAATGTGGGTCCAAGGTTGCCAGAACTTTTGAGTTTTCAACAGAAATGTCCAGTCCTGATTTTCAAATATTGGCAATTCAAAATTGCTTACAACACTAGGCCAAACAAATATATCTGTGGGTCAAGTCTGACCCATGGGGCACGAGCTTACAGCTCTGACCTGGAGTGGTTAGATGGAGACTATCTGGGCCTTTTCTTTTAGAATGGAACTTTAATTGTCTAGCTTGGCATGGTTTTAATTTCTGTAGACGGTCTCCCAAACAACCTGGGCCCTTCTAATATCTCACTTTCAGACTAACTTAATTCTCCTACCTCACCTAAATTTCACCATGGTGGCAAGTGCAGACTTTTGGGGTTTTCACCCATAATTGTGATCTAATTGGTTTCTTCCAAATTTTTGTCTCTTAAGACCATGCTGTTCTCACTGCCACCCCTGCCCAAAGAGACTCCCTTCAGCAAATTCCGGCTTTGTTAGATGATGCATCAGCCCTATTCTACACCCTAAGTTCCAAGAAGAGGAGCAAACTGAACTCCAAAGTCCTGTCAGGATGAGACATGGTTTTATGTCTTAGGCCCATCTCTGACAAGTTCCTGCCTACAGGCATGCATTGTGGAAAAGCCTGAGCTTCTAGGATAGGGGCTTGAAGGAATTCTGATCCTGAGTAATCTGGGTAAAAGTACACTTGAATAAAAGCAGCTACAGATGCCATGGATGTACTTCTAAGAGATGAGGTCTCTTCTCCAATCAAAAGAGCAGTTCTTGGGATGGGGCTGGGCTTCCTAAGCACAAAAACATTGGGGAAAATCATAAAGTGAAAAAGATTTAGCAAATAAAAATCTTTTGTACATGAAAAATTATATATAGAGGTGTCCTTTGACTTAGTTATTCTTGGAATTCACCCTAAGGCCATCACAACACCAATGCACAGGCACTCTCAATTGGTTAGGAAAGAGCAGAAACTCACAAAACCTCCTAGAAGAAAATTGGGTAACATATGAAGAATCTTAAAACCGTTTATTTCTTTAGATAGACCCAAGTATTTCTCTTGTGTAATTCTACCCTAAAAAAAGATGCAGAAACTCTGAAACTGTATATACAAAGATTCCCACAGCAGTATTATTTATAATGATATTACAGAACACTTACTATATGCCAGATACAGAGAAGTACTATACATGTATTGATTCATTTACTCCCCACAACCGTCTTTTCCGTAGGTACAATTGATATTTCCATTTTACAAATGCGAGGACCAAGGCAACAGTTAACTAACTACTCCAGGGTTAACAGCTGGAAAAACAGCTGGTAAAGCTGGAAACAATCCCAGTCTGGCATGGGAGCCTATGATCTTAACCACTATATCACACTGCCAGGAAACTACTTATGGTTCCTAAACCATGTTTTTAAAAAATTTTTTAATGTTTTATTTATTTTTGAGAGAGAGACAGATATAGCGTGAGCAGGGGAGGGTCAGAGAGACAGGGAGACAACAAAATCTGAAACAGGCTCCAGGCTCTGAGCTAGCTGTCAGCACATAGCCCGACGCAGGGCTCAAACCCATGAACTGTGAGATCATGACCTGAGCCGAAGTCAGAGGCTTAACCGACTGAGCCACCAAGGAGCCCCTAAACCATGTTTTTAAAGAATATCTCATGAAAGGGACTAAATACTAAAAATTTTAAAGTATTATACAAATCACAAAGAGTATGCTCTCAAGAGTACTTGTAAAAAATTAGATAAGCACAGAAAAAAAAATAGTAGAAAGTATTTCATATAAATAGTAGCAATAGTTCTCTGGGAGTTAAAATTATAGGTGATTTTTCTTTGCATTTTCGAAGGGCTTATAACATCTACATATTACCTTTTAATAATAATAATAATAATAATAATAATAAAGACATACTACTTTTAAAATGTTTCTTTTGAAGAACATTTCACAAGACAAAAAAAAACATGGTATGCTAAATTTAAAATGCAGAATATAAAGTTATATGCAAGTATGATAACAATTCTCTAAAAGAAAGAAAAGAGGACATGATTTAATTATTAAAAGTGCTCATCTTTTGGTGGTAGATTATGGGTGATTTGCAGGCAAGTTAATTTTCTCTTTAATGAATACATTTTATTTTATTTTATTTTTTGATGTTTATTTATTTTGAGAGAGGGGGAGGTGCAGAGAGAGAGGGAGAGAGGATCCCAAGTGGGCTCCACGCTGTCAGTGCAAAGCCCAATGAGGGGCTCAATCTCACGAACTCATGAGATCATGACCTGAGACAAAATCAAGAGCCAGAGAGTTAACCAACTGAGCCACCTAGCCACCCTTAACACATTTTATTTATTTTTTTAAAAAATTTAAAAAAAATTTTTTTAAATGTTTTATTTATTTCTGAGAGAGAGAGAGAGAGAGAGCATGAGCAGGGGAGGGTCAAAGATAGAGGGAGACACAGGATCTGAAACAGGCTTCAGGCTCTGAGCTAGCTGTCAGCACAGAGCCCGATGTGGGACTCGAACCCACGAAGTGTGAGATCATGACCTGAGCCGAAGTCGAACACTTAACAGACTGAGCCACCCAGGCGCCCCAAAAATTTTTTTAATGTTTATTCACTTTTGAGAGACAGAGAGAGACAGAGCGTGAGTGGGGGAGAGGCAGAGAGAGGGAGACTCAGAATCGAAAGCAGGCTTCAGTCTCTGAGCTGTTAGCACGGAGCCCGACACGGAGCTCCAACTCACAGACTGCGAGGTCATGACCTGAGCCGAAGTCGGACGCTTAACCGACTGAGCCACCCTGGTGCCCCCTAACACATTTTATAATCAGAAAATTCTTCGTCTTTTTTTAATGTTTATTTTTGAGAGAGACTGTGAGCAGGGACAGGGCACAGAGAGGGTAGGAGGGAGAGAGGACCTGAAGCAGGCTCTCTCAGCCTGATGCCTGATGTGAGATCATGACCTGACCTGAAGTCAGATGCTTAACTGACTGAGCTACCCAGGTGCCCCAGAAAATTATTCTTTTTCTAGACAACACAGTCCGGCAGAGTTCCTCTGGCCAGACCCTACCAGACATACAATATAGCTGACTACCCACTCTCCCTCTTCCTGGGGCTCTATGTGGAGTGGTTCCCGTTAACATTTGTCTTTAATAAATTCCTTAAAGTCAGGAGGCACAGTGTACAGTACGATCCTTTATTGCTAACTCCAAGGTACTCTCGGTCTATTTTTAACACTGTGGATAAACTACACATACTGCCAAAGCTTTTGCAAGCAGAGATATGGAAAGGACAGAGTATAATTAAGTGCTTCTGGCAGCACAGTGCCTAAGGAACACAGGGAATTCTGGGCTACTTCTCAGTTAAAACACTAGCTCTACAAGACTGCGTAAATTCACAGCAATCTTCTTTCCTTTTCAGTGACTTCACAGAGAATCCCTCTTTACCACCTCGTGAGAGAAAAAGGAAAATAAAGAGGGATCAACTGGGATCTCTCAAGTTCTGTACTCAGAAACCCAAATATGGGATAGAAGCCACTTTCCTGTCACTGGCCACAAGCAGAGCTTGTTTACAAAGTCAGTGTAAAGAAATCTGAAACACCAATGGGAAAAGCCATTTTGGTGTGGTGCCTGCTGCTTAGAATGGGCTGCAAAGAGTGGAAGTGGCAGGGAGCAGTGGTCCTGTGGGCCTGACGGATAACACCTTGGGACCCCCGCCCCCTCCCCCAATATAGAGAAGCTCTTTTCTCAGCATCTAAACTGGTTTGCTTTCTTTTTCTTTTTTTAACTGGATTAAGATAAAAAGCTGGGAAGCAACATAATTTGTTTCTGAAAAGCAAAATAAGGTCCTCAGCACTGAGGGATTTTTCTGGGTTAAGCCACAAGTAGTGCTATTAACTCCAATCAAAACATCTGACAAGACAAAAATAAGACATGCACCAACCTGTCACAAAGACTAGGGCACAGAACTCTGTAACAGTCAAGAGTCAAAGGAATGTGAGGCACCAAAAGCCACAAACAGACTCAAATTTCTCTCATCTTGGTCCCTTACCCTTACTTATCTCTCAGGGTTAAAGGCTTTGGTGAATTATTTCTTCAAAAAGTAAGATGCGTCTCTTCCTCCCAAAAAGCAAAATATGCTGTTCAAATATGAAGTACCATTAACATTATTAAAGGAACCCACATCCTCAAACACTCTCTCCCACTAAACCCCAGACTTACATATGCAAGCAGCAGCGAGGAGACGGCAGGCCAGGTACGGGGGATCACAGGTAGGGAACGAGGGCTGGATGATGTAGTTGGCGAAGGTGATGGCAATGATGGCCTGACTGGTGGGCTCAACAATTAGCAAGGAGGCCCACAGGCGGATGAAGGCAATGAAGCTCCCAAAAGCTTCTAGAATATAAGCATAGCTGGCCCCAGACTTGGTGATGGTAGTCCCCAGCTCCGCATAGCAAAGGGCTCCAACAACAGAGAAAAGCCCACCAATGGCCCATATGACTAGCGACAACCCATAGGAGGCAGTGTATACCAGCACACCCTTGGGTGAGACAAAGATTCCTGAGCCAATCATGTTGCCCACCACCAGGCTGACCCCGTTCAACAGAGAGATCTCCTTTTTCAGCTGCATAGTTTCTGCAGTCTGTTGAGGTTGCATGCTGACATCTTTCTCCCTGGGCTGGCTGGCCTCAGGAATGAGACGGTAGGTTGGCGTGGGGCTCTCCAGCTCCCTGGCTTCCATGGCAAATGTCTCCTTCACACGTGTGTTTCCTGTG
Organism: Proteles cristata cristata; assembly: GCA_017311185.1. Lineage (NCBI taxonomy): Eukaryota > Metazoa > Chordata > Mammalia > Carnivora > Hyaenidae > Proteles > Proteles cristata. The sequence goes on along the minus strand of JAESUZ010001502.1, from coordinate 247,480 downwards.
GCCTGGCAAAGAAAAAAAAGTGTGTTAGTCTAGGGCAGGAGCTGATGAGTCTCTGGGTTAGAGACCTACAAAGCCAACTTCTTACGTAGGAATGACATGCCTCGCACACAGATCTAAATACAATGAGCTTGTATCAGTTTCCACCACAGGACACAGGGAAATAAATGGAGGTAGGCAGACATCTAGTGCTCCCAAGAAAGATAACCATGAGAGGGTCCAGCCGATGGCAACTTCCAACAAGAGGTACCTGGCCTAACACCCAGGCATTAGGTTGCCATTAGGTTTAGCCATAACACGGATTCTCCCTAAGGTGTAGGTTTTAGTCTGGTCAGTTTACGAGACCAGTGCTCTAACCCCTGAGCTACGGAGCCCAGGCTGGTCAGTTTAAAACCTACACACCAGGGGTGCCTGGGTGGCTGAGTCGGTTAAGCGTCCAACTCTTGATTTTGGCTCAGGTCATGATCCACAGCTTGTCAGTTCAAGCCCCACACTGGGCTCTCAAACTCAACACTAACAGTGCAGAGCCTGCCTGGGATTCTCTCTCTTTCTCTCTCAAAATAAATAAATAAATTTAAAAAATAAAAACAAATAACAACAACAACAACCACCTGCAAATGTGCCCTGCAGACACCAGACTCCCAGTACCAAGTTCACAGTCCTAGCCAGCCTAATCGGTCTCTCACTGCCCACACCCACTCACCTCCATCCAAACATAAACAGAACTTCCAGCCACATGCAGGGACGTCTGTAGCTACTCTCAGCCCAGCAAAAAAATATGAAAGAATATGAGAGGGTGGTGGGAAGGACTAGGAAGATGTTAAGACCAGGGCCATTACAAAGACTAGACCAAGGGGACAATCTTCACGAAAATACATGCCTGTGTGTTGTAAGTCCACAACTTCCTTACTTCCCTCATTGCTGCTTGCCCATTCGACACAGCTCTTCTTCCAAAGTGCCCAGAAAAAAAGAGGTAACAAGACCAGATGGAGAAAGAACATACAGAGGACACCCTAACCTGGGGCTCAACTGCTATTGGTTAATTTGTTTTCCTTTTTATCATGGGCCTCACTACCATGTGGGGTTGCAAAGAGATTCTCCGAAAATAGGACCCAGGAATTTGGGCACCCCGTCAGAGCTCCATGGCTTTTCTTACCCACAGAACTGACACTAGGAAGCTTCCTGTAGGGAGGTGGCACTCACAGATACTACTACTACTTTTGGTTTAGAGTTGGGCCAGTCCAGAAACCTCAAGGAGGTTAGATTTCACACCAATCTTCATATGAAGAACCCAGAATCTGTCAGAGGAAGACAAGAACCTTCCTGATCTTGCACTTAGTATGGCCTTCTCCCTCCTGCAATTCCTGTGGGATTGAGGGAATCACGAATTTAGATCACCTATTTATTCCCACCTCATGTTCTGGAAAAAGGAATCCTGTAAGCCATTTGATTCCCACCCAGGAGTCAGTCTTTTAAGGTCAGTCTTTTAAGATCATAATTTTCCAGGGGTAAGAAAGAGATCAGTACACCATCTTCCCAGAAGCCTCTCATCTACTCAACAAAGATGAGGATACCAGAACCTTACCTCATGGAGCTCAGAGTAAGGGAACCACAGCCACTCAAGAGTAAGTAGTTCTCAGGAAAAACTCCAGTCTCCACAGCTCCATCCAAAACTCCTGCCTTACCCGTTCCAGTCCCCTTCCAGAGTCTGGAAGTGACAGAGACCAAGTGATAAAGCTCCTCTGGGGCACTATCAAGACTTCTCTCACTCCCAGAGCGGAGGCAGCCTACCTCTGCTTAGATAAGAACTGGCTTTAAGGCAGCACCTTGCTTCCTTTCACTCCTGGCACCAGGCCAGGCAGGCTTCCCCATGCAGGCACAGACACGTGGCAACATACTTGTTCTCACGTGTCTGTCAGGTGAGCCAAAGCAACTATGAAAATAAACTTGGAAATAGCAGAGGAGCCTATATTCTCACATAAGTCAGGTGCAGAGAGATCTAGATTGCCTTTTTCCACCCAACTCTACCCAGGGGCAAGCAGAGAAATCTGGTCCCCGGTCCCAGTGACCATTCCAGCATCTCCCCTATTTCATCAGACCCTAGCTAGCCAGGGACAAGAGGCTGCTCTCACATATACTTTTTTGAACTTCAGATGTATGGTTTTCTACACATCAAGCAATTTTGCAACACTTAACTCAATCCTGGACCTACCTGGAGATCTCACAGGTTAAGAGCTCAGTCCCATAAAACTTCCCCTCTTCCGATGCCAAATGCAGGTCTGGGTTGTTACCAGGACTTCCAACTGCCTGGCTATAAACTGGAGGGTCCCACTGCCCCCTCCTCGGGTTCAATTAATTTGCTCGCATGGCTCACAGAAAAGAGTTTACTTGCTAGATTACCAGTTTATTATAAAAGGATATAATTCAGGGGGGCATCTGAATGGCTGTCGGTAGAGCAGCTAAGCGGCTCGACTTCAGCTCAGGTCATGACCTCACAGCTTGTGAGTCCCAACCCTGCATAGGGCTCTAGGGCTCTCTGCTGACATTTCAGAGCCTGGAGCCTGCTTCAGATTCTGCATCTCCCTCTCTCTCTGCTCCTTCCCCGCTCATGCTCTCTCTCTCCCCCTCAAAAATAAACTTAAATTAAAAAAAAAAAAGAAGAAGAAAAGGATATAACTCAGGAACAGTCAGATGGAAAAGATGCTTAGGGTAAGGTACATGGGAAGGGGGTGTGGACTCTCCATGCTCTCTCTGGGCCAGCCACTCACCCCACACCTCCACCTGTTCACCAGCCAGGAAGCTCTCCAAACACTCTCCTGTTGGGATTTTTATGGAGGTTTCATTACAAAGGCATAACTGATAAAATCACTAGTCATTAGAGATTGGCTCAATCTCCAGCCCCTCGCCCCGCCCCAGAGGTCAGACTACACCGAAGGTACCAATCTTCTAATCACAGGACTGGTTCCTCTAGCAACCAACCTCCATCCTTAGGAGACCAAGATGTTTTCCAAAAATCACTTCATTAACATAAACTCAGAGGTATGGGTGAAAGGGGATTGTATAAATAACAAAAGACATCTATTCCACTTTTATTGCCCTTGAGCTAATTCAGGAATTGAGAACAAACACAAGTAGTATAACAAAAAATGCCCCGATGGCTCTTATATAGGAAATTATAGGAACTGTGTCTAGAAACAGTGGATGAAGACCAAATACATTTTTAATCACAATATCATAGAGAAAGAAAAAGAGGTACACTCATTTCACTGGAAAATAAAATTAGTATAAAATGGAATTACCTTGACTTCCAACTTCCATTTATGATGTAGAAAGCTGGGGAAAGCATCACTCCCCCTCCAGTGACAAGAAAAAGCCAAACAATCTACATAACTGATATGGTTTGGAGTGCTGGGGTTTGGAGCTGAGGGCTAAGAAAGAATTCTTAAGATGTCTTCGGTACAAATAGGTAGTTCCATTAAAGTACAGGGACAGGACCTTTGGACAGAAAGAGTCACACGGGGCTTGTAAGGAGGAATGGATCTTATACTTGGGAAGGTAAAGGTTCCGGGAAGTTTCCAGACTTTCACATGCTAAAGACATACAGGATCTTGGGGGCCTAGCTATTGTGTTTTTCCCTCTAGCAAAGTATTAACATTCAGACAGTCAGGAGTTCCTGAAAGAATGTCATACTCAGCCTATCTCAAGTATCAGCCAATGGGCAGTGGGTTATATATTTAATTTTATCTACAGTTCCTTGGCTTTGTTTCCCACATCAAAAACTGTGACTTGCCTTAAAGACACCAGAGAGCTGAGGTTACAGGGCAACCAAGCAGACTGAAATTTAAGGAAAAACAGGCATATCCATGGAGAGACGTAAGCTCTGGCTCATCTCTGCATCTGTATGATGGGACCAATATACAGACATGTAAGACGAATTCAGGTACAATTTTTAATGAATTATTAAAGGTCTTGGGGCACCTGGGTGGCTCAGTTGGTTAAGCGACTGACTTCGGCTCAGGTCATGATCTCACGGTTCATGGGTTCGAGCCCCGTGTCGGGATCTGTGCTGACAGCTCAGATTCTGGAGCCTGTTTCAGATTCTGTGTTTCCCTCTCTCTTTGACCCTCCACTGTTCATGCTCTCTCTCTCTCTCTCTCTCTCTCTCTCTCAGAAATAAATAAAACCTTTTAAAAAATAAAAAAAAAATAAAGGTCTATCATGGATTAGGGGCACCTGGGTGGCTCAGTCAGTTTAAGTGTCCGACTCTGGATTTTGGCTCAGGTCATGATCTCACAGTTTGGGAATTCAAGCCCTACCTGTACTGACAGTGCTGAGCCTGCTTGGGATTCTCTCTCTCCCTCTCTCTTTCTCTGTCCCTTTACCTCTTGATCTCTCTCTCTCTCTCCCTCTGTCTCAAAATAAATAAGTAAAACTTAAAAAAAAAAACAATAATAATGGTCTAGTGTGGGTTAATTAGCAACTAACTAACTAACAGACACTCAGAGATTTTTTTCTCCACAGATCTCAGTGGATTGGATGCTCATAAAAAATACTAGGCAGGAGGCCCGAGAGAGCCCCTCTGTAGCGCTAGTCTGGAGAAGGGAAGCAATCGCTATTCCAGGAAAATACAAAGGTCCACCTGGTGCCCTCTCTAAAGAATAAAAATCTTTCACTGCTAGGGAAAGGGTGGCAAAGCTCTGCCACTCCCAAAGCAGCTGGGGCAGAGTTGAAAGAAAAATAAAACAACCCTTTATTACTGGGGGGAAGGCAGGAAATTCTGATGCAGACCATTAAAGGTATCCTACCTTTGGGGCAAGAGCAAAATCACCAGAAAGATCCACACCCCCCTCCCCTCTGCCTGCCACTCAGGTCCAGAAAAACAGGGCGTGCCTAAGACTGAGGCTGAACCAAGACAACGGAGAATCCCTACTCCCCACCACCAGGTATGCAAGCACCCAGCAACAATAACAAAAAGACCAAAAGCTAAGGGGGAAACATAAACATTGAAGAAAACCCCTCCCTCCAGCAAACCAATCCTAAACCCAAGGAAACACCAGAGGAATTTAAAGCCATATGTACACCTAAGGTAACCACCACCACAACAAAACCCAAACCCAACTCAGGGCTGATGGAGGGAAGGGGGTAGGAGATGGGCTAGATGGATGATGGGTATTAGGAGGGCACTTGTTACGATGAGCACTAGGTGTTGCATATAAGTGATGAATCACTGAATTCTACTCCTGAAAAATAAATAAAAGAGAGCTAAATTAGAAAAATAAATAAATAAACAACTGTTTATTGGAGCCCCTGGAAGACTCAGTCTTTGAAGCGTCTAACTCTTGATTTTAGCTCTAGTCATATATCACAGTCGTGAGACTGAGCCCCTTGTCAGGCTCGGTGCAGGGCATGGGGCCTGCTTAAGATTCTCTCTCTCCCTTGGGGCACCTAGGCGTGCAGTCGGTTAAACATCCAACTTCCTTCTGACTTTTGATCTTGGCTGGGGTCATGATCTCAACAGTTTGTGATCTGGAGTCCCACCTAGGTCTCTGCGCCTCCCCTGCTTGTACGCGCTTGTAAGCGTGTACTCTCTTTTTCTCTCTCTCAAAAAAAAAAAAAAATGGGGCACCTGGGTGGCTCAGTCTATTAACGTCCAGCTTCAGCTCAGGTCATGATCTCACGGTTCGTGGGTTTGAGCCCCATGTCAGGCTCTGCGCTGGCAGCTAGCTCAGAGCCTGGAGCCTGCTTGGGATTCTGTGTCTCCCTCTCTCTCTGACCCTCCCCTGCTCATGCTGTCTCTCTCTCTCTCTCTCTCTCTCTCTCTCTCTCTCTCTCAGAAATAAATAAAAAATAAATAAACTTAAAATAAAAGATTCTCTTTCCCTCTCCCTCCGCCCCTCCCCTGCTCGTGTGCACACACACTCTCCCTCTCTCTCGAAACATAAATAAAATATAAAATAACTATGATTAATACATTAAATGCTCTAATGGAAAAGTTGGACAGCATGCAGAAACAAGTGAAATTTCAGCAGAGAGATGAAAACCATAAGAGCAGGGGAGGGGCAGAGACCTAGGAAATGATCTAGGAAAATGGGAAAATAAAAGAAAAAAACAGAACAGAGTCCCCAAGGATATCAAATGGTCTGTGGTAAATATAAAAAAACACTTTTTGAAAAAAAAAGATTGGGGAGCTATTTTTTTTTTTTAATGTTTTATTTATTTTTTAGGAGAGAGAGAGAGACAGCGTGAGCAGGGGAGGGTCAGAGAGAGAGGGAGTCACAGGCTGAAACAGGCTCCAGGCTCTGAGCTTGCAGTCAGCACAGAGCCTGATGTGGGGCTCGAACCCACGAACTGCAAGATCATGACCTAAGCGAAAGTCGGACACTTAACCGACTAAGCCACCCAGGCGCCCCATGGGGGAAGCTATTTTTCAATTGCTGTAGTATATAATTGCCTCAAGTAAAATTTCATTAGCAGTGAATTGTGGATTTACAGCAAAGATGAAAGTAAAATGTATGACAATGACAGCACAAGACAGAAGGAAGAAGTGGGAATTATATTGTTGTAAAGTTCTCATATGTGAAACAATGTAACATTACTTTAAAAAAATGAAACTAAACTAAAGGGGCACCCAGGTGGCTCAGTTCGGTAAACATCTGACTCTGGATTCCAGCTCAGGTCATAATCTCACTGTTCATGAGTTCGAAGCCTGTTTTGGGCTTTGCTTTGACAGCACCAGAACCTGCTTGAGATTCACTCTCTCCTCTCTCTCTACTCCTCCCCCACATGTGTTCTCTCTTTCAAAAAAGGTAAATATTTTTAAAAAACTAAACTAAAAAGATTAAAAGAAGGAGTATAAGTAACAATATAAGTAACAAGCCAACAGTGAAAATAAAACATAAGAATATGCAAACCAAAAGTAAGTGAAATAGGTCAGAGAAAAATAAATGTCATATGATTATACTTATGTTAAAAACATAACAAAAAACAAGAAAGAAAGGGACTCATAACTACAGAAATCAAACTGGTGGTTGCCAGAGGGGAAGGGAAGTGAGTGGATAAGCAAAGCAAGTGAAGGGTATTAAGACTACAAACTTCCAGGGGGATCTGGGGACTTAGTTAAGCGCCCAACTCTTGATTTCAGCTCAGGTCATGATTTCACAAGATCTGCACTGACAGTGTGGAGCCTGCTTGGGATATTCGCTCTCTCCCTCTCTCTCTGTCCTTCTCCGACTCGCTTGCACACACACGCTCACCCTCTCTCTCAAAATAAATAAACTTAAAAATAATAAAATAAATAAGACACAGATGAAGAGTACAGCATAGAGAATACGGTTAATAATACTGTAATAACAGTGTATGGTGACAAACGGTAACTACACTCATCATGCTGAGCATGTATGGATTTGTGGAATCCCTATGTTGTGCATCTGAAACTAACATAACATTGTATGTCAACTATACTTAAATAATAAACATCTTTTAAAAAGCAGAAAAAAGGACATACGGAATAGAAAACAGAAGACAATTAGCAAAGATGGAAGGTTTTAATCCAACCATCTCAATAATAACATGAAATGTAAATGATCTAAACATACCAATTAAAAAACAAACACTGAAAGATTAGATGAAAATACAAAACCCAACAGGTAGTCTACAAGAAACCTTCTTTTAATATAAAGACATAAATAAATTATGGGTAAAACGAAAGGAAAAAATAAGCCATGCAAACAATCAATCAAAAGAAAGATAGAGTAGCTTTATTACCATTATATAAAATAAACTTCAGAATAAGAAATACTGCTAGGGATAAAGAAGTCAATTCATCAAGAAGACAATTCTAAATGTATATTTCCTCCAAAAACAATGTTTCAAAATACATAAGGCAATATATACTAAAAAGAGAAATACACAAATCTGCAATTATAGTTGGACTTCAAAACACCTCTCTCAGTCATCACAGGGCTGGCTGACTCAGTCAGTAGAGCATGCGACTCTTAATCTCAGGGTCATGAGTTCAAGTCCCACACTGCGTGTGGAGCCTACTTTAAAAAAAATTAGCAAGATCTAGAAGACCTGAAAATGGAATGTCCCAACAACATAGCTCTTTTCTAAGTAATTACGTGAATTCTAAGAAAAACAAACAAAAACTGGCAACTGAAATAGGATTTACCTCCATCCAGGAGAAGGGGGTCAGAATAGGGGTAGGAGACAGTCTTCTAGCAGGAAAAACACTACTTTGGCTCCTCAAGTTTCACAAGAGAATATCAACCCTACTATCTACTCTGTTGGTATCAGAGCACAGTTAGAAATCCTCCCTCAGGTGCTGCCTGAGGCCTTTAAGACCAATTCCAACCTCCTTATCAGGTCCTTATCACTACACCCCCCACCCCCACCCCTACCTCCAACCCCAGCGTCCACCCAAGGTCCTATCCCAAGGTCCTATCGCACTAAATTACTTGCAGTTTCCAGAACTTGGAATCGTCCAGAGTTTCAGACCATCAGACAAACACACTTTTGTTCATACTGAGCCCTCCGCTTCCAACACCCTCTCTCACCTTTTCCCAAGCATCCTGGCTGCCATCCTTCTCCACGTATCTACTTGTGCCTATGCGGTTTCTAGTACATACTTCTGCCTCAGCAGCCATCTTATTCTATTGCATTTACTTATCTTCAGTCTCCCAACTAGTTAGTGAGTTCCTTGTCTGTTTTAACAGCTCCCAATACAGGCCTAGCACAGGCTTGGTACTCAATCCGTGATCACTAAATAAAAATATACACCTGAGTGGCTCAGTCGGTTAAGCGTCTGACTCTTGATTTCAGCTCAAGTCATGGTCTCGCAGTTTGTGAGTTTGAGCCCCACACCAAGCTCTGCACTGACAGCCAGGAGCCTGCTGGGGATTCTCTGTCTCCCTCTCTCTCTCTACCCCTCCCCCGCTAACTCTCTATCTCTTCCCAGCAAAAAATAAAAATAAATAAATACCTAGGACAGAAAATAGCTAGCAGAGAAAATACACAACAAACCCTACTAAAAGGCTGACACCTGGAGCCACCTACTCCCTGCTTGCCAGAACAACGAACAAAAAAAGGCTGAACTAAATGAAGTGCTCACGCAGAGAATTCAGTCTGAGATAGTGGTTCTTATTTTGTCAAAGTACTTGTTCTGTAGGTACCAGAGGATGAAGGAGAAAAAACGAATAAAAAACAACTATGACTACAATAATGGTTTTGAATTCAAGTGCATTTAATTCGTTGCCACAGTATCTACATACATTCTCAAAAGGGCTGTCCGTATCTGTGGGAGAGCCTATCCCCACAGAAACGGGATAAGAATCAAGGAGCTCATAACTAAGCCACTATCTCCAGCTAAGTGGCCTGGTATTTGGGGGAAAGAGCGTGCAACAAAATCTTACCAGATCACCCTCTCTGAACTGGCTATCTTCTGTCTTCAGTTTTTATCCAACTGATATGAGAAATCAGTTTGTGAAGATCACAGACAATATCGGATTCTCAGTCTCTCTCACACAGTCTCTAAACTCACTACCTCAGACAATTTCCATTAAACCATTCCGTGTACTCTGTATGTTCCTGTTTTGAAAAACTAGTCTTAAACCCTGCCTGTAAGGGCACAATGCAGTTTTCTAGCAGGCTTTCATCCTATTTTACCAGCTCCTCTAAACAGATAATAAAGGAATTCATCAGACCACTAAAACTGCTTCACGAAAATTTAACCATGAAACTATCACATGCAATTTCAGGGGGAAAAAAAGAATCTTTCAAAGTTCAATTACAAAGAATACTTTACAAGCTGGATTTAAAATCTCTTTTATAATCGATGACTATGGGGGAAAATGCTGCTGAGAAAAGTATCAAAATCTTGGTGAAAATATAAAGGACTGTCTTTTCTACATGTCTCTGAGTTTTATATATTTTCCACAATTAGTATTCATTAATTTTCTTATTGCTTAACTATATATATACATATATATACACACACACATTCCTATAAAATAAAAAAGTGATGCGATTATATATTTATCTTTTTACCTAAGAAAACAAGAAACTCAAGATCACATTCAGTTCCCAATCACAATGAATAGATACCCTCACTTTCAACAGAACATGATATCTATTCTTTTCCATGACTTTGGTTTTCAGTTTCTCTTTAACAACCTCACTGCAGGTATCTTTACTTATAAACCACCACAATTACTCTTTAGAAAAAGATATAATTTGGGGCACCTGGGTGGCTCAGTCAGTTGAGCGTCTGACTTTGGCTCAGGTCATGATCTCATGGTTTGTGGGTTTGAGCCCCGCATCAGGCTCTGTGCTGACAGCCAGCTCAGAGTCTGGAGACTGTTTCAGGTTCTGTGTCTGCCTCTCTCTCTGACCCTTCCCTGCTCACACTGCCTCTCTCTCTCTCTCAGAAATAAATAAAACATTAAAAAAAGATATAATTTAATATATATACAATTAATATAATATAGTGTTATATAATTTTTAATTATATATGAGCCATTGTCATTACTAGTATCCTGTTCATGCTGTGCAAAAATAACTGAAATTCTTCACAAATCTTAAAGATCCAAGAAAGTTAACAGATAACAGAGCAACGATATTCACCTATGGGGAAATAAACAAACATTACACTCCCATAAGCTGCCTCATTCTGAAGGGTCAGGTATTGAGAAGCAAATGAAGTCTCCACATCAAGGCCTAATTCCACTTGTCTGTCTTGGCCATTTAACCTCTGCAACAAAGAGTAGGAGAAAGCTTATCAAAAAATAAACCTAATAAGCAGCTGGATATCTCCCTTTGTAAAATTTATGTTTTATATGCCTGGCAGGGGCAGCATTCAATGCCTGAGAAGTTCCATCACACTCACAGTGGAGTGTAACTGAAGCAACCAGCCCACACATGGGTCAGAGCACTAGCCCCGTGGTCTCAAATCATGCGTAACCAGACTGCTGCTGCTCCCCAAGTCCCGGGTCCTGTGAGCACTGTTTGCGTCACTTTTGTAGAAACGTATCCACATCCTGGAGACAACAGCAGGAAGCACACGAGACAGAGGTCAGGAAATTTCCTGTACCAAGAAGTGCCAATGAGGTAAGTCACCCAACTGGTATTTATTTCTGGTCTCCAATAAAAATATGTCCGCAGCCAGAGAGAGAAGGAAGATAGGGAAAAAACGGGGCTTGTGGTTTTCCACATGCTCGTCAGGGGAGGGAAATCAAATACAAGAACTCGAATGACAGTCTGAGACCAAAGTTGGGAAGCTAAAGCCATGAGCGCACAATGGTACCTTAGCAAAGTAGGAGGCCTGGACAGCTTCCTCCTAAGGCCTTCACAGCACGCAAAGAGGGACGAAAATGAGCTCAGGAAGCTCTCACACGCTTTCAAAAGTCTGCTCCCACCAGATCTTCAAATCAGGGAGCAGATCTCAGTGAAGCACCAGATGGCTGAGCATTCTGCTAACACGATGCTAGATTCGCTGGCGGTGCTTTTTTTCCCCCATCAAGGGCAGAGATTGAATTCTTTTGAACTGTGTCACCAAGCCCATAGCCCGGTGCACACAAGAGGTACTCAAAAACATCTGTTAAATATTGATTCCTATTTATACCGACCATTACACAACGTGGTACCCACACTGTTTGCTTAGCGCTTAGTGAAGAATTCTCAGAATGTTTTACAAAGATCTCCTTCCATTTACAACATGAGATGATCAAACAAGGTGACAGGCCATGAGGCAGGAGGAGGAGCCATCATAGCAGGAGCACCGGTTCCCTAGCCCGGGAGCCCCGGCACTAGACAATCTCGCAGCATCCCAAGCTCTGACCCTGCAGGACATCCGCAGTCTTGCACGCGGTCTTTCTCACTTTCAGAGTTTCTCCCGGCACAGGCTCGCTTTCTTCCCATCACGCTCACCCTGGAGCACCTCTCACCGTCTCACACAGTGTCACACTCAGGGCCTCTATCGCCAGGGTCTCTCACACACTCCTGGAGACACCCTCACACACAAGCTCTCACACGCTCAGAGAAATCACCCCCAGGCTGTGGGTTTCGCACGCACAGTCTCCTACTAGTCTAGGGGGTCTGCATGTGTCTCATGCGCACGCACAGTCTCCTTCACACCAAGGTCTCTCCCATGCTGTCAGCATCATCTCACACCCTCTCGGCGTCACTCCGTGTGCAAGATCACTCCAGGTCTTTCTTGCACACTCACAGTCACCCTCAGACTCAGGGGGGGTCGCTCACACACCCACACTCACGCACACAGTCTTTCTGACACGCTCAGCTTTACACTCAGGGTCCTCCACACTCCTGGAGCCACCCTCAGGCTCGCGGTCCCTCTCACACGCACAGCGTCACCCTTTGGCACGCTCTCACCGCGGCGACTCTCACGTGCCGCCAGCCCGCCCCGCGCCGGGGTTGGCGGGCCCGAATCCCGCACGCGGCGGCGGCGGCGGCGCGGAGAGTTCGGCCTTCAGGACGCGGCCCCCCGCCCGACCCCGGCCCCGCTTCCTCCGCGCGCCCGCCCGCGGCCCGTTACCTCGCGGTAGCCAAGCGCCGACAGGATGCTCAGTAGCTCGACCGCCACGGCCGCCGGGGCCGCTGAGGCCCCGCCCCCGCCACGTCACGCGCCGCCGGATCGCGACAGCGCGCGCCGCGTCGGGACAGGACGCCCAGTTCCGCGCGGAGTCGGCGGTGGCTGAGCTTCTGGGCCCCGGGGCGGGGGTGTTCGCAGCGGCCTCAGGGATCAGCCAGCCCTGCTCGGGTGTGCAGTGCCGGCGTCCGCATGTATTTGGCTGCCAGTCCCCAGGCAGGCCGTGACCTAGGCCCAGCCACCCTCGCTCTAAATGGCCCTGGAACCCGGCTGTTGGCCATACAGCTTATACAAGGAGCTCTTGATAGGCTCCATACCCCGTTCTCAGCGAGCCGCTCCTCTATGCACCCTAGGAAGACACAGACCCAGGACGTTTCCTCCCACACTCAGAGCTCAGCCCAGCTGGCGCCATTGAGGCCTCCACAGACACAAGGACACTGCGGGGCTTCTGTAGCCAACACCCCGCCTCCCTGGCACTCAGGCTGGAGGACAGTTTTTGATCCTCATCTTGTCTGACCTTACTGACACCCTCGTGGGGGAACTGCACCCTCCTGTCCGCTTCCTCTACCGCTGGCTGCTCCTCCACCATCTCCTAGGGGTCCTTCTGGTAGCTCTGGGGCTCTTCTTCTAGGGTCTCTCTGACCTCTTAGACAGCTGAGCCTTCCCCCTTAGCTTGCTGTCCACAGCCTCAAGCCTTAACCCTCTCCTGGACCATGGAGTCATTTCCCACAGACAACGTGTTTACAACTGCACATCCTATAGTTTGAGACTGACCATACCCCATTCCCTGCTCTGCACCACCCAGTGACCCAGCCAGAGGTGGGCAGCACCCTGGACCCTTCCTCCTCCTGCCCCCCAAGGACCTGCAGGTTTTCTCCTGCTTTTCTTCTCTCCAGTGATAGTAGCCTCCCAATCCCTAGCTTGCTCCCTCTAATCCATCCCCATAAGGTAGGGATTGCTCCTAAAATACACATTGGAATGACTATCTCCTCCATCTAAAAACACTTCCGTTCTTCCACCTATAGACCTGAGACAGTGATCCTTGAAGAACCCTCATTGCTACTGCCCTCCTTGTGCTGTCTGCTTGGAATACTGTCCTTCATTGTGAATGAGAGTATGTGCATATTTGGAGTCTTTAGAATCTGACCCTTTGTCCCCTGGATCCATTCCTTCTGCCTCTCTGGCCAGGCAAAGTAAGAATTCTGCTCACATGTGTCACTCAGTGGCAGCCAGTCCACTTATCCTTGCAACAGCCTCACACATGACCTGCCAGTAGCCAGATCTCTGGCGTTGCTCACATCCAGTTAAAACAACCTACCAGCTGAAAGCCCATCATGCACCAAACACCAAATTGGATGTTCTCCTGCACCATCAGTGTTCCTCAGGACCACCCTGCACGGTACATCTATTCAGCCCCGTCGTGCAGAGAACCAAGCTGAGGCTCAGGGAAGTTAGGAGACTCCATATGTAGCCTGGAGCTGGTAGAACTCAGATTTGAACCCCAGTCGGATGGGCTATAAGCTGCTATGACTCCACGCCCTCTCTCTGCAGCTGTGAAATGGAGGCTGGTAGTGGGGCTGAAACACGTCAGGGGTGAGTAGGTAGCTATAAGGCCACCACAAGGAGTAGCATGGGAGGGTGGATGTCAGGGCAGAGCTGGGAGTCAGGCTGGGCAGGACCTGGAGGTAAGAACCCTTTGTGTTGTCATCTTTTTACCAAGGCCAGCAATTGCAGCTGGGCCTGTATATCCCCTAGGCGTCCTCCCCCTCCCTGGACCATATTTCTTTCAGGTTTTGCCAATAAATAGTGCTGTGAGAGGGCTCAGAGTGCCCTCTAGTGGCCCAGGGTGTATTGAAGCCTGAAGCCCAGGTTGGCTCGGCCCTGGCCCTGAGGAGAGGGCAGGAACTGGGGCTTCCCACCACCCCACTGCCCACAACCCCCACTCTAGGCACCATAGAATTCAGCCTTGGATGCCATCCCTATGCATGTATCCCTGTCTCGGGTTCTGTTTCTCTGTCTTTATCCATCTCCACTTGGTTCCCAGTCTTGGTCCCTATCTCTGCCCATCTTGATCTCTATCCACGCCTAGTCTCAGCCTAGTCTCTCCTCCTCAGTCAGTCTCTGTCTGTCTGCAAAGAGGGACAGATGGTGGGTAGACAAACTGAAGAAACAAAGAAGAAGGGTGGCGTCCTAAAAAGAACTCTAGGGTCAAAAGATGCTGAGACCTGAAAGCTGAGAGAGGACAAAAAGGCTGGGGAGGAGAGTCCAGCCAGGGTGACCTGCAGGGTTGTCCTTAGCCCCCAGCTGTGGGGCAGCATGTGGGGTTTACAGACCAAGCAGGAGTAGAGGGAAGGGCAGGAGCCAAATTCCACTGGGAATGCTTCAGGTCCTAGTTCTTAGTTTCAGGAGGGGAAATAGATTCCAGGAGAGAGGGCAGGAGGATAAAGCCCAAATCGGTGCACAGGAGCCATACTCTGGCACCAAGAGAACCCGTCAAGGCCCCGGGAAAGGTCTAGCCCCTGAGTACCCGCCTCTCTAGCCTCTTCACCCCTCCACTACCTCTTTCTTCTCAGGCTCCAAACAGACTCTAAGCCAAAGCACTTTACAGCATCCAGAATATTTTTATTGCCAGAATCAAGGTACAGCCTGCTCAGAGCCCCATATGGAGCACACCACTCAGGACTAAAAAGAGAGAGATGCTGGGTTATGTTCACAATACAAAAAAATCCAGCTCCACAGAAATCTTGTGGGAGATCAGCACAGTCCAGCCTGACTGTAGCTCTGGGGCCTAGAGGTTAGACTCAAGTCTTGGCTTGTAGCCATTGACCACTTGGAGATCACTGCCACCAAGGCAGATCCAGATTCTCCATCCAGGCAGCACCTCTGGAACAGAAAGAAAACTACCAGGGGAGCCCCAAGGCACCTGGCTCTCTCAGGGGCCCACTCAAGCGTCTGGGTTGGTCTCTGCAGACCAAACACCACTGAGCTGCCTGGTGGGGGTAGGTGCTGGGCAAAATGGGCAAGAGTCCTACCTCCTCTCAGCTCTGTGCCAGCCCACATGGGTGCTAGAAAAACCCTAGGGCAGGGTGGCAATGTGGTGGTGGAGTTAGCAAGAGGGCAGCTCAAGGTGGCCTGGAGTGGCCTTAGCTGCTTCCTTGAGTTCTCTTTCTTCACGAGTACCTAAATGGCCATGGCACCGGGCCCTGCTCTCATCTTTGAACCACATTCCCAGAGGGAAGCAAGCCAGCATCAATACTGTGGGTAACAGCCCAGCCACGGGAGTCAAGCCTCCTGGAACACAGCCCCTAAGAACTAGAGGGCCATATGCTGCCCAATCCTGAGCTAGGCTGTTCTTGGAGGTGAGGGAGGTAGGAGTGAATGCCCCAGGACCTGGGAACCATGAAGAACACAACTTGCCCCTGCCTGCAGGAGGAACCAGACTGCCTCTAGGTCACAGGGAAGCCAGCAGCTCCAGCCATCCACAGCCACTAGCAAGCCTACCTGTGGCCAGTATGTGGGAAGGATCACCCTAGGGACCAGGAGCCCATCCCTGGGACCTTTTGGGACAGGAACCACACCTCAGTAATACCCCTCAAGGAAGGCTGAGGGGCCAGGGCCCGGTGACTAAGTATGAAAAGGCCACAGGGGTAGGAGGAACAAATGGCCCCTCAGTCCAGGATTGAGGCCAGGCGCCAGCCAGTCCACCTGCAGAGCCAGTCCTGAGGTCACAGCAATTCTGTCAGCAGCATTCTTTCCAGCAAGGATCCATCAAGTGAGTCCAGACTATTTCTTCTTTCCTCACACCCACAGAGAAAGGATAAGAAACAGCACTTCCCAATGGCAGATATTTCACAGCCCAAGACTGAAGGCCTTAGACAGTCAAACTGCTAAACTCACGGGCCACGGTAGCCAAGAGAAGCAGGTATGGCCACGCCATCCCACAGCCCTGCCCGGCACAGGAATCAGGGCCCAAGGAGCACACGTTTCAGATAGGCCAGGGTGGTGGCGTTGGCCAGCATCTCGATGTGCTCACTGCCCGGCAGCTCCTGCAGTGACACTGGGTGCTCCTGGCGGCTGCGCCAGGCCTGGCACTGCAGGGCGCTCTGCAAGTTCACGGTGCCGTCGCCGTCACCAAAGCAGATTTTGGGATCGCGGTCTGGGAAGCTCTCATAGTAGAAGGAGTCTGGCGTGGGAACACCAGTGCCATAGAGGCAGTGCAGTGGCACGCCGGGCGGCACCGTGACTTCGACCAGCCCCTCCGTGTCCTGCCGCATGAGCCATCCGTCTTTGAAGCCAATGTCCTGGAAGAACTGGCGGTAGTCCTGCAGCGTGTAGTTGGTTGTGGGTGTGCGCACGAAGACCTTCTCGGGAGACCAGGTGTAGTTGTAGGGCAGCAGCCAGCTGGTGGACACAGCAGACCGCTGCTGCTCCCGGATCTTTAGGGGCCCAATAACTGGGATCCGATTGTTGTCTCCTGCAGGGAGAGGGCTTTCTCAGTCTGTGCTCTCCGGGCAAGCTGGCTGGGCAGCAGGGTCCCCACCAGGCCCCTTGCTGGGCCCCACTCAGGGGCCCAGTCAGCACTCCAGCGCCTCTACACTGCCGTCCTCATTATAACTCCCCCGTGGTTCCCTGTATGTTCACACTATCTGGGAAGCACACGACCATGACTTGTTTCTTTCCTTCTGCATTTCCTCACCAGAGGTTTAGGCAGCACATACCCACAAGGTGATTCACTGCGTAAACAGTACCCTCCTCTGAGCATTTGTTACCAGGCTTGTGGGCACTGACCTTATGGAAGGTGACTCAGCAGGATGTCAGCCCAGGAACACATTCATCTTTCTCTTTTCTTACACTGAGTTATGAAAACATTTTTCTTTTCCTGGGCTCATATCTGCAGCCAGACAGCCCTGGTTGTATCCTACTCACCTGCGTGTCGCTGACCTGGGCAGCCAGGCCTGGGAGAGAGGGGGCAGGAGGGGAGGCTGCAAGCAGAGGGAGAGTCCATCCCACACAGGAAAGCCAACACCACAGCCAGGGAGGCCTCTGAGGAATGAGCCGGAACTTGGAAACAGGGGCCCTCTGACCTATTCAGGACCCATGGTCACCCATTAACTCACCTCCTGACTGACCAACAGGACTTCAGCTCTGCCTTATGAGGTCTGGCTGTAGGACCCCTGAGGCAAGGAAAGCCCCCAGCTAGGGGCTGACTACTCCCCCAACCCCCACCCTACCCCTGATCCAGACTGCCAGGACCTGACATAACAGTTTCCCAGAATCTGAGGCAGAGATCTAAGGGGACTCACAGAGAAACTCTGAAAGGGTAGGACCTGAACCTCACCATGGCTCCCTGTCTCAAACTCAGGCATGTTCACATCTGTCCTTTTAGGTCCAGGCTGGACAGAGTAGGTGGCTGTCATTAGTCCTCACTATATCTGGACTCGTTGTCCAGCCAGTCCAGGGTCATTTCTGGGAGAGGCACTGGGTCTGACCAGATTGTAACCATCAGTTGTCCAGCAAGTAGGTCAGGCAGTGCTGATGACGAGGAAGAAAGTTCCTCAGACGCTTGGCATAGTGGCTCGTGGCTCCTAACGTGAGGGACCATGGGTTCATCCCCAGTCCTAGCAGAGGGAGGAAAGCCCCATAGCTACAGCTGGCAGGCTCTGATAGCCCTGAAAAGCCAGATGAATTGGGGAGGAACAGGGTGGGGGGTGGTGGCTCTGCCAACTGCCGAGCAAGCAGGCCCAAAGAAATCTGCACCTGCTTCCTCCCTGTGTAACAGGGAGGCTCCCCACTGTACAATTCATAAACAAGAAACTAGAGTCCAACCTTTCTTCCTTGGGGCAAAGGAGGGTATGAAGAAGGAAAGATGAGGGTAAAAGAAAGGGAGAAGGCTCCCCCAAAGAACATTGGGTCAAACCAAGTTAGGCCAGCCAGGCCAGAGCATAGTGTACATGTATACATGTGTGCACAAGCCAGTACCTGAATGACCAACAGTTGTGACACTCCATGTACATGCTGTAAGAAAACTTACATAGATAACAAGAGCCATTACCTAGAGAGAGGAAATTAATTAGTGATAGATTCTCTTTTGGAAAAGGTGATGTTTGGAAAAGCATACCACTCTGGAGAAGAGACATGAGAGTGGCCCAGGAGGACACTGCAGAAGGAAAGAGAGGGCACCATACCTGACATCAGCCCCCCACACTGGGTCAGACAGGGTCTTACCTGAGGCCAGGACACGCAAAGTCTTGGCCACGCCCCCCCAGGGCGCACCCAGTGCCACAAAGGCACGGATATACTTGTTCTTCCAGGCCTGTGGCTGCCGCTGCAGAAAGTAGAGTGTGTACATGTTGCCCATGCTGTGGGCAACCAGCACCACAGGGCCCCCATACAGCTGATGCATCTCTTCGATCATCTCCCGGAGGGCCAGGAAGAAGGGCCCGTTTTCATCTGTAGGCCAGAGCCAGGCGGTGGTCAGGAAGGAAGGGTCCTGGGGCCTGAACCACTGAATGTTTTTCAGGCCAGATCCAAGACTAGGCAGGTGGGGAAAATGCTAAAATCCAACTGGGAGTGGTCTAGTTTCCCCTCCTTTTCCAGGAAGGGAGGAATCGTAGGAGCTCCTTTCCCCCTTCACAGCCTTGTTATCTCTCCCCAGGGCTCAGAGGCCCAGAAATCCTTGGGTGAGGGGTGGGGAAGGACAGGACAGATTGACCAGGGGTAGTAGCTGTCATTGCTAGGCTGGACGCCAGAGGCCTTGTGGGGAGGGGAGAGCCCAGGGCCCTTGGTGGCTGTGACCTCCTCGTCCCCACCTCCCAAGACCTCAGGGAAGAAGCAAGGGTGACCACTTACTTGGGGCTCGGCGCCAGTCATAGGGGGCCCCCCGGACATCCTCATCCCGTGTGTAGCCCCAGCCCACAAGGCTGTCTACCATGGTATGGAAATAGGAACCTGCAGACAGAAATGTATGGGAATTGCTGAAAGGACAGTCAGTGTCAGCCACCCACAGCATACCCAACAAGGAGACTGTGACATCTACTGTAGAAAGATCCCTGAAGGAGGACTTATAAGGCTCTGTGCTTACAGTGATTAGAGACAGTTTACAAGCTACCATTTCAAACTAACAGCATTCCTCCCACTCTAGAAATATAGAACCTTCAGCTCCATTCCCTGGAGGGCACGAGGAAGGGTTACATACCCATACTGCTTCTGCTGGGGTCTAGGAACTCCAGTGAGAAAGTCTTCCCAAAGCCGGGGACACGCACATCCACACCATCTGGGAACTGGGTGGCCCGGGATGTTCTGTTGTAAACCAGCCTGTCGGGGATGGGGGTGGGGATATTGAGTTGGTGATCCAGAGATGACCCTGAGCATGGTGTGTCCTAAAACTGCCCTGTGTCCTAAGCCACACTTCCTTACTATTCTCATGTCTGGGAAGAAGTATAGGGGAGACTAAAAACTAACAAACTTTATAAAGCACAAATCAGAGTAACCAAGCCCAACTGAGGACCCCAAACAAGACTCACTCCAAAGATTAAACCAGGGCCCCTGTCAAGGCAATATTTTCTTCTCCTCAGTGTCATCCACCTCAGAATGTAGGTCTTGGATTTGGTTGGAGAAGGGAAGTGCCAGGCCTGGCTCTGCCATCAACATTATGCTTGACCCAAAAGGCAGGTAGCCTAATCTTACAGGCTCTCATTCCCCATCTCCGTGGATTTAGCTCCTACCACCCACCACAACGCATCGCAGGGCAAAGGAGATGGTTAAGTGCAGCATACAACAGAACCAAACAGAGAAGCCACCACCATAGGGCCTGAACACCAAGGCTGCTATGTGGGTGGGGCGGCAAGGTCTGGAAAAATGATGGGGTAGCACAGTGGGAGACAGAAGGAAAGCTTTGTACTAAGCCAGGAACTTGGTTCTGGCCTCCCTGATACCAAGGAGGCAAATGTGCCCAAGAAAATACAGGCCAGACCCGCAGTCATTGGTGGTCCTGAGTCCTAAATCCCAGAAGATCAGCCACAGAAAGCTGACAAAGGTACCCAACATTGACCCAAATAATAGGTCCGGGGGCCCACTTTCTCTAGAGCAATCTGTAGATTATCCCAATGGCCACTCAGCAAAGTGTAGACAACTTTCTACAAGGACAAAGCAGCTCAGTGCCAGATGAAAGGCTAAACAAGTCAGATGTCCAATGAAGGTAGACAAGCCACTCTCAAAATCAGCCTGCACCTCCGACTGGCAGTACCTGAGACCGAGTCTCTGGTATAAAAATAGAATTGCAGATCAACAGCCCAGAAATAACCCTGATCACATACAAAAGAGGAGAGAGTCAACAAAGCAGGCGTCACAAACAACAGGGAAAGGCAAAGCACCTGGAGAACTAGCTAATACATCTTCAGAAAAAAAAATTAATTTGTGAGACTCCATTCAGCTCAAACATTTACTGAGCACAAATTTGTTCCTGGTTCTACTGCTATAACGATAAAAGAGATACAACCTCTGCCTTCAGGGAGCTCAGTCTTAGCTCAGGGTCACATAATTCTGGGTCGGAATCTTGGTTCTGCCACTTATTAGCCAAGTGACCCTAGGCAACTTTGTAACCTTTCTGAGCTTCCAGATTTCCTCAACTGTAAACAAGGTTGAAAACAGTGCCTGCTTCATAGAGTTGCTGTAAGACTAAATGAAAGAAAGTATGTAACACAGACTGTGTCTGTATTCAACAAGTGGTAATTCCCAATACAGTATCATCTTCTTATCAGGGAAACATCGTTGGAAACAAAGTATGGCAAATGATAAGGATATAAGAGAACAGACATGTGGCACGGAAGAAGGAAAGGCTAAGAGCTCTGCGGGAGTGGCAGGGGACCAGGCTCAGGTTTTAAAGGGTGAATGGGGGCGGGGGTGCCTGGATGGCTAAGTCAGTTAAGCATGACTTCAGCTCAGGTCATGATCTCAGTTTGTGAGCTCAAGCCCCACACTGGGGTCTGCACTAACAGTGCAGAGCCTGCTTAGATCCTCTGTCTCCCTCTCTCTCTGCCCCTCCCCTGCTCACTCTCTCCTTCTCTCTCTTAAAAATAAATAAACATCAAAAAAAATTAAAAGCATGAATACGAGGGAATTTCTCAGGTAAAGCTAGATTCCAGGCTGAAAGAACTGCATGTATAAAGATATGAAGACACGGTATGTCCCAGGAGGAATAAGAAGCTGAGGGGCCAGTGGTCAAGTCAGAGGCAAGGGAAGGGTCGGAGGCCATGTTGAGGCTATGAATAAGGGCTGAAGCACAGAATCCACATTAAGGGGGTGCCTGGCTGTCTCAGTCAGTAGAGCATGCGACTCTTTTTTTTTTTTTTTAATGTTTTATTTATTTTTAGGAGAGAGAGAGAGAGAGAGAGAGAGCGTGAGCAGGGGAGGGTAAGAGATAGAGGGAGTCACAGACCGAAACAGGCTCCAGGCTCTGAGCTGGCAGTCAGCACAGAGCCCGACGCGGGCCCGAACCCACGAACCGCGAGATCATGACCTAAGCGAAAGTCGGACGCTTAACCAACTAAGCCACCCAGGCGCCCCCTTTTTTTTAAATGTTTTATTTATTTCTAGGAGAGAGAGCAGCGCAGCAGGGAAGGGTCAGAGAGAGAGGGAGACACAGAATCTGAAGCAAGCTCCAGGCTCTGAGCTGGCAGTCAGCACAGAGCCCGACGCAGGGCTCAAACCCACGAACCGCGAGATCATGACCTAAGCGAAAGTTGGACGCTTAACCGACTAAGCCACCCAGGCGCCCCGAGCATGCGACTCTTATATCAGGGATGAGTTCAAGCTCCACGTTGGATATAGAGATTAGTTAAAAATAAAATCTTCTGGCCAACTAATCTTTGACACAGCAGGAAAGAATATCCAATGGAATAAAGATAGTCTCTTCAGCAAATGGTGCTGGGAAAACTGGGCAGCGACATGCAGAAAAGTGAACCTGGACCACTTTCTTACATCATACACAAAAATAAACTCAAAATAGATGAAAGACCTAAATGTAAGACAGGAAGCCATCAAAATCCTAGAGGAGAAAACCTCTTTGACTTCGGATGCAGCAACTTCTTACTCAACATGTCTCCAGAGGCCAGGGAAGCAAAAGCAAAAACGAACTATTGGGACCTTGTCAAAACAAAAAGCTTTGCACAGAGAAGGAAATAATCAGCAAAACTAAAAGGCAACCGACAGAATGGGAAAAGATACTTGCAAATGACATATCAGATAAAGGGTTAGTATCTAAAATCTACAAAGAACTTATCAAACTCAACACTCAAAAAAACAAATAATCCAGTGAAGAAATGGGCAAAAGACATGAATAAACACTTCTCCAAAGAAGACATCCAGATGGCTGATAGACACATGAAAAAAACACTCAACATCACTCATCATCAGGGAAATACAAATCAAAACCACAATGAGATACCACCTCACACCTGTCAGAATGGCTAACGCTAACAACTCAGGCAACAACAGATGTTGGCGAGGATGAAGAGAAAGAGGATCTCTTTTGCACTGCTGGTGGGAAAGCAAACTGGTGCAGCCACTCTGGAAACAGTATGGAGGTTCCTCAAAAAATTAAAGATAAAACTACCCTTTGACCCAGCAATTGCACTACTGGGTATTTATCCAAGGGATACACGTGTGCTGTTTCAAAGGGGCACATGCACCCCAATGTTTATAGCAATGCTATCAACAATAGCCAAAGTATGGAAAGAGCCCAAATGTCCATTGACAAATGAATGTATAAAGAAAATGTTGTGTACACACAAACACACACACACACACACACTAGAGTATTACTCGGCAATCAAAAAGAATGAAATCTTGCCATTTGCAACTACGTGGATAGAACTAGAGGGTGATATGCTAAGTGAAATTAGTCAGTCAGAGAAAGACAAATATCATATGACTTCACTCATATGAGGAATTTAAAATACGAAACAGATGAACATAAGAAAGGGGAAGCAAGAATAATACAAAAGCAGGGAGAGGGACGAAACATAAGAGACTCTTAAATACAGAGAACAAACAGAGGGTTGCTGGAGGGGTTGCGGGAGGGGGATGGGCTACATGGGTAAGGGGCAGTAAGGAATCTACTCCTGAAATCATTGTTGCACTATATGCCAACTAAATTGGATGTAAATTAAAAAATAAGTAAATTAATTTTAAAAATAAATAAAATCTTCAAAAAAAAAGAAAAAGAAAAAGAATCCACGCATAGGGTGTACAGCACAAGGCATGGACTAGAGAGAGTAGAGACAAGAGCTACAAGAAAGGGAGGAAGAAAGTTCTGTCTCCGAGAGTGAAGAGGTGGTGCTGATTAGACTGAGGAAATGAGAAGGGCAAGGAGTCAGTGATCTCAGGGTCTGTTGACGTGGGGATGAGACAGAAATAGGTTCTAGAAATTTCTTTAGGCTCGGTGAGCAGCACCCAGTCTGTGCCCCAGCCCCCACCTGATGTTGTCGATCCAGCAGTCAATGATGACAGGCAGCAGCAGCTCGAGGTTCAGCCAGAGGGTGAAGTAGCTGTCCGTTCTCTTGGAGCAGAGGTAGTGTACAACCGTTGGCTTGTCCAGCTTTGCCTCCAGCTGGTTCCCCAAATCACCGGGCACTGCAGGGGGACACAGAACACTCATGAGGGTCTGGACCTGGCAGGCTGGAGATCCTTTGGCTTGAACCCAAAGGCCTTCTTACTACAGCTGTCCCAGGCTACAGAGTAGGGCCTTGTTTGCTCAAAGGAGTGGGAAACAGGACAAAGTACTGGGCCACTTAACTAGCCAAAACTGAATCCAGAGAAGGCACTCCAGGGCAGGCTTGTGGAGGGGACGGGAGGGCGGGGGTGCAATGAACCGAAACACAGCTGAGAGAAGTTCATACTGGTACCTGCCAGCCTCTTGAGAGCCCAGTAATCTTGCAGAGGGCAGATCATCTGGAGGGCCCTAGGCTCTCAGCACACCTGGACCCTGTGTCAGAGATGGCTACCCTGAAACACCACACCCGTCCAGCCAGAGCCAGGTAGGGGTGGGCGTGACAAGTCCCAAGGATAACTTCTCTCTGCCCAAGCCAGTCTAGTCAGTCTACATACACAGAGCCCTCCGGCCCGTGTGACACTTAAACCCATCCCCATGGCTTCACCACCCAACATTCAAGGCCCTTCCCAGAATATTGCTCCCATTGACCTTTCAGGCCTCACCTGCTTCTACATGCCATGCTCTTGACATCTTCCAAGCCCATCACCATTTAGGATCCACGATCACTGAGTGAACCATCAGCTCTTGGTTCTCCTGGGCATCCTTTGGGCTCTACAAACCCACCCCTGCACAGGGGATGCCCTCCTTTCGCATCATCTCACAGTGTCCTCAGGACAACCATGAGAGGCAGGTGCGACACCTGCCTTCACCTCCCTTAACAACACAGATGCAGAAATGGGGAGTCCTCAGCATAACAGTTCAGAGACCTTGGTCATTGTCTCCACCAAAAAGGAAATGGCTAAAAGAGGAAGTCACCAGATTTGCTGTGCCTGAATGCTCTTTGTCCTAGACAAGCTGTGTGGCCTCTAAAAATAGCAGTGGACACTTCCTAAGCCCCTTTTTGCTTAAAACTGGACAAAAGACATCCATGTACCTTTCACCTCAAATAACACTGGGAGACAACATCCTTACTGTGCTTACTTTACAGATGAGGAGACTGAGGCTGGGGTAGAAATGGCTTCCTGCCATTCTCCACCTGCCCAAGGTTCTTTGGTCTCTGCCTCCTCTACCACCAATTTGGGTCTCACTCATAGAAGCTGGTCACCCTTGGATGCTGATCCTCTGATGGTCCCTGCTCTGTCTAGGAACAACTCTCCACAGCCCACCATGGGGTTTCCCAGAATTAATGCCAACAGCTGCACTCTCTGCGAAGCTGGGCAGATTAGAATTCTGTGACTCTGGTTGTAGCATAAGGCTCCTCTGCTGTGGCCTAGGATAAGCAAGAACTGAACTGAATGAATTAATGAATGAAGTTAGCACCAATCCAAGAAAAAAGGCTGCCACACATCAGGGGCCTCATCAGGGACCACACATTTCCCAATGCCACAGACTTCATACTCAGAACTCCTTAGGCCTACCCATGGGTTCTTGTGTGCCTACAGGATAAAGTCTAGATGAGCCAACTAGTCACAAGCCCTGCACAATCCACTCCTCCCCCAACTCCATTTCAGACATCCTGGATTGCTTACCCCTCTCCCTCTGATATATAGTTTCCTCTGCCTGTAACTCTCTCCCGGCCTCACCTCTAGCCACATACTCCAGGAAGCCTTCCCTAACTGGATAAGTGGACTCTTTGTGCTTGCCCAACACAGACCTCATCTCTAGGGATCCCTGTAAACTTAGGGAACACAGGGCCAAGTCTGCCCAAATCCCATGCATTTCCTTGCCTAGAGCTCTTGCTAGGGACCCACAGGGACCACACTGCCAGCCAACCCTACCCTTCTGTGATCTGCACCATCCACATTGAAATACTCCCATCAGAAAGAACATGGGGGTCATACTGCAGCAGACTCAACATGTGACATATACCTCAGCATGTCTCTGCCCTTAAGAATCCTAGCTGGCCACCAACTCAATGTTTGAATGAGGCATCCAAGGCCTCCAAGACAGAGAAGTCTTACCTCTGCCCACCACCAGAAGGAAACACTATGGTTCCTGTATAGTTGCAGGGGCCAGGGGCCAAGGGGTCAGCAGGGAAGGTCACCTAGATCCAACATAGTCCAAATTGGTCAGGCAAGGGTAAGATGTTGCCTGGCATCTGCTGATAGCCATTGTCCCAACCCTTACCTCTGTCTTTAGCCACCCTCAGATTCCCTTAGGCCTCTTCCCTCGGGCCAATGGCACCCATTTGATAAGTTTGGGGAGGGAGAAGTCTTGGTGGCAGGCTAGGAGAGCCATTCTTTCCCCAAAAAGCTTCCTTTCAATAATGCCTACTGAAACAGACGGGGCTGGAAAAGTCGAGAGAGACAGTCTCCTAACCATGCCCAAATCAACAATGAGGACCCTGAGGACTAACTCCGAGAACACCCTGTCCCCCGACGAACCCCAGGAGTGGGGCCAAAGGATCTCGGTCTCTGCAGCTAAAAAAATGGGCAAAGAGCGAGGCAAAGCTTGGAACTGACGTAGACAGCAGTGCTGATGAACAACCGCACCGCAGCCCTCCCATTTACTCCATATTTTACAGGGGAAGGTGAGCAGAGGTTGACCACACCCGCGCACAGCATGGCGAGAGGTGGACGGACCGACCCAGGTGACAAGACAGTCATATGCTCCCGCGCCCCACACTTAGAGCACATGCAGGTCTGGAAGACAGCCCCTCCCGCACCCGGTCCTGCTGGACGCAAGAGCAAACGGACCCACGGCTGGACGCGCGCCTCACCCAGCACCACCGGAGGGGGACGTCCGACAGGGAGCGCCGGATCTACGAGCAGCAGGAGGAACAGGAGGCCACCCAGGAGCAGCGCCGCAGAGTAGGGACAGAGGCGAAGACCCATTGCGTGCCACGGCCGCTACAGGTCCAGGGGTGCGGATTCAGCGCTCTGGGCTCGTGCCTAGGCCGGGGCGGCGGCGACGCGCATAACCCCACCGCCCGCAGGCGACCACAGTCGCCGGGCCAATCAGGATCCACCTTCCCCAAACAGCCTGCCAATAGAAACTCACCGCCAGGCACGTCCCTCCCATTTGGAGCTCGCCGCCTCGCCCCCGCGGATCCCCTGCCAGCTTCTTGGACCTCGCTGCTCGCCGAGCGCATCGATCGATCCGAGCGCAGCCTGGCTTCTGAGCTCTCAGTCCCGGACCAGTCAGACCCAGCTCGCCGCTGCTGGATACCCAGCACGGCTTTTGGGCATCCAAAATCCACGCGGCGCAGCCTTCACCCCAATTCCTGGTGCGTCCCTGCCCTGGGATCTGGAACGGGCTGGGCTGAGCGAGGATTCATGGTCCAGTGCTCACCGCTGCTGAGAGACCTTGGTCAGAGCAAGGGGAAGAAGTGGAGAAGTGAGTGTCGGAAAGTTCTTGGCCTTAGGGGAACGGGAGGGGAACGGGAGCTGACCAGGACCTTTGTGCAAACCCTACGCCGATTCTTCGCACCCTGCTCCGATGTCACGTGGGTTCAGGCAACGGGGTCAGGGGACCCCTTGCGTCTGTCCAGGGTTTAGGAATAGGGGCGGGACAGGTAGAGGCTAGGTCAGTGTGTTTCGCTTCTGAGTGAGAGGGCTCCTCGCCTGTTTTAGTTGGCGCAGTATGGAGCCACAACACCAGGCTAAGCAATACTCGCTCCCAGTGGAAAGTGCGTTTGAACCGGAAGCCTGCGCCAAGGCCCATCAGCAAATTCCCCAGCAGAGCAGGACAGGGACTTCGGAATCCACCTACCACTCACATCCCAGACAAACTGGGGATCCAGAGACGACACAGACTCCCAGCTAGCGGAATCAGAGCGAACGGAGTGGGTAGATTGGACCGCTGGCAATACGGCCAGCACTATGGGTCACCCTAGGATAGGGAGACCAGCACCCTAAGATAGGGAAACTGGAATCTTGATCCTCCACACACCTCCTCCTGAGGCCTAGACAACACCCTGATCATCCCCTGGCTGGTCTAAAGACCTCTAGCCTGCCCATTCCTTCCTTCCTTCCTCTTGGTCAATGGCTAACCCTTTCTAGCTTTTCAGAGTGCTGCAAGTATTCACCATTTTGGCCTGCCCTTCTGTGTTCTTAGAACATTGGTGGTTGGAGTACCTTGCTCTTCTTCTTTTTTTTAAATCTTTTTTATTTATTTTTGAGAGAAAGATTGCACAAATTGGAGAGAGGGAGTAAAAGGGGAACAGAGGATCTTAAGCAGGCTCTGGGCTAACAGCAGTGAGGCCAATGTGGGGCTTGAACTCATGAACTGTGAAATCATGACCTAGGCCAAAGTTGGATATTCAATCGACTAAGCCACCCAGGTGCTCCCAGAGTACCTTACTCTTAAGGTCCAACTATCTCCCACCTCAAGCCCTGGAAAGGACCCAAAATTCCTTCCTCCCTCCATCCTAGTCCCCAGAAGAGGGGTTAGCAAGGACCAATCTATTGCAGGCCGACAGTGGGAGACCATAGAGTTCATTTTGTCAGTACGAGGGACAAGCAGAAGTCCATAGCCAAGAGTTAAGTGAAGGGAGGGTAGGCATCAGGATGGCTTGGGCTGCCTTGGATATTGGCCAGTCTGAATGTCTTGTCAACCCATCAGCCTCAGGTGATGATGGGCCCTTCACAGGGTGGCCCTGTCCTTTGCAGCAGTTCCCTGGTGCCTCAGTCCCACAGGCCTTTCAGATGATAGGAACCATGGCCATCGGGGAGAGGATGTTAAGGCCTAGTCACAGTGATCTGTGCTGGCACTGTGGAGAGGGAAGGAGTCAGAAGGTAAGGGTCCCCCTATCACAATGACCCTGTCATCCACATGAAACCCCTGGCTGCAGACCTGGGTTCATCCTGGACTCTAGATACTTCTCTGATTCTCAGACCTACAACCAGGTGGTCACCAAGTCTTGCCAGCTCTACTTTCCCAATGCCAAACTTTCATCTCCAGAGTAGCCTCCTTGCTGATGTCCCAATTTATGCCCTTATTCCTAAGAATTGCTCTCCCTGTGTCCAGTTGGCACCATTAAACATTAAATCAGGCCCATCACTGTCTGCCTAACCCCACACACAACCCTCCTACTGAATGCATCATATACAACTCAGTCATAGTGAGTGAGGACCCTGCAGGGGACTCTGACCTTTTCCCCTAACTTCCACCTCCCTGCTTCCCCAGCTCCCTCATTTCCAGCTTCAATAGCGTGTTTGATCTATCCATCCTTGCACAAGATAACTGAAAAGTCCCTCAACTTACCAATAGTCATTTGGGTGAAGATTTGTTTTTAATGCTCCAAAGGCTTGGTTTTTGCCTTACTGATACAGTATAAAGGGGGAAAGAATTCAGAAACTGTTTCCTAAAGTAGATGAACGATACAAATGTCACTGTGCACTTCAGTTTTATACAGCAAGCTGTTCCAACATCAGATTGTGGGTGAGCTAGTAAGAAACATTACATGCATTCATTTTAAGATGTAAGCATATTTATGTACTTATTTCATTTTGAAAATCTAGTGTACTTTACTCCATGGCAGTCAAGACTGGGGCTTAACGCAAGATGTTTCAGCATGCTTCGCTATTTGCTTTTATGCATATGACAATAAATGCATTTTGAAAAAAAAAAACCTCATTCTCTCTCAGGACTTCTGCACTTGTTGCACTGGGATCACTCTGCAGCCCCCATTTTTGGGGACTTAATTGAGCTCTACATTTAGGCCTCAGCCCAGACATGATCATCGATTGGCTCTGAAGCAGACCCTACCTGGCATCCAGCAGAATATAATTGCCAGAAGAGCAAGCTCCTCACCTGCCCATTACTGGTGCTACTGCCTTCTTTGGTTACTAGTTACCACCAGCACACATCAGGTGCTTAACTTATACTGAATGAATGAGTGATACACCCCCTTCTCTAACCCTTCGGCCTTCCAGGATATGGTCCTAGTGCCAGTCAGACCTGGAGGAGCGAAGGGACTGAGAGGCTGGATGTGGATTCTGGAAAAGATTGGGAAAGAGGGATAATATTCCTGTGGAGAACACTCTGGGCCAGAGACTAGGGAGTCAGGTCAGTTGTGGTATCTTTCTCAGGTGAGAATCCAGCCAACAGCTTTTGCCTTTTTTCTTTTTTACTGGGCCCTTTGCATTCCCTCTTGCTCACCAAGTTCTAAGCTTCCCTATCTGGACCAGGTGTGTGCCTAGGCTTAGGGCAACGCAACCAAGACCAGGGCTTCCAAACTGAGCCCATTTAGAGGCCAACTGATTCTCCCTTAAAGCTCACAGGACATCAGGCTCCTATTCTTCTTCTCCCAGTGCCTCTCTGGGGTCATGAGAGGCCAAACTCTGAGGTTCTGAACAGGGGCCCGGAACAGGGTATCCAATCTGGCTTAGGCATCAAGGAATGTTACCTGGAGGAAGAATTATTGGAGATAGGTCTGGAAGGGTAAGTAGGAATTTGCCAGGGAAACAATAGGAGCCTGGGTGCTCCAGGCAGGGAGCTTAGTATGTGCAGCAACCTGGAGACCCGAACAATCACACTAAATGTGTCTGCGGTATAAGGTTGGTGGGAGTGCAAGAGAGGTTGAGGGTCCTGAAAACCAAGCTTAACAACTTGGTTTCTGTCCACAAAGCCTGGAGCCACAAAGATGCTCAAGCTGGAGGGAGGCAGTGTCAAGGGTCTTCCCTTTCACTTCTGTCCTGGAGCACTGCCCTAGGTAGAGCTCTCTGGTGCAAGATCCTCCTTCCGGTCCCAACACCTTGTTCAGGGGACAGTGTCAGTGCGCCCTCTGGTGGGCACTCAATAGCTCTATGGCAAAGCTGGGAACCTGGATGGAGCCCAATGCACTGGCTACCTTGGAGGCCCAGGAGATAAGAAGGGGCAGTAGCGGTTGGCCCAATTGTGCGCCAAGGGGCTGCGGAGGTGGGGATGGGCCTGAGCTTGGGAGTGTGGATCGCCTCTGTGGATCCCACAAGGTACCCCAGGGTAGAATCCTCCTTATAAGGGCGTCTGGCTGGCAGTCAGTAGAGCATGTGACTCTTGATCTGAGGTTGTGAGTTCCAGTCCCACGTTGAGTGTAGAGATTGCTTAAAAAATACAATCTTAAAAGAAAAAAAAAGAATCCTCTCCCACGGTAGGATATTTTCTGGCTTGGGAGGGAAAGAGGAGGGTGCTTTTACACCACTCCTGGACGCCCTATAGGTCCACAAGAATGGTCACACTCCCGGCCCCATGTGAGGATCTCCACCTCTGTATCTGTCCCAACTTGCACATCCCAAAGGCTAGAGCACCAGTGGCCTTTGTAGCAGGCTTCGAAGGCCAAGGTAAGGATGGGATTCCACAAGCTTGTGGCCTGGCTCACAGGACCAAGTTCCTTGTCCCCATGTACCTGGATTACAGTTTAGAAAACTCAGTAGACTGGACTGTTGAAGCCTTCCTCACCCTTTTCACATACCTGATTTCCAATTCATTCATTAACGATTCATGAACTCTAGTAGCTGGGTTGGGATGGGAGACATTTCCCAGTGAAATACAGAAATCTCAAACTACAATGGGGACCCCTGCTACAGAGGGAGGTGCCTTCAGAGGACAAAACCTGGAGGAAGAGCAGGGGTTAACTAGGGCAAGGGCTGGGTTGGTAGGGGAAGAAATAGCACAGATAAGACTCTTAAAGGAAAGACCCCTTATCCCCAGGGAAGGTTACTAGTGCTGAAATAGCCGAAGGCTGAAGGTGCAAAGTGCTTAGACAACTATTTATTCATTCATTAAGTCTTGAGCAAGTACTATGTGCCAGGTGCACTGATAGGCTCTGGGGATGAGCCTGTCCTTTAGGATCTGATGTTCGGGGTGGCGGTGGTGTAGGGAGACAATAAATGATGTATTGTATTAGAAGTTACTTTAGTGTTGGGGGGAAGGAGTGAATGTTGTTTAATATTAATGGTGTGATCTGGGAGGACCCATCTGAAGATAATTAAAGGAGCTTGGCAACGCACGGGCTCTAACGTTATTTTAAAGAATTTAGTGTTTCGGGGCGCCTGGGTGGCTTAGTCGGTTAAGCGTCCGACTTCCGCTTAGGTCATGATCTCGCGATTCGTGGGTTCGAGCCCCGCGTCGGGCTGTGCTGACTGCCAGCTCAGAGCCTGGAGCCTATTTCAGTCTGTGACTCCCTCTCTCTCTGACCCTCCCCTGCTCATGCTGTCTCTCTCTCTCTCCCTCCTAGAAATAAATAAAACATTAAAAAAAATTAAAAAAGAATTTAGTGTTTCAAGAAGAGTTCAAGCATTTGGAATTGTCATGCAGGAAAGTGTGCGCGGATGGGAGCACAGGAACTTAGGGGAGCCGCCTCACGCTGCCAGGACAGATAGAGGTGCTACACTGGACAGGTCACTTCAAAAGGGTGGCTTTTCTGAGAACCTGGCGACGTTGAGACCCACGCAGGAGAAATACGGAAGGGCCTAGCTTGAAGGTTGAACGATGGGGGCGCCAGGAAGGCCGAGACCGAGACCAAGTAGTACCCGGATGGCAGGGTGGTGACGCCGGGAGACAGGACCCCGACAAGGAACAATGCATGTCAAGGGAGTTTTAGGAATGCAGCTAGGGTGAAGAGTTTACTGCAAAGACTTGGATGGAAGAAAGCCCAACTCCGCCTGGCGCACGCGCGCTACCGGGAGGGTACGGGCGGAGCCTCACTTCTGTTGGGCCCCGCCCCTCGAACAAATATTTGACATTCCAGTCTTATCTAAAAGGGTGCAGGACTCAAAGAGCTACGTTTCCCCCTCCCCCCCGGGCCTGATTGGCCTAGCGCTTCCGCAAGTGGGGACCAGCGGGCAGGAGCCCGAGTGGGCGGTCCTAAAAGGGGCGGATACCTGCCCAAACCTGAGGGAAGCGCTAGTCGCCCGAAGAGGCTGGAAGATCTGGCTACTTCCCACTCCCTCCATACCGCGGAGTCCCGGCGCGAGTCACTTCCGTACTGGACTCCTCAGTCTCTTTATCCGTTAAGTAGGGACCCGTTGAAGTGTGGGTTCAGTGGACAAGGTCTCGGAAGAGTCCCCTCCACCCTGGGCTCTTTCACCGTCTCCCGAATGTCCGGACGCAGAGAGACCAGCTCTTAGGAAGCGCGTGGCGCGGCTCCCGCCTCAGTTTTGGCGGGGGCTTGGCAACCCCACGTCCCTTCTTCCCCCCGGACTCTTCAGTCTTTCAGTCACATAAATGGGAGAACTTAGGGTAGTCCGGGGCAGTCTGGAAACGTGCCGTAAAGGAGTCTCACCAAGCACGATGGGGCGAAAGAGTGCTGGGAGCCCTCCGCGCGGGACTGTCCTTATTGGGTTGCGGGTCTCGGATGAAGAGACGGAGGATCTGCAGCCCTCACGCGCACATTACGTGGCCAGTGTGCTCACATCTCCAGGCAACGGGCCCGTCGTCAGCTGAGAGAGCGACGAAAACAGGCTGGAGTCTCCACGTGGGGTAGAGGTGAGGCTCCAGGCCAGGCCATCCTGCTTAGCCCCGTCTCCCAGTGGCGCTCCCTGGAGTTGGAATGGGGCGCTTCCTGCTTACCAAGCACGGAGGCCCGCACAACTCCTACAGGGTCTTGGCATCGAAGGCACTTCCTGGAGCCAGGCTAAGGCCGGGTCTTCACACCTGTGTGGACAAGCCCTGACCTGTGACATCTGGTCTCCCGACCCCGTGGCTCTAAGGACCTCTGCTGATCCCCGACCCCTCCTCCCAATCCCATTGGCTTCTGGTGACAGCCCCCGCCCCCCGCCTATGGGTGGATATTCAATAACTCACCGCCCTCTTTGACCTTTGGTGACTTCTATCATCCCCCGACCGGCCGACGTGACCCCCACAGCCCCTAGACTGCCTCCTGGTGATTTTCATAAATCCTGTGTGACCCTTACGGACTGCAGAAGGCCCCTGTATTTGCATTTTTCTTGGCGTAGGCCTCATGGTGAGGAGGGACATGGAGGAGGATGAGATCGCCCCAGTAGTCAGGCAGGGCCCGCTGGTGGAGCGGGAGTCTGGACCATGAGCGCAAATCCTGGACCACCCGGCGTCAGGGCGCGCGTGCCCCGCTCTAGGCTCTAGCAGCCTTCCCCCTGCGTTCCCCAGGCCGCCCTCTGTCACGTGGCCGGCGAGGCGGACAGGTAACTCGCCCAGAGAGGGCGGGGGCGAGCAGCCGCCCCGCCCCGCAGGGCGCCGCGGGCGGGTCTCAGCGGCGCCCACTGCGCCAGCCTGGCTGCAGGTGCCGCCCCCGACACTCGGGGTCCCGCCCAAGCTGATTCGTGTCTGCCGTCGGCCGGTGCGTGCGTGCGCCTCGTCGGTCCGCGTGTGTCTGGCCGAGCGCCCCCTTCCTCTGCGGCCATGACTCCGCCGCCTCCCCAGCCACCGCCCCCGGACTCGAACCCCGCCTCAGACTCCGCCACCGACCCCCGCCCCGGGCCTGGACCCCTGGTCGTACTGTTCGGAGCCACGGCCGGTGCGATGGGGCCGGACCTGGGCTCCGACGAGACCGACTTAATTCTCCTAGTCTGGCAAGTGGTGGAGCCGCTGAGCCGTCAGGTACGACGGAAAGGCGGCAACGGGGTGCCCAGGGAGTTTCAGGATCCGAGGCGAACAGTGGCTGACCGGTTTCCCCCGCGGCTTGTAGGTGGGGACGTTGCACAAGTCATTGGTTCGCGCCGAGGCGGCCGCACTGAGCCCGCAGTGCCGCGAGGCGAGCGGCCTGAGTGCCGACAGCTTGGCGCGGGCCGAGCCTCTGGACAAGGTACTGCAGCAGGTGAGTGCTTGGGGCCGGGTGAGTGGAGACATGGCCGGGCTGCGGGGACATTTCTCGGCGGGAGAGGAGGCAGGCGGCAGGGCCTGGCGTGCTGCGATCAACTGGCCTGGGCGGTAGGACGGGTTCCTGTTGTTTAAAATTTCAGAGATTCCCGCGTGTGCCGGCCATTCCTGGGGGCGCCTTACTTTTCAGCCTTTCCAGCGATCCACTCCTACTGAGCAGCGGGATGGAGGTTGCGAGACCCCTGCTAGAGTCCCGGGCGGCGTGGCTGTGAGGCTCAGACGCCCCTGGGAACCTGCCTGGCCAGGTCTCCCAGAATAGTAGTCGGAAGCCAAAAGGGCCGAGGGGCCTGGTCTTGGCTACAGGTCACGGTCCCTGCCGCCTGAGCCCTGGGCCCACCCACCCTCATAGGAGACGCAGGAGCGGGGGCGTAGGGCGGGGTCGGCCTCAGAGGCAGAAGCCGCCAGGTGTAAGCTGCTCGTCTAGGCCTGTCCCGGCCGTCTGGCCAGGCGTGGGCGCTGTCCGGACCCCGCCTGGAGGCCACCTGACTCCTGAGTGCAAAGGCCCAGCGTGCCTCCCAGCCCTGGATGGAGTGGGAGGCGGTTCCCATTGCTGTTTTCTTTTTCTTACCTTCACTACTGCACTTCCCCTGTGCCTGACTCTTAAGTGTAATGAGTTTAAGTGCTTTACACGGACAAATTCTTTCATTTCTCAACAATTCCTCTGGTTGTTCTTGATTTAGGTACAGAGATGTTGAACCTGAGTCTGTTCCTGAAGGGCTCCCAGGCTAACCCCTACTTGGGGAGTGTGCTGAAGGAGAACTGGGTTGGCTTGCTCTGGGCCTGGGCTTAGTGCTTATACCTGTTCTCCAGCGGGAGGAAGGCTGTTGGGGGCTGGGCGAGGAGTGCCACCCCCTCTATGAGTAAACAACCCCGTGCCAGCCGGTCGATAGTGTGGGTCAAAGCTCATGCTGCCCCTGGCGTCCAGGTATGGGGCTCTGTCCTTGGATTTTCTCTGCCCCTTGGTTGGTCAGACTTAGAGGCGGGGCTGCCATTGACCATGAGCCAGCTGGGCCTCAGGCAGGATTGGGCCTCCCCCACCTGTCTGAGGGTGGTGCCTGGTCAGGGACAGGTTTAACCTGCTTTGCCCCGCCCCTTCCCACCTGCTTGTCCCACTCCACCAGGTGTTTGCTCTGGCACCACTCCAGACTCTAGGAGTGTGTGTGTGATGGGGGCTTGGGTGATATGTGACCGCCCCCATTTGGCCTGGAAGAAGTGACCGTGGATTGGGGGAGAAAAGGGACACAGAGCCAGGCCCAACAGGTGTGGCCACCTCCTCCCAGGCAGGGTAGGGCTGAACATCTAGCTGAACCAGCTTTGCAGCCTGTGCCCTCCCTCCTCCTGCCCACCCAGCTGTGAGTCTGTGTCTGTCTCTCTCCCCACTCCCTATCCCCAGTTCTCACAGCTGGTGAGCGGGGATGTGGCTCTGCTGGGCGGGGGCCCCTACATGCTATGCACTGATGGGCAGCAGCTGCTGCGACAGGTCCTGCACCCTGAGGCCTCCAGGAAGGTATGCCACTGAGGGCACAACAGGGGGTAGGGTTCCCAGGACCCCCATCGTGGGGGTGGGCAGGGCAGCTCAGTTCCCTCCATTCATGCCCCCTCCCATGTGCCCCCAGAACCTGGTGCTCCCCGACACCTTCTTCTCCTTCTACGACCTCCGCAGAGAATTCCATGTGCAGCACCCGAGCGTCCGCCCTGCCAGGGAGCTCACCGTGGCCACCATGGCGCAGGGTATCTGACGCAGCAGGGTTAGGGTGGAGGGGAAGCTGCAGGCAGTTCTTGAGTATGTGCATTCTGAGCGTTACGTGAACACATGCAAGTTTACATTATCTGCCGAGTCCTTGAGGGCACATGCCTCTGTGTCTGTGCTGGGGTGCGTTTGAAATATGGACATATGTCTGCATATATCTGGGATGGTGACTTGTAAGGGCATATACAACCTGGATCAAAACAAATGTTTGCTGGGTCCTGCATTTATCCACGAAGGGGACTTGGACCTAGGTGGGACCAAGATTGGTGCTCATGCTGGGATTTCCTCGCTGTTACTTCTCTGCTCATAGATTTGGGGCTGGAGACAGATGCCACAGAGGATGACTTTGGGGTCTGGGAAGTGAAGACAATGGTAGCTGTCATCCTCCATCTGCTTGAAGGGCCCAGTGGTAAGGTTCCCCTCATCACCTGTCACCTGCTCTCAGAACTGGGTGCATGTCTACCTCTTAACTTTCTCAAAGTTCCCCTCCCCACTTGCTACCTTCTTTGAGAGACCACAGATAGATGCTCCTTTGTCACCTCCTCATCCCCCTCAACTGTCCTCTTTTTGCAGAGCTTGGTGGGGAGACACCCTCCACCAGACCCTGCTGACCCCCATGCCATCTCCTCTCAGGTCAATTGTTTTCGAAGGCAGAGGTGGTAAAGCAGAAATATGAGACAGGTCCTTGGTGAGTGTGGCGGCAGGGGTGGGGGTGACAATAGTTGGACAGCTCTGACTCTGTGCCCTGCCCCCACAGCAGCAAGGCCGATGTGGTGGACAGTGAGACTGTAGTTCGGGCCCGTGGGTTGCCCTGGCAGTCATCTGACCAGGACGTGGCTCGATTCTTCAAAGGACTCAACATTGCCCGGTGGGTATAGCAGGCTGGATGGGTGGGCTCAGGAGGGCAGGCCTGCCTAGGAGGCACTAACCCAGCCCTGGCTCCGCAGGGGTGGTGTAGCGCTCTGCCTCAACGCCCAGGGCCGCAGAAATGGCGAGGCCCTCATCCGCTTTGTGGACAGCGAGCAGCGGGACCTAGCGCTGCAGAGACACAAACACCACATGGGTGTCCGCTATATTGAGGTGGGGCTCTCGGCTGGGAGTGAAGAAGGGCAGAGCCGAGGCCAGCCAGGCTGGAGACCCACGGACTGCCCCCACTGTATCCGCAGGTATATAAAGCAACAGGAGAGGAGTTTGTCAAGATTGCAGGGGGTGAGTGTGCTCCCAGCAGCGCCTAGCTCCCCTTTGTTCTTGATCCATGTCCCACTTGCCCGCCCCCTGCCATTGTGCTCCCCTGTGCCAGGTGTTAGGTGGGTATTTGGAAGGGCACAAATGAAGTCAGTGGGTGACTCCCATGCCTCCCACCAAGGCACATCACTAGAGGTGGCTCGTTTCCTGTCACGGGAAGACCAAGTGATTCTGCGGCTACGGGGACTACCCTTCTCGGCTGGGCCGGCAGACGTGCTAGGCTTTCTGGGGCCAGAGTGCCCGGTGACTGGGGGTGCTGATGGGCTGCTCTTTGTGCGCCACCCTGATGGCCGGCCCACTGGTGATGCCTTTGCCCTCTTTGCCTGTGAGGAGCTGGCACAGGCTGCGCTGCGCAGGCACAAGGGCATACTGGGTAAGCGATACATTGAACTCTTCAGGAGCACTGCGGCCGAGGTGCAGCAGGTGAGCACCAGGGCTTTCCCTTACCCTCTGTGTGCTTCTCTAGGGTGCCCCTCCCACCCCCTGTGCACCGGCCCTACTTGGCACGACCAGCCTGTTGCTGCCTTCCTTACCAGGTCCTGAACCGCTATGCATCCAGCCCACTCCTTCCCACACTCACGGCCCCACTGCTGCCTATCCCCTTCCCACTGGCAGCTGGGACTGGGAGAGATTGTGTACGCCTTCGAGGCCTGCCCTACACAGCCACCATCGAAGACATCCTTAGCTTTCTGGGGGAGGCAGCTGCTGACATCCGGCCCCACGGCGTGCACATGGTGCTCAATCAGCAGGTGAGGCTGCTGCCAGTGGGGAGACGTGTGTAATTAGGGAGGAGTGTGTGGTTGGGAGTAAGGCACTCTTGCGTAGGACAGGTTGCTTACAAGACCACCATGTGTACAGGGCCGGCCGTCGGGTGATGCTTTTATCCAGATGACATCGGCAGAGCGGGCCTTAGCTGCTGCTCAGCGTTGCCATAAGAAAGTGATGAAGGAACGCTACGTGGAAGTGGTCCCCTGCTCCACAGAGGAGATGAGCCGTGTGCTGATGGGGGGCACCTTGGGCCGTAGTGGCATGTCCCCTCCACCCTGCAAGCTGCCCTGTGAGTGTCTCAGGAGCTGGGGAAAGGAGGCATGTGGGGGCCAAGCTGTTGTAACTCTCACTTTCTACAGTGGGGACTCCCTTCTGGCTGCCTCATCCAGGGCAGTGCTGGGCTCCCTGCAGATGTACTCTCTACTTCTGCCTCCAGGCCTCTCACCACCCACCTACGCCACCTTCCAGGCCACCCCAACACTCATTCCCACTGAGACGGCAGCTCTGTACCCCTCTTCAGCGCTGCTCCCGGCTGCCAGGGTGCCTGCTGCCCCCACCCCTGTTGCCTACTACCCAGGGCCAGCCACTCAACTCTACATGAACTACACAGCTTACTACCCCAGGTACCTGCTGCTAAGAAAACTCTAGTCATGCCCCCACCCTGGTTTGGGGGAGGCTCATGATCCCGTTCCTGCGCCAGATAATCCAGGGTCTGTTAGAGCTCAGACTTATTCTAAGATGGACAACGGAGTGACAGGTACGGCTTGGCTGATGCCATCTACAAATGAGAATGGAGCAGACTCTGTGGAGGCAGAGGTTTCAGGCAGGAAGAACTGAACTAAGCACAAGGCAGAGGCAAAGAAAGAGGGAAGCAGGTCTTGGTCTAAGCCATAAATGGGACTGCACTCCTAAATTCCTGCCTCTCCCATCCTAGCCCTCCCGTTTCCCCCACCACCGTGGGCTACCTCACCACACCCTCTGCTGCCCTGGCCTCTGCTTCCACCTCAGTGTTGTCCCAGCCAGGAGCCCTGGTCCGTATGCAGGGTGTCCCATATACTGCTGGTATGAAGGATCTGCTCAGCATCTTCCAGGCTTATCAGGTGAGGTGTGGCTGGAGGGCTTGGGAACCTGGTTGAGCCTGGATCTTCCTCTCCTAAATCTCGTTCCCTTCTGCAGTTAGCCCCTGATGACTACACCAGTTTGATGCCTGTTGGTGACCCGTCTCGGACTGTGCTACAGGCCCCCAAAGAGTGGGTGTGTTTGTAGGTGAGGGAGCCAGAAGGTAAGAGCTGGCTAACGTCGAACATGACTCTCTTGCATCCAGAAAACCAGCACCCTTGACCAGGTGGCTTCTTTCTGGCTTGTCAAAGCTCTCAGAAAGCACCTAGAGGAGCTCAAGCCCCAGCTCCATTTCCCAGTTATTGCCCTGCCTGTTCACCCCAAAGATGATGGCTGGACCCTGCACGCAGGACTGGGGGTTGAAAGATGTCTCCTTGCTCCCAACGGTCTGATCTGGGCCTCCTGAGTAGCACCGAGCGCCACACTGAGAGTTGTGGCTATGGCCCGTGCCTTCAGATTCTGTGGGGCGGATGTCCACAGCAGGCCTACTTTCTTTTTAAAAATGTAAGCCCTGGTGCCTTCAATGTATGACTCCTGGGAGCTTTTGAGTAAAGATCCCAATGTTCTACCTTCCCCTATCCCTCCTGGTAGGGACAGGGAGGCAGAGAGTGCTGGCCCCAGCCCCCAAGATACTTGGACCTCAGTGGCCACGTTTGTACCAGGTGGTACCATCTAAGGATGCTAGCTCCCCTCCAGCTTGACACAAGGAGTATCAGGTGGCAAAATCACAAGCTGTTTTGATGGACCATACTGCAGTATCCCCAAAGGACACTAGGGGGCAGGAGGCCCTCACACAAAAAATCCGGCTCGAATTTTAAAGGGGACTTTCTGCCCACTTTTCACACACATTTGGGCAGGCCAGTTGTCCTGAACTCAGCAGACACCGTGGAATGTCCTCTGCACCCATTAGAGGGTACAGAACTGAAGATTCAGAAGGAATTTTGGAACTCTACTCACTCCTCCGTAAAATAACCAAAGGTTCTAACCAAGTGGACTTTTCAAAAGCCAAAGTGTCCTTAGCTTTGGAACCCAGAGTGAGGGGCCCCACACCTGCCCCAGGCAGAGGAAAACTCAGGCAGATTTCAAGGACACTGACCTGTCACCGTTTATTATTTCAGCACTGTAACTAAGGAACCTGAATTGCTGGCTCCTCTTTGTTATTTGTGTAAGGAGCACTATACTCCTACAAAAGGTTTTACAATACAAACTGTATAAGAAAACAATCCCAAGTGCTGTAAACTAAACTGAGATCCAGCTCCTTAACTGAACATTGCCCATTTTATAAAATATAAGGTTTCAACTGCAGCCCACCTGAGCATTAAAGATGACTATCTGTTCTGAATATTAAAAACAGGGCTTCATAGCCAGAGCCAGCAGAACTCTGGTGATAGTGGTTAGCCCCTGAAGGGCAGGGGTAGGTTGCCCTTCAGACAGCAACACCACATGTGCACCTGAAGACGGGACCACTGTTCCCTTTCAAGCTGTTTTCAGCGTATCTCTAATAAACAGAAGGCTGCTTAACCCATTCCTGAACTCAAGATCTAGCACAGGTTGGAGGGGTAGGGGTGGGTGTTAGGACATGCTCAGTTGCTAAATGTCGCTGCTAGAAGTTTACTTGCATAGTCCAATGATGTGTGCTTTAACACCACTTCTGTTGCACAAAAGTTTAAAGTCTTTACCTCCAAAGCCAAAAAATACTGACTCTTAAACCAAAGATTTTACAAAATGATACAAGACTGCTCATATAGTATATAAAGCTCTGTTTTGAAATTTAACTTTTATTTTAAATAGGAAAGCATTTCTAGTGCTACAGGCATCAAGGTATTTAAAAGGCATCAAAATTTGGTGCATAGCAACTCTGGATCATAGAGGCTTTTATTCCTGAGGGTAGCAGAGCGACCCCCGAAGGGTCTTGTAAGGAGAACTCTTACAAGAGCCTTATGTGAGGCAGCTACCCCAGGGGCAAGAGAGTGGAGGCAAGTCTGGCCACTGTCTGAAACCTCATCAGGGGCTGCCTCCCACAACCCCTCCAAACCAAAAGAAGCTGTGGGCTTCCAACTACAGGCCCTGAAGCAAATCTCACTATCCACACTCTGACACAAAACTTACTTTAAAAGAAAATCTGAAAACACCCAGCTCCAGAAGGGACCAGAGTGATTTGCTGAAGGACAGACATTTTTCTCTAACTAGTTTCAAGGAAAAAAATATAAATCATCATAGTTTAATGAAGAAGAAGAAAAAAAAGACCATACTTCATCCTGTAGGAGGTCAACAGCTCCTACCTGGTGATTAGAGGTGGTGGGCAATGAACTGGCTCCCTCTGCCTTGGTTTCAGTGGAGTCCTGGCATCTAGAACTCCTAATCCCCAGGAGTAACTTCAAGCCCTTTGACCAGCTCAGCACACTGTCGCGCAAAATAGGCACTCAAAAAATTTGCTTCCTGAATAAATGAAATTACATGATTTTGTTTGAAAACGTACTGCAAACTTCAGGGGCTCTGAAATGGGCCCGGCCTTGAGCAGGTAACTAATCCCATTAAAGGGAGGGGTAAGGGGAGGGTTTGGAAAAAGCACCCAACTCGGGCACCTCCTTTGGTAGACAGCAGGCTGGAGTTTCTTGCTGGCCCCTGCCTTGGGCACCAGCCTCACCAGCAGCAGCACCAGGGCATCTTTGGTGTGGAGGGTCAGGTCTATGATGCTACTGCATGTTTGGGTTTGCCTCGAAGCCTTTGGGGAAAAGGCTGGTTTTTAGGCCACGCAGATAGGACACAGTAGGCCAGAATCATTTTAGGCTGTAAACAGAATGAGGGATAAGCTTTCCATGCCACCGTGAATCTTAAAAACTTCCCATCTGGAGTCCTGCATTGTCTCTACTGTTCTAAAGTACAGCTCATTTGTGCTTAGCTTCTGACACAGCATGGCCTCTAGAAATTGGTTAGAACCAGCAAATTTGCCTAAATCATCACGAGACTGTGGCTCCAAAGGTTACAAAGGTCTGGGACCAGAGGGCACAAAAGGGAAAAGCAGTCCACAGCCTACTTGTTTGCAGGATGGCAAGATATTAAAGCTAGGAAGCTAAAACAACCCACCTTTCAAAGTTACCTTATTTGTAGCTATCTTATCCAAGGCCCTGAGGCAAAAAAAAAGCAATTTCAACATGGAGTCAGTATGGAGAGATTGCAGAAAGATTACCTAGAAAGTTACAAAGAGGCTATGCTCTGGAATGTCATTTTATATTCCAACACTTCAATGATTGGAATGGTCTCCTCTTTAACAGTTTACTTTTATAAAGAGGTATGAGCTACATTTGGCTTTATTTCCTATAAATCTATGAAAGGCTTTAGGACATGCTGTTTCTGAGGCATAGGTGTAGGCTTGGGAGGATTTTTTTTCTATTCTGTTTACCTCTGGAAGGTTTTATCAAAAGTTCCTACTTTAAAAATAATCATCAAAGCTAAAGAGTCCTTCAAATGACCATAAAGGAGTACAAATCACCAATCAAAGCTAAGCAACCAGGTCACTTGCAAAAGCAGCACCTCTGAAATGCGAGAGCCTGCTGCGTTCACACTCAAAAGCACCCATCATATAAAAGTATCCTATTTAAATATAAAAAGCAAAGCTCATTTCCCCAAAGCTCAGTCTCTGCTGCTCCTGTTCTTTTACAAAATCTACTCAAGGCCTGAGGTGGAGGAATGCTGCTTTCCCCACAGTGATCCCAACTCCTGGCACCAGTCCTGAAGGCCACAGAGTTGGAAACCCAAGGTCCAAGGAGAGAAACATGATGAGAAGTACATGGTGGTGGACACGTGGCTGCAGGGAGCACTGTCAGAGCCCATCGGATCTTCCTAAATCCAGGGAATCGGGACCCGGGAGGGGAGCGTGCCTGCTCCCCCCTGTTCCTTGGGAAACGGAAACCTGGGACATGTCTCTCCCAATTATCTCATTCACTGAAAAACAAAAAAGGGAGAGTGATTAGTGACCTCTGTGTGACTGACCATATGATGCTGAAAGGCAAGTTCCACTTCAAAGACATTTCCCCCCCCTCTCCATCTATAAAGGTTAGAACCAGCAAATTTGCCTAAACCATCATGAGACTGTGGCTCCAAAGGTTACAAAGGTCTGGGACCAGAGGGCACAAAAAGGAAAAGCAGTTTTCTATAAAGGCAAATGCAGTGCTTTAAAGCCTGCTCCTAGATGGAATGAAGAGCACCTTTGAGAAGCTGTTCCAGACCCCTCTTTCTCTTTCAGTCCAGTTTGGGTTGGGAAGGGAGATGGCTCAGAGAATAGGAAATATTCTTACCCTCTCTCTAAAAGCTTATGTTCTAGAGCAGAGGAGAGAATACATCTGAAATGTGTTAACATTCATCTAACTTTTCCTGAATTTGCATCACTACAGGAGGGTTTTTCCCTTTCTGATTTCTGAAGTGTACTGTGTATGAAAATAAATGCTTTGGTGAGAATAAGAGAAGATCTGGGAGTTATTTTGTTATGCTAATTAAGCATCCTTTATTATATGGGCACTTTTTAATTGTTTCTCATCTTTTAAGAAGAGACCTTTCTTTTTCTTTCTTTTTTAAATGTGGAATACTTCATGAGTTTGCATGTCATCCTCGCACAGGGGCCATGCTACTCTCTGTATTGTTCCAATTTTAGTATATGTGCTGAAGCGAGCACCTTGCTTTTTGTTGGTTTCTGTGACAAGC
This sequence comes from Proteles cristata cristata, assembly GCA_017311185.1. NCBI lineage: Eukaryota > Metazoa > Chordata > Mammalia > Carnivora > Hyaenidae > Proteles > Proteles cristata. The sequence continues at coordinate 202,813 of JAESUZ010001502.1, read as the reverse complement.
CAAGCACTCCTAGAAGCACAGTGCTCCATGAGGTCTCATACAGAAAAACTCCAATCTTAAGAAACCAGTATAGAAAGAAAATCCCAAATTTCCCCAATAATAACCTTTAGTTCTCTCATCATGAGAATTCTTTGCTTTGAAATGAAAATTATTTTATCAACTAAAGAGTAAGCATATATTCACAAGAACTGAAAACATATGTCCACACAAAAACTTGTACTCAAGGGGCGCCTGGGTGGTTCAGCTGGTTGAGCATCCAACTCTTGATTTCAGCTCAGGTCATCATCTCATAGTTGCGGGATCGAGCCCCAAGTCAGCTTGGGAGTCTTGCTTTCCCTTTCCCTCTCTCCTCCTCTACTTATATACCTGCACTCTCTCTCAAGATAAACATTAAAAAACAGAAACAAAAACCAAAACCTTGTACCTTAATATAAATTCATAGCGGTATTATTCATAATAACTCCAAAGTAGAAACAACCCAAATATCTACCATCTACCAAGTGATGAATGGATAAGCAAATTATGGGTTATCCATACAGGGAAATATCATTCAGCCTTAAGAAGAAATGAAATTCTGGGGCGCCTGGGTGGCTTAGTCAGTTAAGCGTCCGACTTTTCGCTTAGGTCATGATCTCGTGGATCGTGGGTTCGAGCCCCGTGTCAGGCTCTGTGCTGACTGCCAGCTCAGAGCCTGGAGCCTGTTTCAGTCTGACTCCCTCTCTCTCTGACCCTCCCCTGCTCACACACTCTCTCTCTCTCCTAGAAATAAATAAAACATTTTTAAAAAATTAAAAAAAAAAAAGAAATGAAGTTCTAATATATGCTAGACCATGGGTGAACTTTGAAAACATTATGCTAAGTGAAAGAAATCAGATACTAAAGATCATATATTGTTTGATTCCATTTGTATAAAAGGGCCAGAACTGGCGTGACTGGTTGGCTCAGTCGGTTAAGCATCCGACTTCAGCTCAGGTCATGATCTCACGGTTTGTGGGTTTGAGCCCCGCATCTGGCTCTGTGCTGACAGCTCAGAGCCTGGAGCCTGCTCCAGATTCTGTGTGTGTGTCTCTCTCTCCTTTCCCCAGCTTACACTCTGACTCTCTCTCTCTCAAAAATAAACATTAAAAGCTCTTAAAAAAAATAAAAGGGCCAGAGCTGACTAACCACAGACAGAAAATAGGTGCTTGCCAGGAGTTATGGTGAGGAAGGAATGGGAGATGACTGCTAACTGGTATGAGATGAGATTCTTTTTGGAGTAATAAAAATTTTCTAAAATGAGATAGTGGTGATAGCTGCACAACTCTGTGAATATACTAAAAACACTGAATGGTGTATTTTCAAGGGTGAATTCTATAGTAATACATTATATCTCAATTCAGCTGTTATAAACAAAAATAGGACAGGACAAGAAAAAATTCTATACTTAGAATGTACTGTGATCACAGAGCCAAGGAGACACTACTAATCACTTAAAAAAATCCTCAAGTATTAACATCTTTTTTTTTTTTTTTTTTAAAGAGAGAGAGAACTGGGATAGAGTGTGAGTAGGAACCCGAGGCAAGACTTGATCCCATGACCCTGGGATGGTGACCTGAGCCCAAATTAAGAGTACGATGCTCAGTCACTGAGCCACCCAGGTGCCCCTTTCAAGTATTAAAATCCAATCTTTTTACAGTTTAGGTAATTTTAAAAATTCCTCAAATTCATATACTCCTGACTATCAGAAGGGAACTAACATTCACTTCACAAATATTTATTGAGCATCTACAAGAGTTTGCAATTGAAATTTTGTATCTTATTTCAATCTTCATAACATTTTAAGATAACTACTACCGCGACTTTATAGATCAGTTAACTGAGGCTTTGACAGTTCACATAATTTGCTCAGTAAATAGTGAAATCAATTTCCAAACACCTATCATTTCTTGAAGGCCAAGAGCAGAGAAATGGAGGTGGAGGGGAATCATTTAGACAAAGAAAATGCAAAAGACCCAGACACTGGTGGTGACGCCAGGGGAGGGAGAGTGAGTGCATTAATGGGAGAGGGAGTCAGGAAAGAGAGAATATAAAGGGGACATAAATAGACAGGGCAGCCGTTGGCACCTGTTATTCCAAGCTACATAACAAGCAAAGAAGAGTGTTTTCAGTGTGGACTCCGTGTGTAAGTCAATGGGCTGGTCTCATGCAACGAGGGAGGCAAAGGATGACCCAAGATCTCCGTACATAGCCTCTAACATAATTCATCACATCAGATTATCAGTAGGGGTCATCATTATCTGTCTCTCATATAGCCTGTGAGCTCCTGAAGGGCAAGGACCTTACTAATAAGGAAGCATCAATTTCAGATGACTGGATAAATGGATCCTAATTCAATACAATTACTTGGAAACTATGGGGAATTAGTACACTGAAAGTTCACTAGGTGATGGGGTAGGAAGTGGACCACAGAATGTTATTAAGACTAACACATGACATCTGATTTTGATTTTAACAGTATCTATGTGTCTATTTTAGATAGGTCTCCCAGCTGTGGCAACAAGCCAAATATAGAAGCAAGTACCAGCTGACAGTCATCTTTTCCCAATACTTATCCCTTCCAAGAACGGTGACGTAAGAGATATTCCAAGATGCCATGTAACACTGTTAAATTATCTCATTGTTCAAGTTTTAAAACTATAAGGTGATTAGAAATGGTGCTTTATCATCATCAAAAACCAGGATGCTTGGGTAGCTCAGTCAGTTGAACATCCACCTTCGGCTCAGGTCATGATCTCAGTTCACGGATTCAAGCCCCGTGTCAGGCTCTGTGCTAACAGCCCAGAGCCTGGAGCCTGGTTCAGATTTTGTCTGTCTCTCTCTCAATCCCTCTCCTGCCTGTGCGTGCATACACAGTCTCTCTCTCAAAAATAAACATTAACAAAAAATTAAAAACAACAAAAAAACCCATACAATGTACTGTTTTCCTGTGTCTTTGAGAAAGTCAGCGCTTATATTTTCTTGAGGATGGGAGTATATCCAGCATTATCCACCCACTTACCAAGTACACTCTGATGATAAACACATCATTTTTTTGAGGTAGCCAGGAGATGCTGTTTATAGCAAAAGCCTGATCAAAGCTATGTTATTTCCAGAAAGTATGTGAGATGGCTTTATTTTTTTTTCACCAATTTAAGAGCAGAAAGAGTTTATACCTCTTTCTCTTTATCATTTCCCTCCTTTAAAGAATAAAGTGAATTAAAACACCTAGAACAAGAGTCAACAACCCTCAACACCCATGCCAACAGGTTATGTAGGTCACAGATTTTGTCCCACTTGTGACAGGTGCCATCAACTCCCGCTACTCCAACACCTGGACTGCCTGTGCCACCACAACAGAAGCAGTCAGAGCCATCAGCAACATTTGCTGTTAAGAACAAGGTTTTTATACAAAAATTGCTATTCAAATTAACAGTCCATTGGAATGCTATCTCTCCACACAAGAATACGGTGTCTGAGGAACAAAAGGCCTATTTAATTTAGAGTTTAAGGTTTCAGAGCTAGAGCTGACAAGCATGGTGTGGTATGAAATCTCACCACTAGGTGGAGAGGGGCAGGGTAACCCAGGACACTACTTCTGGAGTAGGCAGACACATAGTCATATATGCAAAAGCCCAAAGGGCCTTTCCAACTAGCAACTGAACATCTTAGAGCATTTTTGTAAAGGATTTCTGGGTATAATTAGACTCCACTATGGACATTCATCCAAGTTTGGCAAATTCACCTTTCCTTCCCTTCCCTATACCCCAAATTAAAAGTATTGTCTGGTGAACAATTTTATGGAGACATTATTTTTTAAGTTTATTTATTTCTTTTGAGAGAGAGAGAGAGAGAGAGAGAGAGAGAGAGAGAGAGAGGAGGAGACAGAATTCCAAGCTGGATCTGTACTGCCAGTGTGTAGCCCAATGCAGGGCTTGAACTTGCAAACTATGAGACCGTGACCTGAGCTGAAATCAAGAGTTGGGATGCTTTAAGCAACGTGAGCCACTCAGGTACCCCTGGCGAAGGTTTCTTTTCTTTCTTTCTTTCTTTTTTTTTTTTTTTTTTTTTACTGTTTTATTTATTTTTGAGAGAGAAAGGGATAGTGCACGAGCAAGGGAGGGGCAGAGGGAGGGAGACACAGAATCTGAAAAAGGCTCCAGGCTCTGGGCAGTCAGCACAGAGCTTGACATAGGGCTTGAATTTGTGAATCCCAAGATCATGACCTGAGCCAAAGTTGGATGCTTACCCAACTAAGCCACCCAGGTGCCCCTTTTTAAATTTTTTAACGTTTATTTATTATTTTTGAGAGACAGAAAAAGACAGAGTGCAAGCAGGGTAGGGGCAGAGAGAGGGAGACACAGAATCCAAAGCAAAGTCCAGGCTCTGAGCTGTCAGCACAGAGCCTGACACAGGGCTCAAACCCACGAATTCTGAGATCATGACCTGAGCTAAAGTCAAACACTTAACTGACTGAGTCACCCAGGGACCCCTGGAGAAGTTATTTTTTATAAAATAAAGGTTGCAATCATTTTCTGAATTTTCCTTGAAATGAAAAAGTGAAAAATGTGGAAATAAACAGGAATGATTTTAAATGGATAAGAAATCTAGTGTATCAGAGGGCGCCTGAGTGGCTCAGTCAGTTAAGCGTCTGACTTTGGCTGAGGTCAAGATCTCATGGTTCGTGGGTTCGAACCCTGCGTCGGGGTCTGTGTTGACAGCCAGCTCAGAGCCTGGAGCCTGCTTCAGATTCTGTATCTCCCTCTCTTTCTGACCCTCCCCTGTTCACGCTGTCTCTCTCTCAGAAAGAAAACATTAAAAGAAAAAGAAATCTAGTATTTATGGTTTATTATTCTATAACAGTTTTACCAAGATAAACTTTTAGGTTATTGATGAGTTGTAAGAATACTATCTAAACTAAATACATTAAATAACTGAATTGACTGATTTAGGCCATGAGCTGGATAATTAATTTGAATTTATCAAAGTTTGATGAACATACTTTCTCAAGCTAAAGACAATTTGTTCTTTTCCAATGAAATGTGAACAAAAGTGTATCTTACTCTCTGCAAACTCAATAGCCTCTTCACTTCCTTCCCCCTATCTCTTCCCCAGCTTCAGGCTGACTGAGTCAAAGTGGTGACTGCTGTGAAAATACCTAAGGAAATAGAGGAACAATGAAATAAAGGAATCCTGATCTCTGGATTAAAATATGCCATGAAGTATAAGAGAAACTTCCAATGTGGTAAAGCCATTATATTTGGAACCTCCATTATAGTAACCTAGCTTATACTGTTAACAAAAATAAAACTCACCACCATAAAGCAACACAGAAAGAATAATTATTTTAAGCAAGAACCAAGATAAACAGCTTGAACTTTATCATGCCAAGTTTTTAACTAAGTCATTTTAAAATTCACCCTGAACACTAGACAACTTCCAACCACAGGACAAAATAAATATATATACAGAGCTCAAAAGATATCTTTTACTCTTAACTCTAGCTTAAAAAAAAGTTTATATATTTATTTTTTAAAGAGAGAGAGAGATAGAGAACATGAGCAGGGGAAGGGTAGAGAGAGAGGGAGAGAATCCCAAGCAGGTTCCGCGCTACCAGTACAAAACCCAACTTGGGGATGGACCTCATGGACTGTGAGATCATGACCTGAGTTGAAATCAAGACTTGGACACTTAAACCAATTGAGCCACCCAGGTGCCCCTTAACACTGGCTTTTAATACTAGCACAGAAAAATTATAACACTTTTTTTCAATGAACCTGGGAGGTGGTATCAGAGGTATCAGTCTTGTTATTGAGAGCCCTTTCTTTTTTTTTTTTTTTAATTTTTGAGAGAAAGAGGAGGCAGGGGAGGGGCACAGAGAAGAGAGGGAGACATAGAATCGGACGCAGTCTCCAGGTTCTGAGCTGTCCAGAGCCTGACACAGGGCTTGAACTCATGAACTGAGAGATCATGACCCGAGCCAAAGTTGAACATTCAACCAACTGAGCCACCCAGGCGCTCCAAGTTTCCTCTTTTTAAGAAATCTCTTATGTGTTTCATGTTATACTCAGTGTCATATATATCTTTACTGTAGAAAATGTTGTAACTCAAAACATTATTCAAAGAAAAACAATACATCTCCAGCTGACTAAACAGTACACAGGTACCTAAAAGTGTATTCAAGTATCAGCTATCAGCATGCATCCTTTTGTATCAGCAAAAAACACTTTTTTAAAATTTGTGTTAAGACATTAGATTCAGAAGAATTTTAAGATTATAAGAAGGTTCTTTCCTTATCCCTATTTTTTTTTTTTTTTTCAGAAATAATCTGTGAATAATCTTGTCCATTTCTAAATACATACTGTTGGGGCACCTGAGTGGCTGAGTTGGTTAAGTGTACGACTTTGGCTCAGGTCATGAATCTCACAGTTCGTGAAGTCAAGCCTCATGTTGGGCTCTCTGCTGACAGTTCAGAGTCTGGACCCTGCTTCAGATTCTGGCTCTCTCTCTCTCTCTCTGTCCCTCCCCCATTAGCAATCTCTCTCTCCCTCAAAAACAAATGAATAAAGATTAAAAAAATTAAAAAATAAACACATAGTGTTGACTCCCAAATCTCTGACCCGGAAAGGCCTAACCTGAGCTCCAGAGCCATAAATCTACATGACTCACCCACCACCCGTGCTACGGATCCTATATGCTGGCCTCTTCAAGACCTGCTCTAAGAATTTTCTTCATTCTTCCAGCTCTTCAATCAACCTACCTACCTTCTTCCCTCCTGGATCTTTCTCATCATTGCTAAGGACACTAGGTCATCTTAAACAAGGAAGCAAACAAATAAAAACCCTAGATCCCCCGTAACCCTCTATATCTATTTTTTTTAGTCCATTGATTTAACTTTTTTTTTTTTTTTTGAGGACTTGGCAAAGAAAGCTTGTTTGTTTAGAGAAAGGGAGCAAGTGAGCAAGGGGTGGGTTGGGGGGAGAGGGGGGAATCCCACGAGGGACAGAGAGAGCGCGATTGGGAGAAAGTGTGACTGGGAGAAAGAGAGAAGCGGGCCTCACCCAAAGCAGGGCCTGTGTTCACCCTATGCAGGACTTGAACTCACAGACCGTGAGACCATGACCTGAGCTGAAGTCAGATGCTCAATCAACTCAATCACCCAGGCCCCATCATTGCTTAACATCTTAAAGGAAGTTATATACACTGCCTGCCGTTTCTATGTTCTTACTTCCTGTTCAACCCTTAGTCATACATTGATCCCCTCATTCCACAGAAATACTTCTTATTGGGGCGCCTGGGTGGCTTAGTCGGTTAAGCGTCCGACTTTCGCTTAGGTCATGATCTCGCGGTTCGTGGGTTCAAGCCCCGCATCGGGCTCTGTGCTGACTGCCAGCTCAGAGCCTGGAGCCTGTTTCAGTCTGTGACTCCCTCTCTCTCTGACCCTCCCCTGCTCACGCTGTCTCTCTCTCTAGAAAATAAATAAAAAACATTAAAAAAAATTAAAAAAAAAAAAAAAAAAGAAATACTTCTTATCAAGATCATTAGTGACCAACTTACTTATTGCTTCATGCATGGGAAGAGCTATGGAGTAAATTCTAGAAGACAGAAAACTTTAATCTTTGGTTCAGCTGAGATATAACTAGGGTAAATTAATCTTCCTGCTATAAAATAGTTAAGTCATGGGGTTGTAATGTACAACACAGGAAATAGAGTAAATAATATTGTAATAACTTTGTATGGTGACATGGTAACTAGCCTTATCACAGGCATCATTTTATAATGTATAAAAATATCAAATTAGTGTGATAGACACCTGAAATGTAATAGGATATTATATGTTAATTATACTTCAATTAAAAAAAAAAACTTCAGGTTCTAACTCTCCTTAGACAGATGCAGGAATTTAGTTGCCACTTCTATTCCTCTCATGACTAGAGACAAGAATGATGTGAGACCAGGGTAGGCTCAGCTTCTGGGAGAAGCCAGTGTTTTGGTGCCTTGTCTAGCTAGTCAGGAGGCTTCAGTATCCCATATATAAAGATATGGGTAGTCCCCTTCCAAATCTAATTTTATTAAATTTAAATTCAAGTGGCATGTTGAGAATTATAATTTATATATTTATAATTTCTATCACCTATGTTCTCAGTGGCTTTCAGAGTCTTTATTTTCTTTCTTAATTTAAAAAAATTTTTGTAATGTTTATTTATTTTTGAGAGACAGACAGCATCTGAAGCAGGCTCCCGGCTTTGAGCTCAAACTCATGAACTGGGAGATCATGACCTAAGCCTAAGTCAGATACTTAACCGACTGAGCCACCCAGGTGCCCCTCAGAAGCTTTCAGAGTCTTTAGAGAAAGGAGCTGCATGACAGTGAGGGAGAACTGTGTTCCTGGTGGGTTGCTGAGGTCTAGAGGCCGAGGCCCAGCCTCCTCCCTCACACAGGCTTCATTTCTTTTTTTTTTTTTTAAATGGCCCTTTTTAAAAATATTTTTATTTATTTCTAGGAGAGAGAGAGACAGCGTGAGCAGGGAAGGGTCAGAGAGAGAGGGAGTCACAGACTGAAACAGGCTCCAGGCTCTGAGCTGGCAGTCAGCACAGAGCCCGGCGCGGGGCTCGAACCCACGAACCGCGAGATCATGACCTAAGCGAAAGTCGGATGCCTAACCGACTAAGCCACCCAGGCGCCCCCACAGGCTTCATTTCTATGGATTCTTTCCAAATGGGAGTCCCAGAAGAACTATTAGGAATGCACACATGGGCCTATAGGGGGCGCTCAAGGGTAAATGACCCATGTTGCCTCTGGCACATGGATAAAATGTCCTGATTTATTTACATTCCATACTGTCTCACGTCAAAACTTAGAGTACTTGACTGACCAGTGATAAGTTTATACATCTGACCAACAACCAAGTTTACTCAGCACCCAAGCCATAGAATTTTTCTTAAGTTTATTTATTTATTTTAAGAAAGAGAGAGATAAAGAGGGAGAAAGAGAATCCCAAGCAGGCTCCGAACTGTCAGTGCAGAGCCAGATGCTGGCTTCGATTTCATGAACTGTGAGATCATGACCTGAACTGAAATTAAGAGCTGGATGCATAACCAACTGAACCACCCAGGCGCCCCCCCAAGCCACAGAATTCTTATAGATAGGCTTCTCTGCTTTGAATTTAATAAATTCAGTTAAACACTTCCTTTCTACTCAAACTCAGATTAAATTCATAAGCACTAGTGTACAAGCCTCAAGGTGGTTAGACTTACAAAGCAGAGTCTTGGGGCGCCTGAGTGGATCAGTCAGTTGAGCCTCCAACTTCAGCTTAGGTCATAATACCACAGTTCACGAGTTCAAGCCCTGCACTGGGCTCATTGCTGTTAGCATGGAGCTCGCTTTGGATCCTCCATATCCCCCTCTCTCTTCCCTTCCCTGACTCGTGTTTTCTCAAAAATAAATAAAATATAAATAAAAAACAGAATCTTGGGGCCCTGCGTGGCTCAGTCAAAGATCTGACTCTTGATTTTGGCTCAGGTCATGATCTCACAGTTCCTGAGATCAGGCTCTGTGCTGACAGCATAGAGTCTGCTTGGGATTCTTTCTCCCTCTCTCTCAAACCCTGCCCTGCTTGCACAAATTCTCTTTCTCTCAAAAGAAAGAAACGTTAAAAATTTTTAAAATAAAGAGAAGAGTCTTGTACTCAAAGTGTAGCTCTAAAGATAATGAGTGGACCTACCAAGATGCCCATGTATACCCCATCCTCTGTAGCACATGCAAATCCAGCCACTGCATGCAAATACCAGACTTGGGTATAAAAACAATGACACATTTCAATCAACACTCACCCTCTAGATTCTCCAGAAAGGAGCTGGACATGAGAGCTCACTGTGGTTAGGCCATTTCTCTGCTGAACCTGATGGCTGGTGTTCCAAGTCAGACATAAATTGGTCTGTGTCAAAGAAGACAACATCACTACTGAATGGAACAAACCAGAGAGTAACTTAATCTACTACATGCCCAGCCTGTTTTCTATAATAGAGGCATTTAATCATCTTTTATCTGTCAATCACTACATAAAACGGTTCCCCAAATTACATTAGATAATACGAATATTGGAGTCTAGAGAGTTTAGGTAATGGCTAATTTCTTTCCCAAAATTAAAAGGGCAATAATTTAAAAAGTCACGATGATGGCTTCAGCAATTTTATTTTATTTTATTTTATTTATTTTTTAAGTAAACTCTACCCCCAACAAAGGGCTCAAAATCATGTCCCCAAAATGAAGAGTTGCATATTCTACTGAATGAGACAGCCAGGTGCCCCAGTTTCAGCAATTTTATATGACATATTTAGTTTTAAACTAAATAGTTTATATTAAATTGGATATTAGTAGTTCCTAAATACTTGTCCTAGGTTACATCAGAATTATCACTTAACAAAAATAGAAACATGGCCTAGGTTTCACTTCAGGCCATAGAATCAAAATGTGTAAGGGTAGGAGCTCTGAAAACTACATGCACAGGTAAATTTAGGGGTCGTGGAGGAATATTTTTAAAACTGAAGTGTGTATTTATTTGCAAGGTTACAAAATCAATTCAGCAAGTTGAGAACAGTATCTTTTTAAAAAGAAATAGAACAAAACAGAAAATAGCAGCCTACATCTTCTTTAATAAAAGTTAAGAATTGGCCTTTGAGGGGTACCTGGGTGGCTCAGCTGACCAAGCATCTGACTTCAGCTCAGGTCATGATCTCAGTTTGCGGGTTTGAGCCCCGCGTTGGGCTCTGTGCTGACAGCTCGGAGCCTGAAGCCTGCTTCAGATTCTGTGACTCCCTCTCTCTTTGACCCTCCACTGCTCACGCTGTATCTATCTCTCTCTCAAAAAAAAAAAAAAAGAAACATTAAAAAAATTTTTTAAAAACATGGTTTAGGAACACAAAAGTAGTTTCCTGGCAGTGTGGTATAGTGGTTAAGATCACAGGCTCCCATGCCAGACTGGATTGATTCCCTCTCTCTGTCTCTCCCCTGCTCGCACTCTCTCCTTCTCTCTGTCTCTCTCAAAAATAAATAAACATTAAAAAGAATTAAAAAAAAATAACTGGCCTTTGAGACTTTCATGTTAGTTGTATATATATTTTTGTTTGCTATGTACTAGGCCATGCTATAAAACTTACTTTTTTTTTTTAAATGTTTATTTTTGAGACAGAGAGCTTGAGCAGGGGAGGGGCAGAAAGAGAGGAGGACAGAGTATCTCAAGTAGGCTCGGCATTGACAGCACCAAGCCCGATGTGGAGCTCAAACTCATAAACTGTGAAATCATGACCTGAGCTGAAGTCAGACGTTCAAATGACTGAGCCACCCAGGTGTCCCAAACTTACTTCTTACTGTAGGAAGCCATCTAAAATGTTTAAAAGTCACTGTAGCCAAGAAGAGTCACCACTGGTCAGTTTTGTGATAAAGACTGACAGTCAGATGGCTAGAGAGCCCCAACACAAGGGATGCAAAGCCTTCTCCTCTGGCCTCTAAGGAATTATTTTTAGCCTTTGCTTGCCCAACCTCAAACAAAAGGACCTAACCTTTTAGATTTTAGAAGAATGCTTATTTTATCTTAGCAGAGGAGAATCTGTATATAGTCTCTGTGAATAAAAATTAATACCCTTGTCTTAGGCTGATAAAGGAGGTAAAACAAAGGAGGAGACAATCTGTGCAAAATGCAGCCTCAATTAAAAAGTCAAAACAAAACACAAAAGCCAAAAATCCTTTGTGTTTACAGGCAAAGTTTTTCTGTCCTAAGCTTTTTTACCACTAAACTTGAAATCATCCATCAAGCTTTCAAAGGGGATTTAAGGATTAAAGAATATGTGAAGTATTTATTTTTTAAAATGTTTATTTTTGAGAGACAGAAAGAGAGAGAGCATGGGAAAGGGGGAGAGAGCGAGACAGAGGATCCAAAGCAGCTCCATGCTGGCATCAGAGAGCCTGATGCTGGGCTCAAACTCACAAAATGTGAGATTATGGCCTGAGCCGAAGTCCACCCAGGTGAATCCTTCAAAACAGACATGAAGGTATAGACCATGTGATTCAATAAATAAGAAGAAAGAAGCCCAGAAACAAAGCTAAGCAGTCAACACTTCTGTGTTGGATGATGACTTCTGTGAGTTGGATGATGCAATGGTAATTTCAGATTGTGCTTATGGAAATGTATAGTCCTTAAGACATCTTCCTATATTTTCTTTACTTTTTTTTTACTTTTATTAAAAAAAAAATTTAATGTCTTTTCATTTATTTCTGAGAGAGAGAGAGAGAGATAGAGAGACAGCGTGAGCAGGGGAGAGTCAGAGAGAAAGGGAGACAGCATCTGAAGCAGGCTCCAGGTTCTGAGCTGGCGGTTAGCACAGAGCCCAACACAGGGCTTAAACCCACAAACTGTGAGATCATGACCTGAGCCGAAGTTGGACACTTAACTGACTGAGCCACCCAGGCACCCTGACATCTTTCTATTTCTTGAAACATTGCTGACAGCTTCAAAAAATACCTGATTCGTTTTTTCCTATCATAAAAACTCCGACAAAACTCTTGAAGAAGAATTAACACCAATCTTCTCTTAAACTCTTCCAAAAGATTAAAGAAGAGGGAATACTTCTTACTCATTCCAAAGCCAACATTACTGATGCCAAAGCTAGACAAAGACACTACAAGAAAACTGCACAATACACCCTGTGAATACAGATGCAAAAATCCTCAACAAATACTAACAAACTGAATTCAGTAGTATACTAAAAGTACTATATACATCAAGGCCAAGTGAGATTTATTCCCAGAATGCAAAGATAGTTCAGCATATGCAAAGCAACAAATGTAATTTACTACACATTATTAGAATAAAGGACAAAACACTACAGATGATCTCAATTGATACAGAAGAAGCATTTGAAATTCATTTCACTTTCAAGATAAAAAATACCTAATAAACTAGGGCTAGAAGGGAATTTCCTCCACATGATAAAAAGGCCACACATGAAAAACCACATCATACTCAGTGGTGAAAGATTGAAAGTTTTCCCCCTAAGGTAAGAACATGACAAGGATGTCCACTTTTGCCACTCCAATTCAACACAGTACAAGAATTTCCAGCCAGAGCTATTAGGCTAAAGAAATTTATATAAGGCAACCAAATTGGAAAGGAAGAGGTAAAATTATCTCTGTTCACAAATGACATGATCTTACACACAGAAAGCTTGAAAGAATCAACATAAAAGATGTTAGCATTAATAAATTAAGTCAGTAGTTATAGGATATAAAGTCAACACAGAATACTGAGTTGTGTTCTATGTACTTTCAATGAACAACCCAAGAAGGAATTTAAAAATCAACTCCATTTATAATAACATCAAAAAATAAAATAAAATATTCAGGAATTAGCCAAGGAGGCATAAGATATGTACACTAAAAACTAAACATTGTTGAAAGAAATTAAGGTCTCTAAATAACTGGAAAATATTCCATGTTCATGGATTGCGAAACTTAATATTTTTAAGATGATAACACTACCCCCTCCCCAAAAATGATAATACTACCCAAAGCAATGTACAGATTCAACCTGTTAGTAATACCTAACAAAATCACAACAGCAAGACAGTTTTGAAAATAAGAACTAAAATAGAAGGGTTTCATTTCCTGAGTTCAAAACTTAGGACAAAGCTACAGTAATCAAAACAACATGATACTGGCATAAGGACATATAGACCAAAGGAACGGAGAGGCCAGAAACAAATCCTCACAATATATCAGGATTTGTTTCAAATATTTTCAAACATTCAATGGGGAAAAGGCAGTCTTTTTAACAAATAATACATAGAAAACTAGATATCCACATGCAAAAGAATGGAAGCTGGTCTCTTATGTCACTCCATACACGAAGTTAACTCAAAATAGATCAGAGACTTAAACATAAGAGCTAATATAAAACTCTTGGGGTGCCTGGGTGGCTCAGTCAGTTGGGTGTCCAACTTAATTTCGACTCAGGTCATGATCTCATGGTTCATGAAATCGAGCCCCACCTTGGCCTCTGCACGGATAGTGTGGAACATGCTTGTGAAACAATCTCTCTCTCTCTCTGTCCCTCCCCTGCTCACATGCTCTCTCTCTCTCAAATAAACATTAATTTTTTTAAATTTTATAATAAAATTATAAAACTCTTAGAAGAAGAAAACATGGGGTAAATCTTCATGACCCTGGAGATTTAAGGAGAACTCTAAAAGCACTGGCAATAAAAGAAAACAGAGATTACAAAGACTTCATCAAAATTAAAAAGCTCAAAGGACACTATCATGAGTGAAGAGAGGGGCACTTAATTGGCTCGGTCAGTAGAACACAGTACAGCTCTTATCTCTGGGTGGTGAGTTCAAGTCCCAAACTGGCTGCAGAGATCACTTAAAAATTAAAAAATCTTAAAAAATAAAAATAAAAAGAGTGAAGAGAGCGCACAAAGAATGGAGAAAATATTTATAAATAATATATTGATAAAAGATTAGTATCCAAAATATATCAAGCACTCCTACAACTCAACAACAAAAAAACAAGGAGAAAATGAGATTTGACTGTTTTCCCAGAGGAGAAATAGAAATGATTTAAAAAGACCATTAAAAAAAAAAAGAAAAAAAGAAAAGCCCAACATCATTTGTTATTAGGGAAATGCAAATCAAAATCAGAATGAGATACCACTTGATAGCCACTCAGTATGGCTATAATTATTTTATAATGGAAAATAGCAAGTGCTGGCAAGGATGTAGAGAAATTTGAACCCTCAAACATTGTAAATGTAAAATGGTGCAACCACTGTGGGAAAAACACCAATTCCTCAAAAAGTTGAATAAAGAATTTCCATATAACACAATTCCACTTCTGAGAAACCCAATAGAATTGAAAAAGAGAGATTCAAAGAGATACTTGCACACCAATGTTCACAGCAGTTATTCATAACAGCCAAAAAGTAGAGACAAATGTCTTTCAACAGATGAATGGATAAACAAAATGTGATTATACATACAATGTAATATTATTTATTCATAAAAAGGAAAGAAATTCTGATACATGCTTATTACAACACGGCTGAACTGGGGATATATTAAGCGAAGTGAAATAAGCCAAACACTAAAAGGACAAATGTTGTATGATTCCACTATTTACATGAGATATCTTGAGTAGGTAAAATCATAGAAACAGAAAGCAGAATAGAGATTACCACAAGCTGGGGTGGGGAGAATAAGGAGTTACTGCTTAATGGGTACAGAACTGTTGTTCAGGGTGAGGCAAAAGTTCTCAAAATAGTGGTGATGGTTACATAATACGTGAACATACTTAATGCTACTGACCTGTACATTTAAAATGGTTAAAATGCTTAATTTTGTTATGTACATTTTACCACATTTAAAAAATTTTCAAACACAAACCTTGGGTTTTCTTATAGGAGAACACTGTATGAAATGACTGAATTAGATTTTCTCATTAACTCAAAGCAAGACCTGCCAGATGTTTGTAAACTCCTCTTACAATTTTGAAATGTGGGACACAGAATTTGTTCCTTTTATCTCAAAGTTTTAACAAATTAACTATTTACAAATCCTGGGGCTCCTGGGTGGCTTGATCATGTTAAGCATCTGATTTCAGCTCAGGTTATGATCTCACGGTTCATGAGTTCAAGTCCCACATCGGGTTCTCTGACGTGAGCGCAGAGCCTGCATCAGATCCTCTGTCTTCATTGCTCTTTGCCCCTCCTCTAGTCACATGCACTCTCTCTCTCAAAAATAAACAAACATTAAATAAACAAATATTTACAAAGCTGTAACATGTTTGTGTAAAGATGAACAAAATTTCCTACTTGTCCAAGTTGCCGTTCCACTTGACTAAGCTGCTTTAGACACCTAATCAATATACAGACATTTCTGGTTTATACAAACAAGGCCATGGGTATGTGAAAATAAAGGCTTTGGAACTCTAGTTGCATCCTTTACGGTACTGGTGATCCAAAAGAAGTCATTTAGTACCTGTGAATCTGTTTACTTATTTCCTCAAAGAAGGTAGAGTCTCATGAAATGTATGTGCAGGCCTTCTACAATATTATAAAGAAATGCAATTAATAATATACTTAAACTGATAAAAGCAGGACAATTAACTTATCATTTAGTGCCCTTATCTAGTGTCATGGCTTCAAATACCATATGCATGCCCTCAACTCTCAAATTTTTTATCTTCACTCTAAAACTCACTTCCAAACTCTAGACTCATTCATCCAACTGACTATTTGATATCTCTACTTGAATGTTCAGCAAGTATCTTAAATGCAACACATACAAAACTGAACATATGATCTTCCTCCAAAGCTTGCTCCATCTATAGCCTTCCCCATATTAGGTGATAGCAACTCCATCTTTCCAGTTTCTCAGAAAACAACAACATCATCTTGGTATCATCTTTAACTTTTTTCTCATACGTTATATGGAATCTGTCAGGAAACACTATTGGCTTTGTCTTTAAAATACATCCCAAATCAGACCATTTCAAAGCCCCTTATTTTACCACCTCATCTAAAACATCATTTCTGGCCTAGATTAATACAATAGCATTTTGCCTGGTCTCCTTGTTTCTTCCCGTGCTTCCCTGGAGTCTTTTTTCTAACCAGCAACCAGAGCTAAAACCTAAAATAGATCATAACTCATATGTTCAAAACCTTGCAATGTAAGCTTATAATGTAAGACTCTACACAGCAATTCTTTTTTTTTTTTTTAAGGTTTTATTTTTGAGAGAGAGAGACTGTGTGAGCAGGGGAGGGTGAGAGAGAGAGAGGGAGACACAGAATATGAAGCAGGTTCCAGGCTCTGAGCTAGCTGTCAGCACAGAGCCCGACACGGGGCTGGAACCCACAAACCGTGAGATCATGACCTGAGCCAAAGTCAGATGCTCAACCAATTGAGCCACCCAGGCACCCCCAGCAATTCTTAACATATGATCAGGGACATGAGGGTTTTTCCCTGAGAACTTTTAAGGGGGTCTGCAATGTTAATGCAGTTTTTACATTAATCCTAAAATATTTTTCTTGCCTTTGTCACTTGTCACTATCATTCTCTCATAAATCTATAGCAGAGTTTTCCAGTGGAGCTACATGATATGTGATAACTTCACTGCTATAATGGAATGTGTGCCTGTGTATTCTTGTTTTTAAAAGTTCTCAGTTTTAACTTCATTTTTTTAACGTTTATTTATCTATCTATTTATTTATTTAGAGACAGAGAGAGAGAGAGGGAGAGGGAGAGGAAGCGAGCGAGCAAGCAGGGGAGGGACACGAAGAGAGGGAGAGAGGGAGAATCCCAAGTAGGCTGTGCACCAGCAGTGATGAGCCTGACACAAGGCTTGAACTCACAAACTGTGAGATCATGACTTGAGCCAAAAACAAACAGCAACCCAGGTGCCCCTCACTTTTAACTCCAAATACAATAACTACCAACAGATATAAACCACATAAATAAAACTTCAATAATTCTTAAGATTATAAAGGAACTCTTGAAATCAAAAAGTTTGAAAACTACTGTCCTACATGTTATAGCTCCCTGTTACCTCCTTGATCCCATTTCCTACTACTTTCCCCCTGGATCCATCTCGTTGCAGCCACAATGGCCTCACTGGTCTTCCTTTTTAATAAACCAGGTATTCTTTCACCTTAGGGTTTTTCCTGTGCCTATCACTTTTGCCCGGAATACTCTTTCCACAGGTATTCACGCTGGTAATTTGCTTATCTTCAAGTTTTTGACCAAATGTTACCTCATTAATAAGTCTTACTTAGATTGCTCTGTTTAAAACTGCAATTTGCTCTCCACTTTACCCTTCACAACACTCCAATATGTATTTTTAAGTTTATTTACTTATTTTGGGACAGAGAGCGCAGTCATCGTGGAGCCCAATGTGGGGCTCACACTGATGAACTATGAGAGGACCTGAGCCGAATCAAGAGTCAGATACATAACTGACTGAGCCACAAAGGTACCCCCCAGGTCTTCTTCACCTTGCTTGTTTTCTTTTTTCATAGCACTCCCAACATCTTTTATAATTTACTTAATTATTGTGTCTATTGTTTACTGTCTTTCACTTTCCACTAGAATGTAAGCTCTATGATTTTAAGGATCTGTTTTATTCTTTGAGCGTCTATAATAATAGTACTTAGCATGTAATAGACACTTGATAAAGTCTGTTTGAATAAACAAGTATAATTTAACTCAAAATGTGGGCAAGTAATATATAAATATTTTATTTAAAAAATTCTTTATTTATTTTGAGAGATAGTGTGAGCAGGGCAAAGGCAGAGAGACAGGAGGACAGAGAGAAAATCTCAAGCAGGCTCTGCACTGTCAGCACAGAGCCTGATTCAGGACTAGAACTCATGAAACTGTGAAATCATAACCTGAGATGAAACCAAGAGTCGGACGCTTAATCGACTGAGCCACCTAGGTGCCCTGAATTTTTTTTTAATAAAGAGAGTACGAGCAAGGGAAGAGAGACCGGGGGGGTGTAGTATGGGCGTGGGGGTGGGGATGGCTGGGGGTGGAGACAGAGAGAGAGACAATGAATGTCAAGCAGGCTCCATGCTCAGCAATGAGCCCGATGCAGGGTTCAGTCCCATGACCTTAACTTCATGATTTGAGCTGAAGTCAAGAGATGGATGCCCAACCAACTAAGCTACCCAGGAATCCCTACAATATATAACTTGATGTAATCAACTTATAAACTTTATGTGTGCAACAATTCATATTATATAAATCAGCATTACACTGTAAAAATACCATTGATCCCATTATAAAGAAGCAGTCAATAAGATTATGTGTTGTTTCACTCACACTACTGAATTCCTAATGCAAGGTTAAAGATTTAAAATTAAAATATCTGGGGCACCTGGGTGGCTCAGTTAGTTAAGCATCTGATTTTGGCTCAGGTCATGATCTCATAGTTCCTGAATTCGAACATTGTGCTGGGCTCTGCGCTGTGAGATCAGGGCTTAGAGCCTGCTTTGGATTTGGTGTCTCCCTCTCTCTCTTTGCCCCTCCCCTGCTTGTACATCCCCCCTCAAAAATAAATAGATAAACATTATAAAAATAAAATTAAAATTTCCTACTATGAGAAGGTTCAGAGAGAGAGAGATCGAAATGCATAAGGAAGGAAGTATAGATAAAGTTGGCATTTTATTTTTTATTTTATTTTTTTTTTAAAAAGTTTTATTTTTGAGAAAGAGAGACAGTATGAGCAGGGGAAGGTCAGAGAGAGAGGGAGACACAGTATCTGAAGCAGGCTCCAGGCTCTGAGCTAGCTGTCAGCACAGAGTCCGACATGGGGCTGAAATCCATGAACCATGAGATCATGACCTGAGCCGAAGTCGGATGATCAACCGACTAGCCACCTAGGCCCCCCAATTTACTTTATTTTTTAAAAATATTTATTTATTTTTGAGACAGAGACAGAGCACGAGTGGGGGAGGGGCAGAGAGAGAGGGAGACACAGAATCTGAAACAGGCTCCAGGCTCCGAGCTGTCAGCACAGAGCCTGACATGGGGCTCGAACTCATGAACCATGAGATCATGACCTGAGCTGAAGTCAGGCGCTCAACCAACTGAGCCACCCAGGTGCCCCTAAAGTTAGCATTTTAAATCACATGAGAAAAACGATTACTTAACAATGCTTGGACAACTGAGTAGTCACCTGAAAAGAATAAAATTTCTCTTTTCAATTTCTCATACATTCCACCAAAATAAATTCCTGATCAACTAAAGATTTACAACATCCCAGAAGCTATGGAAGACAAAACAAATGATTTATTTTTTTAAACATGTTTATTTATTTTTGAGAGAGGAAGAGAGACAATGCACATGTAGGGAAGCGGCAGAGGAGACACAGAATCCAAAGCAGGCTCCAGGCTCTGCACTGACAGCAGAGAGCCTGATGCGGGGCTTGAACTCACAAACCATAAAATCATGACCTGAGCTGAAGTCAGATGCTTAACAAACTGAGCCACCCAGGCGCCCCTAAAACAAATGATTTATAAGTTATATAATGTAAAAAAAATTCTTTATGGAAAGACTTCATGTTACCTTGGGGAAAAAGTTTTGTCAACTTGTAGCTCAATGTGGTAAGGAACCTAACACATAAAGGGCTTCTATATTCTATAGGTCAGTAAGAAAAGGATTAATAATCAAATAGAAAAGTAAGTGAATACCAACAGAGATCACAGATTTGTGACAAAGATTTTCTCTTAAGCACATGAAAAGGTATATACAATCTTACTCCCAAGTGAAACGTAAACTAAAATTACACTGAGAAGCAGGGACCAGGGTGGCTCAGTGGGTAACATCTGACTCTTGATTCTGGCTCAGGCCACGATGTCACAGCTGTTGAGATTGAGCCCCACATCAGACTCTGCACTGACAGCACACAGCCTGCTTGGGATTCTCATTCTCCCTCGCTCTCTGTCCCTCTCCCACTTGTGCATGTCAACATGCTTGCCCTCTCCCTCTCTCAAAATAAATAAACTTGGGGTGCCGAGATAGCTCAGTCGGATAAGCATCTGACTTCGGCTCACAGGTCATGATCTTGTGGTTCGTAGGTTCAAGCCCCGCATCGGGCTCTGTGCTGACAGCTAGCTCAGAGCCTGGAGCCTCTCTTCAGGTTTTGTCTCCCTCTCCCTCTCTCTGACCCTCCCCTGCTTGCGCGGTCTCTCTCTCAAAAATAAATAAAACATAAAGAAAAATTAATTAATTAACTGATTAATTAAAAAATTGTAGCAAGAAGCTATTTTCCACTGATTCCACTGGCAAATAAGATATCTGCATTTTGTTCTGCATTTTGCTTTACCCATATATTGAACATACTCTTACGTTGCCAGTGGCAATGTAAATTTTTTTTTAATTTTATTTGTTTGAGAGAGACAGAGACAGTGCAAGTGGGGAAGGAGCAGAGAGAGAGGGAGAGAGAATCCCAAGCAGGCTCCATGCTGCTGCCAGCTTAGAGCCTGATGCAGGGCTCGAACTCACAAAACTGTGAGAACATGACCTGAGCCAAAAACAAGAGTTGGATGTTTAACTGAGTGAACCATCTAAGTGCCCCATAAATTGGTACAACTTTTATGAAAGACAACCTAGCAATCTTTCTCAAAATACTGGCCTCAAAATCTCACTTCTAGGAATTGATCATAAATACATACATAAACAGATGTAAAAGGTAGGAAATGACATTTGTAAAAAATTATTATACTTATTAAATAGATAAAAGTACGGTTCTGAAAAATGTCCAAGATTCAATATATGGGAAAAGCAAAATGCAGAATATACATACTATACTAGTAAAAATAATAAAAAAATGTACACAATTGCTTACTAATGCATAAAATACCCTTTTGGTGACAGCCAAGCAAAGTAAGCCAACTGTCCATACAGAGGACAATTATGTACCTAGGAGAAAGAATCTTCATTATGTACTTTGTTGTACCTTTAGCATTTTTTCTTTTCTTTTTTTGAGAGAGAGCACAAGCGAGCAAGGGGCAGAGAGAGGAGGAGAATCCCATGAAGGGGAGAGTGAGAAAGAATCAGGGCTCACCCAAAGCTTGTGTTTCTACCTGAAGCAGGGCTTGTAGTCACCCAATGCGGGCTTGAGCTCACCAGAAGTGGGGCTCAAGCTCACCTGATGTGGGACTCAAACTCATGAACTGTGACACCATGACTTAAACCAAACTCAGGTGCTTAACGAATGAGCCACCCAGGCACCACAAAACTCCCATTCTACATAAAACTATCTACAGATGCTTTTAAATACACAATATAAGGGACTTAATTTGTTCCAATTCTTACAGATGTAAAGCTAGATGCCATCATTCTCAACTTCCACCAGAACTTAAGAGTTTCATACTTTTCCTCCTAGCCAGATACAGGTAGGTAGTTTAAAAAAAAAAAAAAAAAAAAAGTCAGACATCTTCAAACAGAGAAAAGCTGTTTGAGTATATATTTAATCTATGTTTTATCAAAAGCTAAGATCCATGGCAAGAGGTTAACCTTATCACACAAGGCCACAGAATTATTAATTCCCACCAAACCATAAAAAGCTGAACTGGTGACCCTAAAATTATTTCTCTCACTTAAAATATTTTCCTCTTTGTGAAGGATCCATTTCCAAAGGAACTCAAAAACAAGATAGAAATTGTAAAATAGAATACATTTTTAGACACTGGTTTTTTATCTCACACAAGGAAGACACTACTTTTGTTTTTAAATGTTTATTTTTGAGGGGGAGGGGCATAGAGGAACAGAGGATCTGAAGTGGGCTTCGTGCTGACAGCAGCAAGCCCCATGTCGGGGCTGAACTCACGAACCACAAGATCATGATTTGACCCAAAGTCAGACACTCAACCGACTGAGCCAGCCAGGTGCCCCAAGAAAGATACTACTGTCCTTATAAAGGTGAGATTATCATCAATTATAGCAATTTCAGAAACCACTGAACATTTGAGACAATCTGAATTTCAGGTAGACTTGGATTCAAATGCTAGTCTCAGTGTTTGTGGCCATATAACACTGGGAAAATAGTTATGCTTTCTGAGCCACATCTCTAAATAATGAACTACTATTATACTAGCAAAGCACCTACAAAAGAGCTCAAAAAATGGTTATCAAGAAACAGTAATCATAATTAATTTTTTAAAAATGTTTTATTTATTTCTAGGAGAGAGAGAGAGAGAGAGACAGCGTGAGCAGGGGAGGGTCAGAGAGAGAAGGAGTCACAGACTGAAACAGGCTCCAGGCTCTGAGCTGGCAGTCAGCACAGAGCCCGACGTGGGGCTCGAACCCACAAACCGCGAGATCATGACCTAAGCGAAAGTCGGACGCTTAACCGACTAAGTCACCCAGGCACCCCAATCATAATTAATTTTTTAAGCGTATTTATTTTTGAGAAAGAATGAGAGCACAAGTGGGGAGAGATGGAGTGAGAGGAGGACAGAGGGTCTAAAGTGGGCTCAGTGCTGACAGCAGAGAGCCTGAGAAAGGGCTCTAATTCATGAACCATGAGATCATGACCGGAGTCGAAGTCAGATGCTTAGACGACTGAGCCACCCAGACATCCCTCATTATTTTTAAATATAGTGGGTTTTTTTTTATTTTTTTATTTATTTCTAGGAGAGAGACAGACAGCGTGAGCAGGGGAGGGTCAGAGACAGAAGGAGATACAGGCTCTGAAACAGGCTCCAGGCTCCGAGCTGGCAGTCAGCCCAGAGCCCGACGCGGGGCTCGAACCCACGAACCGCGAGATCATGACCTAAGCGAAAGTCGGACGCTTAACCGACTAAGCCACCCAGGCGCCCCTTTAAATACAGTTCTTAAAGTTAACTTCTTTTGAAGACTTTTTATTTTAGAGAGAAAGTGTGAGCAGGGGAGAGGGGCAGAGGGAAGGAGAGAGACAGAAAATCTTAAGCAGGCTTCACACTCAACGCAGAGCCTGACTTCGGGCTCGATCCCATAACCCTGGGATCATGATATAAGCCAAAACCAAGAGTCAGACGCTCAAATGACTGAGCTACCCAGGCATCCTTTTGAAGTCTTTTGATATGCCGTGATATATGCCAATTATTTAATGGTAGCCTCTCTTGGGTTTTTCCTAGTTTATCTATAAATTTCAGTGTCAAGCTGACTCAAAGAAAAAATGTTTGTCTGAATGGAGTACAATTAATTTGTACACAGACACAATTGGTATAAGAAATAAAAAGATCTTCCCAATGTTTGCAGTTGCTTCACTGGTTCTGAAATGAAACTTTCTTAACATATGTCTAAGAGTTGCTATGCCTAAGGTCCTGAATCCCCATCATGATCTGTTCTGTATGAGTCACTATCCAAAGCCTAGCTGGGCATTATTTATGGGACTTTCCTACCTCTGGAATTATTCATCATAAATATGTTTGATGCTCAGGAGTACATATATGCTTCATGAGTTACCCAGAGTCTCAGTTAAAGGAAAAAGTTCAGTGTATTCTACCTCCCTTTTACCTCAGTGCCCCAAAGTCACTAATACCTCATTTGTGACCCATTCTCACCACTGACTATGCATGGCTTTATTTTATTTTACTTAAATACAATAAACAGCAGTGAAACTAATATCCAACAGGTAGAAGTGAACACTGACAATAATATTTACCTCTGCTCCTGCATACCAGCCTCTTGCTTTCCCCATTCTTAATCTTGTGTTTATCATTCCCTTGCTACTTAAAATTAGGCACTTCTGCTTGTCACTTACATACAGAACTGCAGTATCTGAGGTCACGTCTAGAGTTCCTGTTTACAGTCGAATTAGTAACTGCCCTACATTTAGGATCAGCAAGTTACTGCACAGAGCCTGCAAGTGGCAGTGTCAGTTTTCACCACAGCAGTAGGTCAGGCTATATTTATCACGTAGTCTCTTCTCTGCTGAAAAGCTGCAGCTGCAGCTCTGTTTGTGAACAAAGGAGGACGAGTGGGAATTGAGGGACTCTAATGGAACTCTGTAACAGGATTCAGCTCAATCACAAATTAAATGGGCTTCTATTTAATCGTCAAAGACAGTCTAGTTTAACAATACTGTAATCTTAATTAAAATGCTTAAACAGCTGTGACAATTTCTATATTTCTGTACTGTTTTAATGTGTATCAGTTGGTCCAAAGACCGGGACATACACACTATAATGCACAGGAATGTTAGGAAAAATTACAGCTCCAGGCATACAAACTGTAACATGTGAGTAAAAACTCACTGATAATTTTATAGCTGTAGAGAGCACACTTTTTAAAAATAGGAAATCTTTTTTTTATTGTTTATTTTTGAGAGAGTGTGAGTGGGGGAAGGGTGGAGTGAGAACTCATGAACCGTGAGATCATGACCTGTGAGGAAGTCGATGCTCAACCGACTGAGCCACCCAGGCACCCCAAGAGCAGAGTTTTCAAGCAGGGGCAATGGTACATTTAGGTAGCAAAGAAAAAAGAAGTAGCAATAGAGTTTTGAACAATGCCCTAATTGGCTGAACAAGTATGTACTACAGCCTCCCAAGAGGACTTCTTGAAAGAAAATATCACTTGGTAAAAATCAGTATTCTGTTGTTATTCTCCCAAAGAATATGCCTTGAGGAGAGAGACATTCTATGATGAAATGGACTCTTCTAAGCAAGGAAGGTTGGTATGAGGGGCCAAAATCATCTCCATGAAACTAAACAAGGATAAATGTAAAGTTTAGTCTTAACTTCCAAAACCAACATACACAAAAACCCAAGGGGTGGGGGGTAGGAAGAGAAAGGAGGTGATTTAGCATTACTTATATGACTCACTAAATCAACAGTAAGATGGGGCTAAGAAAATCCCCTGACCTCAGGCCATATTGATACAATAAAGTCCTCTAACAAGGAGGGTGACAGTCCCAACACACTCTGAGCTGGCTACAGTGTGCTCCCTTCTGGACACTTCACTACAAAAAGGAACTAAAACACCAGAGTGAAGCAGAGGGTAGTGATGTGAGGGAAAGGTGAAGTTGCTGGAGTGTTTTTAAGATGGGGTAAAGAGATCAAGATGTCACAAATGTGAAGGGCTATTACGAGAAGGATTAGATTTGTTTTGCATGATTCCAGAGGCATCAGAGCCCACATAAAATAAGCGTAGCTAGAACTCGAAAGGCCCACAGATATTCCAAAGAAGGTAAAAAGGAAGAGACAAGCAGGAATACAGTATCATTAAGGATATCAGACTATGCACCCCAGTATCAAAGAGGAGAGAGAACCCCAGTGTCACAGAGCTTTTTAAACCCTTTTATACTGAGAATATATAATCCTAAAACTGCCCTGGCCCCTCTCACAAACTGAAGAGAGTTCTCTATGGATAAAATGGCTGTTTCTGTCACATATTTGACTTGCTCTACAGCTGCACTATCAATTCACAGACCAATGACAAACATGAAAAACACCCAAGTACTGAAGCAGGAGCCAGGACACTTAGGTTTTAGACTTCCTTCCTTCCTTCCTTCCTTCTTTTTTTTTTTTTTTTTAAGGGAGAGAGAGCATGAGAGTGAGGAAAAGGGACAGAGGCAGGGTGGAGAAAAAGAGTGTCATGAGTAGGCTCCACTTTCGGTGCAAAGCCCAATGAGGGGCTCAATCTCACAACCTGTGGATCATGACCTGAGCTGAAATTTTGAGTCAGATGCTCAACCCACTGAGTCCCCCAGGTACCCTGGGCTTTAGTCTTAATATGCTGTTAACTATGTGTTACCTTGAATCAAAACCTTAGGCTCTGTAAAACTCAGATTCTTCACTATAAAACAAGAGAGCTGTATTAGAGGTATTTCTAGCTCTGTAAGTCTTCAATTTCTGACCTTAGGCGCACTAATACCTTCTCTATTAAATGTCACTAAATTTACAATAAAAAATTAAGGTGCTGGGGCGCCTGGATGGCTCACTCGCTTAAGCATCTGACTTCAGCTCAGGTCATTATCTCCCGGTTTGTGGGATCAAGCTTCACGTCGAGCTCTGTGCTGACAGCATGGAGCCTGCTTGGGATTCTCTCTTTCCCTCTTTCTCTCACAAAATAAATAAACATTAAAAAAATTGTAAAATAAAAAGGATATTTATCTTTCATCTTTTAAAACCTTTCATGTGATTTTTTTAAAACTGACTGTTAAATAAATATAAAACAGATATCTGCCTAACAAAAGTTCTTAGGATTAGGGGTGCCTGGGTGGCTCAGTGGGTTAAGCATCCAACTCTTGATTTTGGCTCAGGTCATGATCTCATGGTTCTTGAGTTCGAGCCTGGCACTGGGCTCTGGGCTGACAGTGCAGAGCCTACTTGAGATTTTCTTTCTCTCTCTCTCAAAAATAAATAAACACTGAAAAAAAAAAAGTTCTTAGGATTAGATGGTAAGTATATTTAACTAGTGTAATACAAATTAAAAAATATTTGTGTCCTCTAGTTGTAGAGCAAAAATTACTTAATATTCAACACAATATAGAAAATTTAATGTAAAATCTGAGCTTAGGCTAACTGCTAAGTTCACTTTAAGTGCTTTTAATTCTTTTTGACATGTTTCATGGCTTCCTCTTAAAGCTAACCAGAAAGGGGATATTAAAGTGCTAGGAGTTCCAAGCCTATGAGATATGCTGTTGTTTTTTAATGAATTTATACTAAAACTTTGCAGAACTGTAGCATTTTAAACATTTTTAAAGAATATTTTTATTTCTGAGAGAGAGAGAGAGAGAGAGAGAGAGAATCCAAAAAAAGGCTCCAGGCTTTGAGCTGTCAACACAGAGCCTGATGTGGGGCTCAAACTAGTGAACTGTGAGATCATGACTTGAGCCAAAGTTGGACACTCAACTGATTGAGCCACCCAGGCACCCCTGTAGGATTTTTTTAAGTACCTAGAATTTTACCTTCAAAAGCAAATTAAAATAACATTATCAATGAGTTAGTTGGCAAATATCATACATCTAATAATCCAAGGTGCCCAGGACTGCTTTTTCATCCCTGCCCCCTTTAATTACTGCTAGCACCACTGAGGTTCTATCAAGTCTCAAGATAGGTGTCAAAGAAAAGAATTCAATAGCCAGTCTTCATCCTCTGTAGGACTACAATTTGGGAATTTTTTTTTTTTTGATTGTGTGGCCTATATAATGAATGGAACAAAAATGAAGTTTATTTGTACCTGCCCTCATAGGCCTCACCGGCAGCACATTTTCACATATTCAAAGGGTGAAATAAAATTTTCACAAAACCTTTCTAGAAGGTTCCAATTTGTTGCCCACAAAATATACTCAATATGTGATAGAACAAGTTCCACTATGTTTGTCCGTTTTTGGAAGAAAGTCTTCATTTGGAAAGAAAATGAGCTAGAATACACTTTGAGGGGTGCCTGGATGGCTCAGTTGGCTGAGTGTCCGACTTCGGCTCAGGTCATGATCTTGCAGTTCATGGGCTCGAGCCCCGCATTGGGCTCTGTGCTGACAGCCAGCTCAGAGCCTGGAGCCTGTTTCGGATTCTGTGTCTCCCTCTCTCTCTGACCCTCCCCTGCTCATGCTCTCTTTCTCTTTCTCTCTCTCTCTCTCAGAAATAAATTAAAAAAACACTAAAAAAAAAAAAAAAAAACACTAGAAAGCTCTTTGAGATGTGCTCAATGAATCTCATGTCTTCTGTTCCATCACAAAAGGGTGGCAAGTTAACAAACACATGAAACGATGCTCAGCATCCCTCCTCAGCAGGGAAATACAAATCAAAACCACACTGAGATACCACCTCACGCCAGTCAGAGTGGCTAAAATGAGCAAATCAGAGAATGCAAGATGCTGGCAAGGATGTGGAGAAACGGGCACCCTCCTACACTGCTGGTGGGAATGTAAACTGGTGCAGCCCCTCTGGAAAACAGTGTGGAGGTTCCTCAAAAAATTAACAATAGAACTCCCCTAGGACCCAGCAATAACACTGCAAAGGATTTACCCAAGGGATATAAAAATGCTGATGCATAGGAGCACAAGTACCCCAATGTTCATAGCAGCACGCTCCTCAACAATAGCCAAAACATGGAAAGAGCCTAAGTGTCCATCAATGGATGAATGGATCAAGAAGATGTGGTTTATCTATACCATGGAATACTACATGGCAATGAGAAAGAATGAAATCTAGCCTGTGTAGCAACATGGATGGACCTTGAGGGTGTTATGCTGAGCGAAATAAGTCAGGGAGAGAAGGACAAATATCATATGTTTGCATGTATAGGAGGATTAGGAGGAACTTAACGGAGGACCATGAGGGAGAAGAAGGAGGGAAATGGTGGGGGAAAGGGAGAGAGGCAAACCATGAGAGACTCTTGAATGCTGACAAAAACTGAGGACTGATGGATGGGGGGGGGATGGGCACAGAGGGGAGCACTTGTGGGGATGAGCACTGGGTGTTATATGGAAACCAACTTGACAATAAACTATTTGTGGAAAAAAAAAAGGGTGGCAAGTTATCACTCAAGGTCTCAACCTCTGTTTCAGGGATTAAAATTCTAAATACACACCTTAAAAGCACTATGAACAGCCTAAAACTGCTAAAAGAATAAATAGGTAACATTTTTAAAAGCCTATGTTTATCTGAAAATCCTTTACTTATTTTAAATCTGTTTTGCATCAAAGTAGAAGCCTCCTCTCTACCTGGTATTCATCATTAGTAAGTATGCAGTGACACACCAGCTGTGCAGAAAAAGAACAGCAAGAAACTTAATACAAAGAGCCCTCAAGTACTCCCAATACAATTGTGACAGATATGATACAGTTGTGAATATGTGTTCATGCAGTGAAGTTCTGCACACATGTTCCTCTGAGAATTAAATAAAGCTTGAGTTTTTTTTTAGTAGAGTTCTAACCACCATGGCCTGCTGTTGCTGGGAAGCAGTGATAGTGCTGCAAGAAAAAGACCAAACTGAAAAAATCTGATTCCAGTCTCAGCACCTACTTAACAGTTGTGTGACCTTTAGAAAGCCCAATTCTTTAAATGATCACTATCTAGGTCAGAGTCAGGGTTAATATGGATCAAATGAAATAATAGGAAAATACTATCCAAATTGTAGGTGTTACTTGAGTTTTACACATCCATAGCTGACTCTTGAATAACATGGGTTTGAATCTCAAGAGTCCACTTACATGTGGATTTTTCACAGCACAGAACCATAAATGTTATTTCCTCTTCCTTATGATTTTTTTTTTAATGCTTATTTATTTTTGAGAGACAGAGAGAGATAGCATGTAAGCAGAGGAGGGGCAAAGGGAAAGAAAGACACAGAATCCATAGTAAGCTCCAGGCTCTAGCTGTCAGCACAGAGCCTAACGTGGGGCTCAAACTCACGAACTATGAGATCATGACCTGAGCCAAAGTTGGATGCCCAACCGAGTCACCCAGGTGCCCCTGTTCCTTATGATTTTCTTAGTAACACTTTGTTTTCTCTAGCTTACTTTACCATAAGAATATAATATATAGTATTATATATAAATATATTATATATAACACAATATATAATATAAAAATATATACATAACATACTGACATGTGTTAACTGTTTCTGTTATCAGTAAGGCTTTCAATCAACAGTAGACTATTATTAGTTAAGGTTTTCGGGAACTGACAGTTATATGTGGGTATTTTGACTGAGCGAGGGTAGGTGCCTCTAACCCCCAAGTTGTTCAAGGGTCAACTGTATCTTATGTTTACACACAGACTACCTGGCACATCCCCTTGTGGCTTTGAAAGTCATCTTTTACTAGGCCATCTGCCCTCCAGCCACTAATAATCATGCTTTTCCAGACACAGCTGTTTCTGCTTATGTTGTCTGATTTGCTCTCTAATATTCATTTACTGAAAACATATATTCATCCTCTAAGACTCAAAAGTCATCTTCTCTGGGAATCTTTGCTGAATCCTTCTTCTTTTTTTTTTTTTTTTGAGTAAGCTCTAGATCTGATATGGAGCTCAATCTCACAACCCCCCAAGATCAAGAGTCACATGCTCTGCTGACTGAGCCAGGCAATCGCCCCACTGCTGAATCCTTCTTATGGAATTTGTCGTATCTCTTGGATGATCTCCTAATGTGTTTTTTTTAGATCTTGGTTATAAGTAACCCAGATCCACTGTGCTGTGAGGTCAGCCATGTGCTGATCTGGTGGAAGCCCTGTGAGTGGGGATACCACATATTATTTACCTGCCTTTCCCCTTATGTTTAGAATTTGGGATTTAATACGAGCTTTGCAACTAAGTAGTAAACTCAGATTCTCCAGATGTGTAAAAGAGATGGCTAACATGGAATTACTTTTCTACATAGAAAAGTACAGATTCAGACAGAAAGTTCAATTTTTGTACCTATGGTTTTTAGAATTGTTAGAATTTTCATAATGAACAACAGTTACAGGTAACTTTCACTAAATTCCTATTTAGACAAAATTTTACTACCACATAAATGATACAGCCAAGAATAAACTGTAAGTTATTACCTGAAAATCCTTTCTTGGGGAATTTTCAATTATTGAAATAATTAATGTTCTAGAGTTTGTTCTCTAATTTAAAAACAGAGGTCTATATACCAACTTGCTACATTTATATAAATAGCGTCCTTTTATCCTGGTGCCAACAGCTGTACCAGCTACAGCCAACCAGTCTGGTCTTGTACCATCACCACTATCTGACTCAGCAAGCTGGCAGAGCCACAGAGCAACAGGTTCTTTACTTGTGTGAGTCTCAAGGACAGGAACTCTATCTAAACACATTCTAGTATTCCTAGAATCTAACTTGGTGCCTCTCAAGTAGATGGCATTTAGTAATATTAACTGAATTCCATTCTCCAGACACTGTGAACAACTATATGTACTAAAAGAAGAGATGCCCAATAAATCTCATGGCCTTAGTTCCATCACAAATGGGTAGAGACTATCATTCAAGGTCTCACCCTTTGCAATAGGTATTAGTGGTAAAACATACTTCAAAGTATAAGTTTTCATGTCTATTCTCAAAGTCTTTAATTAAAATATTAAATAACGTATTTATAGTGACAACAGCTATTAAAAAAAAAAAGCCCAACCACACGTCATATGCCAATAAGCAATCCATGGTCACTTTTTTTATGACTATCAGAGAAGAAAGTTCCTGGATCTTCACTGCTTGAAGAACATAAAGATGAACTTACCATCATCTAAAGTGATGTCCTGCAGACCGATTGTTGAAAAGTTAGGTTCCTGCTCTTCAGGTTCAGGCTTAATGTTCACAGTTGTCTCATCAGGTGGAAATGAAGCTGGATCACACAAACTGTGACATATTAAAGATGAAGGTGCAGAAAGACCTGCCTGGCCTGTACTTTGTGCTTGAGTTGAGTGCTGTCCAGAATGCATTCTGGTGACTAGAGATGGTGATGAGGCAGTTCCTGAGCTAGGAGATTGGTAAGGCATAGGCTGTAGCTGAGGAGATGGTGGCCCAGAAAGTGGTGAACTAGCCAGGGGATGAGAGGCTACTGGGGAAGCTGTTGTACCAGACCTTGAATGTGAAGGACCATATGTAAGGGGCTGTAACTGAGGGGAAGGCTGGCCTGCGACCTGGTCAGCCCCTGGCGAAGAAAGAGATCTTTGTCCTGTGTTTGAACAATGGTATCCCATTGACTGTAGATGAGGCAGGGTCTGCACAGAATGAGGTGTGTGGGCTAAGAGATGTCCTGTTGGGCCTGAATTTGAAGAATGAAAAGGTATGGATGAAGGCGGTTGACAGCCAAGATTTATTAAAGTAGGAAGAGCTGCATCCTGTGGAAACAAAACCGGGTCAAATTCTTGACTAGAGGCAGCATTAACTGGAAGACAAGTTGGTCCGTTGTACACATTAGTTTGCATAGGCTGATAGGAAGACCCCACAGGAGGTGTTGGTGTGACTTGAAAAGGCTGGTGCATGACTGAAGAAGGTAACATATGCTGTTCTTTACCAGTGCTTTCATCCCTACACTGCAACTGTGGCAGATGAGATGAAGTTACCATGGATACATATGTTTGCTGGATGGGACAAACCAAGCTTCTCTGTGTTGACAGTACACTGTCATGTGGGTGTCCTGTGTCTGAAGAAGGCCTCTGAGACTGGGCAGGATGAGGCACAGACAATGACGGAACTGAAGACAAGTCTACATCTTCTTTGTGTTCTTGCTTCATCAAAACTAAAAAGAAAATGATTAAAGCAAATGTTATTACATAATACATACAATGATTATCAAAGGACTTCATTCTAGGCTACATAACTATCGCATGCATCCCAGTCAGGGGTTAAGAATTATCGGGGCGCCTGGGTGGCTCAGTCGGTTAAGCATCTGACTTCAGTTCAGGTCATGATCTCACGGTTCGTGGGTTCAAGCCCCATGTTGGGCTCTGTGCTGACAACTAGCTCAGAGCCCAGAGACTGCTTCAGATTCTGTGTCTCCCTCTCTCTCAGAAATAAATAAAACCTTAAACAAAAATTTTTTAAAAAAGAATTCAAATACCTTCAGAAAAGGCAAATAATATAAAATATGTGAAGTCAGCAAGCATAAGACAACAGGGGTGGTTCTTGTTCTAAAAGTATTCACATTAAAAAAAATAATGCCTCATAGAACTCTGAAGAGATGTGGAAAGATCTCTAATATGTTCCTAAATTAACAGAAAAAAAAGTAAGCTGCAGAACAATGTGTATGTGTCACAATTCTTGTCAAATATCCTGTGTGTGTGTGTGTGTGTGTGTGTGTGTGTACACATACACATATGTATATGTACACGTTTTTGCTTATATAGGCACAGATACACAAAACTGGTAACTTCTGCGTTAACTGCTGGGAACAAAACGAGGTGACTAGGGAATAAGAGCAAGAGGCAGATTTACTTTTTACTTTTGTTTTTAATCAGGTATATACATTACCTATTTTTTTTAATGTTTTATTTTTTTCTGAGAGAGATGGGGCGCCTGGGTGGCTCAGTTGGTTGAGTGTCTGGCTTTGGCTCAGGTCATGATCTCACGGTTCATGGGTTCAAGCCCTGAGTCAGGCTCTGTGCCTGAGCCTGGAGCCTGTCTTTGGATTCTGTGTCTCCCTCTCTCTCTGACCCTCTCCTGCTCACACTGTCTCCTCCCTCTCAAAAATAAATAAAACCATCAATAAATTTTTTTTTTCTAGGAGAGAGAGAGAGAGAGAGAGAGAGCGTGAGCAGGGGAGGGTCAGAGAGAGAGAGAGATACAGACTCCGAAACAGGCTCCAGGCTCCGAGCTGGCAGTCAGCACAAGAGCCCGATGCGGGGCTTGAACCCACGAACCGCGAGATCATGACCCAAGCGAAAGTCGGATGCTTAACCGACTAAGCCACCCAGGCGCCCCCATCAATAAAAATTTTTTTAAAAAGTATTGTTATTTCTGAGAGAAAGAGAGAGAGAAAGACAGTGTGAACAGGAGAGGGTCAGAGAGAGGGGGAGACACAGAATCAGAAAACAGGCTCCGGGCTCTGAGCTAGCTGTCAGCACAGATCCCAATCTGGGGTTCGAACCCATGAACCATGAGATCATGACCTGAGCTGAAGTTGGACACTTAACTGACTGAGCCACCCAGGCGCCCCATACATTACCTATTTAAAAATAAATTATTTTTATGGGGTGCCTGGGTGACTCAATTTGTTGAGTGACTGACTCTTGATTTTGGCTCAGGTCATCATATGGTTTGTGAGATTGAGCCCTGTGTCAGAGTCCATGTTTGGGATTCTCTCTGCTCCTCCCATACTCACCCTTCTCTCTCTCAAAATAAATAAATAGGGGTGCCTGGGTGGCTCAGTTGGTTAAGAGTCCGACTTCGGCTCAGGTCATGATCTCGCAGTTTCTAAGTTTGAGCCCCATGTTGGGCTCTGTGCTGACAGCTTGGAGCCTGGAGCTTGCTTCGGATTCTGTGATTCCTTCTCTCTCTGCCTCTCCTTGGCTTGTGCCCTGTCTCTCTTTCTCTCAAAAATAAATAAACACTAAAATTTTTTTAAGTTAGTAAGTATTAAAAAAATTTTTTTTTGTTTAAATTTTTTTTAAATTTATTTCTGAGAGAGAGAGAGAGAGACAGTAGAGTGAACAGGGGAGGGTCAGAGAGAGACGGAGACACAGAATACGAAATAGGCTCCAGGCTCTGAGCTAGCTGTCAGCACAGAGTCTGATGCGGGGCTTGAACCCATGAATTGTGAGATCATGACCTGAGCCGAAGTCGGACGCTTAGCCAACTAAGCCACCCAGGCGTCTAATTTATAGGTATTTTTAAAAAATAATCCCCAAACTCTACGGCCTAATAAAAGCCCTGAATTTACAATCTCTGATCTGAAACCTAGCAGTCCACTGTTTTTGCATATTGCATTATATACCAGAGATCATGAGTCTAATATTCACAGAGCTTCTGGTGTACAATGGTTTCCAGGTGTACCTCATCTGAGGCACCTCATGTGTACCTCATTTTATCCCCAACCATCATCAGATACATATTACAAGAGGAATAATGAACGATCAAAAAAGTACTGGGATGCACAAAAAACCTGTCAGAGCTAGTAAACAAATTCAACAATGTTGCAGGACACAAAATCAACATGCAGAAATCAGTTGAATTATTATAGGCTAGCAATAAACCATATGAAAAGGAAATTAAGAAAACAATCTCATTTGCAAAAGCATCAAAAAATAAAATAGTAAAGAATAAATCTGACCAAGGTAGGCAAAGCTTACATACTGAAAACTACAAAACACTGCTAAAGAATGAAGACCTAAACATATGGAAAGATACGCTGGGTTCATGGATTGAAAGACTTAATTAACCTCTAAGAACACAACACTCTCCAAAACGATTTTCAGATTCAATGAAATCCTGATCAAAATCCCAACTATGTTTTTTGCAGAAATAGACTCATCCAAAAATTCATACTGAATCCCAAGGGACTCCAAAGAGTCCAAACAATCTTGAAAAAAAAACAAAGACACTTCCTAATTTCAAAACTTACTACAAAGCTACAGTAACAAAAACCAAGTGGTACTGGCATAAGGACAGACATATAGCCCTATGGAATAGAGAGCCCAAAAGCAAATCCTAATATAAACAGTTAATTGCTCTTCATACAAGGGTGCCAAGACCATTCACTGGGGGAAAGAACAGTCTCTTCAACGAATGGTACTGGGACAACAGTATAGCACATTCAAAATAATGAAGATGGAACCGTATCTGAAAATCACATACAAAATCCACATCCACATCAAGTGGATTAAAGACCTAACCATAAGAGCAAAAACTATAAAATTCTTAGAAAAAAACAAAGGGTAAATGCTTCACAACATTGGATTTGGTAATGGTTTTTAAAGTATGTTACATATCGTGAACATACAGACAACAAAAGAAAAGTAGATAAATTGGACTTCATCAAAATTAAAAACTTCGACCATGAAAAGTCACTGTCAAGACAGAGAAAAGATAATCCACAGAATGGAAAATCTACTTGGAAATAATATTTCTGTAAAGGATTTAATATCCAAAATTACTAAGAACTCCTGCAAATGCAACAACAACAGACTTGAGTGTGACCCCAGGACTGATCTAGATGGAACTGTGGGTGGTTGGGGGAAGGTACCAGCTCTCTAGGATTGCTAATTATGAAGATGAAACAAACCCACAGATGCCATGTGAGGAAAGCCTGCCCCAGAGCAAAGCCAATAGGAAGAAAAGCAGTGTTAGGATGAAGAGAAAGCCTAAGCCCTAAGACCACACTGCTTGAGCTAAAGCATGTCTAAAGCGAGCATTCCAATTAACTGTCCAATGACACGAGCCAATGAAAATTTTTTTGTTAAGCTAGTGTGAATTGAGTTTTTGTCATTTGTAGCTAAAAGTCTTAATTTACTTCAAAACAACTTCTAAGAGGAAGGGATTATTATTACCCTTGCCTTAAAGATGAGTATACTGAAGAGGAGACTAAAGACACTAAATCTCAGAGTGGTATCACAAAGACTGGAATCCAGGTTTTCCTGCCTTCAAAGTCCGTGCTTTTAATCACTGCACTATACTGTATTATCACTATACTGTATTATTATAGTTCATGATTCCACACACAAGCAGAGGCTACGAATGACAACCACTATCCTTTATCACATCAAAAAAGTAGCAGATCCATGAGTTGAGATGAATCTACCCGGTGAAAATACTGTTTAACATAGAAATCAATGTATTTTTCTTATCTTATTTGGTATGTTTATCAAAACAGAAAAGAACCATCCATTTTCTGTATGTTAAAACAACAGATTTCAGGGGCGCCTGGGTGGCTTAGTCGGTTAAGCGTCCGACTTTCGCTTAGGTCATGATCTCGCGGTTCGTGGGTTCGAGCCCGCGTCGGGCTCTGTGCTGACTGCCAGCTCAGAGCCTGGAGCCTGTTTCAGTCTGTGACTCCCTCTCTCTCTGACCCTCCCCTGTTCACGCTGTCTCTCTCCCTCTCTCCTAGAAATAAATAAAACATTAAAAATAAATAAATAAATAAATAAATAAATAAATAAATAAATAAATAAAACAGATTTCATTGTTTCTCTTGGGCAATACCTCCAGTCCACTTTTCTAAAAGTTATCTATTTTATCCTCTTACTGAAGTGCTATAACGCATTTAAAAATAATTTTCCTTCACATCTCATTGTTCCAACTTTGCATGAGTTAAACTAACATAATTAAAATTTTCATGATCTTCACTAAGATATAAATACTTCATTTTATGTAAGAAAATAACTATGAGAAGCAAAGTGTGGTCAAACCTCATATGACCATTTACCAAACCCATCAAGTACAAGTCTCTTCACAAAAAGCATGCTCTCAATCTGAGGAAATGAAACTAAGTAAGAATTAAAATAGCCCTGGGGTGATTGGGTGGCTCACTCAGTTAAGCAGTTGACTCTTGGCTTCAGCTTTGGTTTATGGGATTGAGCACTGTGTTGGGTTCTGTGCTGATGGCGTGGAGCCTGTCTGGGATTCTCTCTCTCTTTCTCTCTCTCTCTCTCTCTCTCACACACACACACACACACACACGCACGCACGCACGCAGACACACAAAAAATAAACTTTAAAAAATACCTTAAAAATTTTTTAAAAATCAAAAGAATAAAACAGTCCTGATAGTATATTTATTGTAGAATAGGGAATTAATGGAGCACTTGTTTGGGAGTGTATTTGAGCTTGACACTTTTCTCTGGCTTCCTGGCAAGAACAAAATGGGCTCATCATCTTTGTTAGTCTCTGAATCCGCTGAGTGGTGAGCCCACTCCTAACAATGAGATAAGAGCCCTTAAAAGAGAAAAAGCATACAGCTAGTCTTCTTATTACTTCTGTACCAATACTAACATTCCTAAACTAGACTAGGCTTCCATCCAGTTTCGGATTCTTGCTCAGGTATTTCAAGTATGGTTCACAGTATCTAAGAACTCCAACCTCTCGAATATTTTGGTGTACTTACTTTTCTTCTGACTTTAGCACAACTAGAACTTTTTCCCTGGACTACTGGGTTCTTTTTTCCTCTTCTACTTCAGCTCCTACTCCAGTCCCAGGAAAACCACAGTAAATGCCATACACAGAGTTACATTTCTATATAAATGAGGGAGAATATCCAAGAAAGCCTACTCTCATCTCTTAATCATGAATGGAGCAGGTAAGGACCTTGGTTACCTAAGTGGTTGGTTGTTGTGCACTAATAGGAGACAGAGGGAGTGAAAACAATAACATCGGATCTTTTTTTTTTGCATGATCCAATCTTTATTTTTATGTTCCTGACTCAGATCTGTGTATTCCGACTGAGAGTTCTGCTTTGCTAAATTGAGTATATTTTCACTTTGCCAAATCAACTGTCATTTTTTGTCTATAAGGGATTAAGACTCCAACCCAACCAAATCTAAGAAGTCCTCATTGCCAGTTGATGGTAATTTATTCTTATTTGGAGGGAAGTACAGTTAAAGAGACCTTATATAACTAGAATGAGGTGAATTTTAGAAACAGATTAACTCTACCTTTTGTGTTAAATGTGCTCATTCTCGGGGGAAAAACATCTCCCAGTCTAGTGGTTTTCAAACCATAAGAAGCCTCACTGTCTTCTTCAAGTAGTGGATGTGGAAGAGTAGCATCCAAAGAGCTGGAGCTCTCTGGATTTCCCCCTTCTAGTATAACTAGAGTACCCAAGCTAGCTTTCATCCTTTTTATAGACTGGCTTTTTGCTTAAGATTTCGTTTTGGGAGTAAAATAATTTAAATTCGAAAAACCCTGCTTTAGACTTATGCCCATGTTGTGTAGATTAACCAAGTGGGTACAGTCTGTGGCAGAGCTGAGATGTGACCTCCTGACTGTAAGGTGGGCTTTCTCTCTCAAACAAAGAATCACAATCCAAAATGTCTGTCCAATCAACTATTTAGAACATAGAATACACTTTACCACAGATAAAATATTACACATGAAAGTCTGCCTCTAATGTTGTCTCCAAAAGCCTGGCTATTCTAAAACCAGAGATCACATGGTACCTCCAGTCACAAATAACTGCTGCTAGGCCCCAGAAGGAGCTATATTCTCTCAAAAGCTTCAGGGATACTGGGGTAGAAGAGAGGGCTCCCACATCAGAAGTTCTAAAGCTAGAGGCTGGGCAGAAATTCAGGTAACACCACTAGGGATGGGTTCTGTGATTAGGGTAATTTGTGAATCATAAACATAATACTGAGAACAGTCTTCAAATTATTAAGTAAATTGACTATTGAATAAACACTGCTAAATGTAATTTCTTTTTTTTTTTTTTTATTTCTAGGAGAGAGAGAGAGACAGCATGAGCAGGGGAGGGTCAGAGAGAGAGGGAGTCACAGACTGGAACAGGCTCCAGGCTCTGAGCTGGCAGTCAGCACAGAGCCCGACGCGGGGCTCGAACCCACAAACCGCGAGATCATGACCTAAGTGAAAGTCGGACGCTTAACCGACTAAGCCACCCAGGCGCCCCTGTAATTTCTTTTTTTTAATACTATAATGTTTTGTTTTGTTTTTTTTTTTAATATTTTTATTTATTTCTAGGAGAGACAGAGAGAGACAGCGTGAGCAGGGGAGGGTCAGAGAGAGAGGGAGATACAGAC
Source organism: Proteles cristata cristata (assembly GCA_017311185.1). NCBI lineage: Eukaryota > Metazoa > Chordata > Mammalia > Carnivora > Hyaenidae > Proteles > Proteles cristata. The sequence goes on along the minus strand of JAESUZ010001502.1, from coordinate 163,126 downwards.
TCTGAAATAGGCTCCAGGCTCTGAGCTGGGAGCACAGAGCCCGACGCGGGGCTCGAACCCACGAATCGTGAGATCATGACCTAAGCGAAAGTCGGACGCTTAACCGACTAAGCCACCCAGGCGCCCCGTACTATAATTTGTTTTTTAAGTTTATTTTTTTCTGAGAGAGAGGGAGAGAATCCCAAGTCGGCTCTGCACTATCTGTGAAGAGCCCAGTGCAGGGATCAAAGTCATGAATCATGAATCATGGCCTGAGCTGAAGTCAGATGCTTAGCCAACTGAGCCACCCAGGTGTCCCTATAATAACTTTTTTTAAATTAGAAATTACATTTCTAATTTAGTGGGGCACCTGGGTGGCTCAGTTGGTGAGCGTCTGACTCCTGATTATGGCTCAGGTCATGATCTCATGGTCATATTTTGGTCCCATTTTTACTTTAAATTGTGTCTATAAATGGATCAAAACGATCTAGGACAGAATAACAGTTTTAGAGTAGAAGACAATTTCGGGTGTTTGAAATTATATTTTGAACTTGTCTGTTTTAAAATATAAATTCACAGGGGCTCCTGGGTGGCTTAGTTGGTTAAGCGTCCGACTTTCGCTTAGGTCATGATCTCGCGGTTCGTGGGTTCGAGCCGCGCGTCAGGCTCTGTGCTGACTGCCAGCTCAGAGCCTGGAGCCTGTTTCAGTCTGTGACTCCCTCTCTCTCTGACCCTCCCCTGCTCACACTGTCTCTCTCTCTCTCTCTAGAAATAAATAAAACATTAAAAAAAATTTTTTAAATATAAATTCACAGTAATATATTTGTTTTTGTAAAGATTTTATTCCAAACTTACTTTTAGAAAAAAATAAAAGCCAAATGCTACAGAGAAAAGATAGTAATCACCTAGAACCAAGACTGTGCAAAAATACTTCTTGAATGTATTCTTCCTTCTGTTAGTGTATGCCACCTGATTTGTATTTTGTCAATCATGAGCCCAGTGATGAGCGATGTAGTCCAATCCAATATTCTTTCTGCACTCTGAGGCCCCACTGATTTCCATTCTCATACATAATGCCCTCCAGGACTCTGCCTTTATGTTGTCCTCCCAACTCATCAGCTGATAATGTAAGGGCATTATATTCTCTCCTTTCTGTTTGTCTGTTTAATTACTACCACTATGATGGTAGCAATCAAAACCTCTATTCAGTTATCCTTACTACCTTTTTTTTTTGTAACTTTTATTTATTTTTGTTAGGTACAGAGAGACAGAGAGAGCAGGAGCTGAGGAGGGGCAGAGACAGAGGGAAACACAGAATCCAAAGCAGGCTCCAGGTTCTGAGCTGTCAGCACAGAGCCCGATGCGGGGCTCAAACCCACAAACCGTGAGATCATGACCTGAGCCAAAGTCTGAAGCTTAAAAGACTGAGCTACCCAGCCACTCCTCTAACTTTTTTGTTTTAACAATCTCAAAAGCCCTCACCCTTCTTATTCAAGTTAGATTCTACCGTCTCTCATCTCCACAGCATTTGATAACATTTTTGGACTGTATGTCTTTAATAAATATCACCCTGGAGGAACCCCACTATTCATATTTTACCACCTGCCCTAAAGAATCTGAGTGCTGCTTAAGAAAGTTACACAGCAAGGCTAATTAATATTTATAAATTCATGAATATCAACATCAAAGGTACCCTCTAATCATGCTTAGACTCCTATTAAGTTTCTGTGGTAACTTACTCCCCCCTTTCTTTATAACAACTATTTCAAACTTGTCCACATTCTTCAAACTGCCAAATCACCCACACTTCCCTCTACTCACAACAGGAGACTGCCTGTCATTCTTTCAAGAAAAAAAGTCAATGCTATTATATGGAAATTCTCTAAACTCACCACTATTAAACTGACAAAACTTCCTAATATACATCCATCCTTTTCATCTTTCCTGGCCCTCCTTTTCCTCCTCCCAACTAAGGTCCATTCCATCTTTTATATTTGAAATTATATGCTTTCCCACCTTTCTCAGAAACCTGATATTTTTTATTACCATTAATGCTGTCTCTTCTGTATATTCAAAACACCCTAACTATCTGAAGCATATTTTTAAACTTCTTGGGTCTCTGCCATACAAATCTCACTCTCCACAGTTAGTAATTTGAGAAAAAACTAAACTGGTCATTGATACCTTAGAAGAAAACAGAATAAATATGAGGGAAATGATTTTTATTTTTAATTTTTATTTTATTTATTTTTTAACTTCTTTAAGTTTCTTTATTTTTGAGAGAGAGAAAAACAGAGTGAGCAGGGGAGGGGCAGAGAGAAAGGAAGGCACAAAACCCGTAGCAGGCTCTAGGCTGCATGCTGTCAGCACAGAGCCCAAAATGGGTCTCAAACTCACAAACTGTGAGATCATGACCTGAGCCAAAGTCAAACGCTCAACCAACTGAACCACCCAGGTACCCCTATTTTTTTTTTTTTTACGTTTATTTATTTATTTTGAGAGAGAGAGGCAGAGAGAGAGAAGGGGAGAGAGAATCCCAAGCAGGCTCTGCACTGTCAGTACACAGCTCAGTGTGGGGCTTGAACTCACAAACTATAAGATCATGACCTGAGTGAAAGTCAAGAGTCAGACACTCAACCAACTGAGCCATGCAGGCACCCCTATTTTTAACTTATTAAAAACTGAATATATTTGACATATAACACTGCGTAAGATTTAAGGTGTATAACATGTTAATTTGATACATTCATATATTGTAGGGAAAATGATTTTATTTTATTTATTTATTTATTTATTTTTTATTTCTAGGAGAGAGAGAGAGACAGCGTGAGCAGGGGAGGGTCAGAGAGAAAGGAAGTCGCAGACTGAAACAGGCTCCAGGCTCTGAGCTGGCAGTCAGCACAGAGCCCGACGCGGGGCTCAAACCCACGAAACGCGAGATCATGACCCAAGGAAAGTCGGACGCTTAACCGACTAAGCCACCCAGGAGCCCCAAAATGATTTTATTTTAAAGCAGGTTCCACACCCAATGTGGGGGCTCAAACTTATGATCCTGAGATCAAGAATCGCATGCTCTACCAACTGAGCCAGTCAGGTGCCCTGACAATGATTTCTGAAATACAAATCTGATCATATCCCCTCTCTGTTAAAGCTCATTTCTTACAACTCTTTTAATACTCTATTATCCAACCAACCATAAGACCTTCACATATGCTGCTACCTTTATTTGGAAAGCTTTCCCTCTACAGCCAGATTGCCTGGATTCAAATCTCACCTCTGCCACTTACTAGCTGTGTGACCTTGGTTCACTTATTTGCAAAATGGAGAGGGAAATATTACTTACTTTACAAGATTATGAGAGGATAAATTAGTTATTATGTATAAACTGCTCAGAATAGCACCTGGCACATACTAAAGGTTCTCTATATGTTTGCTAAATAAATGAACAAACCTAAGATGTACTCTAGCTTAAAAGTTAGGAGCCCAGACTCTGGAACCAGATTGCCTGTGCATGACATGTGGTTCTAAGATTGTGAGACTCTGGGCATATTACTTTGCAACTCAGTTTCTTCATCTGTAAAATAAGATAATAACCTAGTGTTTAGGACTATTATGGGAGTAAAAGAATACTGAAAGGGCTTAGAATAATATTATTTTTATATATATTATATATACTATACATAGTGTATACACACACACACACACACACACACACACACACGCGCGCGCACACACACACTGGGTTTCTCAACCAGTTAACCCAGGCAAGGGTCTTTCTCTTATTTTTACCTATAGTATTGTGTCCCTTTTTATTAGAGTCCTTATTTCAGTTTCTAACTATACATTTGTTAGTAATTAATTAATTTATTGATTCACTAGATTTTATGAAAGAAGGAACTGAGACAGGTTTTGCCCACTTAGTAGGCATCCTCAATTACTTACTGAATAAATATTGAAATGACAAACCAAAATCTTTCAAAAGGGTTGTATTCTATTTGAAAATGAACAGAAATATTTTATTGCCAAGTAATGTATTAACATGATCAAGTAATATTAATTTTCAGATCTGGGAATATAAATGGCCTTTAGAGGCTTAAAATGGAATACAGCAGGCTTTAAAGAATATGAATGACAAATAAGTGATCATTAATAACCAGTACCCTCTCAAATTTAAGTGTTTCTGTTTTTCATTTACTATAAACCATCTAAAAGTTTTTGCAAGAGGGACATATGGGTTGTCAGTCAGCTGAGCATCTGACTTCAAATGAGGTCATGATCTCAGGGTTCGTGAGTTCAAGCCCCACATTGTTACAGCACCTAGTACAGAGAAGGCCTCTATAAACATTTGTTCTCTAACTTTGTAAACATCAGCATGAATTACTGCATATAATATTTATGTGTTACAACCAAGACCTGCAAAGTTACAGCATTTGAACTGCTGCAAAAAGAGGTATGGCAGCCTCATTTGTTAGGGCACATCTATAAAACCAGAAACTCTGGAATCAACTTTATATAACCCACAGACCACAGGATACTACAGTTGCTTCTTGTAAAATGAAAATCTAATGAGAGATTCTTCATCTGATTGGAAATGGCTGATATGAACACACTGCCTTCCTGCTGTATGCTACAAGCACAAGGAAATTTCACACATATTCACAAACACCTGTCCTTACTGTAGTGCTGAGGATTTCTGGTAGCTCCAGATAAACAGACTTAAAATCAAAATTCAATCTTCTAATTCCCTTATAATAAATAACTACAAAATAACTACTAATATCACATCTAACATTTATAAAGTCAACACAAGCTTTACAGAATAGGCATATGATGGGATTTGTACCGATTATAAGTACTCTACTGTAAACATTCTAATACAGGTTTCATCGAACAACATTTTATTCATTATGAAAGCAAGCTCTATAGTCAACCATCACAACCTTCATACCTGGTGTATAAGTAAAACGTTGAGACTGGCTTTTTTTCCTTTTGCCATTGCAAAGATAAAAGTGCACCTGCACTGCAGCTGTAACTGCCAGGTTATGATATGGAGGAACTTCAAGGACAATGTGAGCCTAAGAAGGATGGAAAGTAATAAGATTGTGTTACATTCAGAACTAAAAATGAAATGCACCTGCTAAACTCAGCACAACTCATGAGCCTTAACAACCCAGTGTCTTCCATCACAGATCATTATGCACATCAACTGGTCATGTAACTCATCTGGAGATTTACTATATGAAACTCTAGTCTCAACAGAGATAAACTCTTGAAAGTAAACCATTAAAGGAGAAACTGCCTTTTAGTCATCCAAGTGGATTTCTAGTTGTAGCAGAAATAAACAGTCTTATGTATCATATAGTGAGATAGTTTGCACTATTGAATATTACATGTTACTACAAATCTTAACTGGAAGTCTGTTCTGGTTTTCAATAAGGTTTAATATTTCCAGAGTTGTGTTATAATTTAGATTTATGATCTTAAATTTCATTCAGAATGTTCTAAACCAGCAATTTACAAAATCCATTTCCATATAAAAAATAATTTTACATAAGCATAGAGAAAAATGTTTAGGCCCAAACCAATTACAATCCTTAATCTAATTTCTCCAGGTCTTTGGAGAGCACTATGCAAAGTGTTATTCTCTACCTCACAAAAAATTCAGTCTCCATTCCAACGAGGATGAAGGGACCACAGTGTTCAGTGATGAATCCTGGAAGGCTTAATGCTGAAAAGTTGCAAAGATTGTGCTAAATACACAAACCCCTGAGGGCTTGTTCTCTCCCTATTTTTTGCCCATTATATGTTTTACTGAATTTGATTTCTTCACTGAATTCAGATAAATAAATTGATGATAACAATAGTAAGAATCTTCTAATAATCTTTCATTTTTAACTTCTTCTTTCTTTTACACACACAAAAAAGGCAAAGACACCAATTGTTTATCTTTCCTAAACTTTAATTTCAGAGTAAGGAGAGTACCTATTTCATGTTTAAACTTCTAAAACTTCTAATTTACTATTACTCAGTAGATAAAAGACTTCTCATCTATAATATAAAGTAGCATTATCCAATGTTCTAGGCTTCTTAAATATTTCTAAAGAAATAAATTTCTTACCCCTTGACATTTTTCCCGGATTATTTTCCCTTCTACCTCCCACTGAGGTCGTCCATCTATTAAAAGAAACAATTTACAGTTAAAAGTAATTCAAGTCAAAAAGTATACAAACAAAATCTAATGTATTTAGTATCACAGGCTTATTGGCAAAGAGAATCTTTTCCTCAATGACTTTCATTATGAAAATAAAATGTGTACCCATGAGAAAAAGTGGGGAGAAAGACCTTGGGCTGCCCGAGTTAGCAGGCATCACAGTTTATTTATGGTTGAAAATCCTCTGAGAGCACCTTCACCAAGTGGTAGCCAACTCCTGCTTGTATGCATTAGGTAATGGGAAACTCACTCCATCACCAAGTAACCCATTTGATCTTTGGACAATTGCTGTTGGAAAACTCTTCAGGACAGATGAATCTGCCTCCTTCCAGTATCCCACCACTGGTTTAAGAATTACTCTTTGCAGACTCCCAATCCAAAATATTTCAAGTGATTCTGTGAGACAGTATATCAGCTGTTTAAAAACAGCGATGTTTGGGATCCCTGGGTGGTTCAATCAGTTCAGCGTCTGACTTCAGCTCAGGTCATGATCTCAGGGTTCATGAGTTCAAGCCCCGTATCAGGCTTGCTGCTGTCAACACAGAGTCGGCTTAGGATCCTCTGTCTACCTCTCTCTCTGCCCCTCCACCCCACCACTCACACCCGCACTCTCCCTCAAAAGATAGATAGATAGATAGATAGACAGACAGACAGACAGACAGAGATAGCCCAGCTATGTTTCCATGTGTCTCCTCTTCAACTGATTAGCATCCCCAGTTCTGCACCTACCTCTTACATAATATTTAACCTTCCTGCCTGTTCTTTTATAAACACTCCTCTAGTATGACCATCTCTCCAAATGCGCCAAGTCCAGAACTGAATAGCTCAGGTGGGAAATGACACAGCATGGTAGAGAGTGACTAAGGCTCTTATTACCACCTTACGTGAAGATGCTGAGTCTGTTAATAAAAGTTTTCTAGGGTAGATGTGCCTGGATGGCTCAGGTGGTTGAACATTTGACTTTGGCTCAGGTCATGATCTCACAGTTCCTGAGTTCGAGCCCTGCATTGGGCTCTCTGCTGTCAGCACAGAGCCCGATTTAGATCCTCTGTCCCTCTCTGTCTCTCTCTGTCCTTCCCTGCTTGCTCTTCTCAAAAATAAATTAAAAACATAAAAAGAAAAGTTTTCTGGGGTAGCTGCACCATGCTGACTTACACTCGGTATGTGGTCAGCAAGTTTCCCTCAGTTTGCTACATTTCCTACCGCCAAGTTCAAACTCCCACACAGCACTTACCTGGTTCCCCCCACCCCCCTCCACCAAACCTTCTTAGGTTAATTTCTCCCTATAAGACTTGGTTTGCTTGACTTGACAAGATCTTTTTAGATACTGACAGTCTTTAAATATATTTGCTAGGCTTTCCAGATTTGTGTCACCTAAAGATCTGGTCAGCACATTTTCTGTTTCTTCATTCCAAGTGAACTGTCACTTGGGGAGAACCCCAACTGCTACTAAAGCTCTTACTCCAGTCTGATGGTCAGTATTCTACAGCATTCTTTTTACGTCATGGGCATTTGCCCACTGACTAACCCAGAGAAGTATTTTCACAATTTGCATGACTTTTTCATCTGGTATGTAAAGATAAAAGAAAAGGCTCAATCCAATGCCTTCTAAATTGTGGCTATCGTTTCCCAGTCCAATAACTAGATAATGGCTAACCTTGTGTACAAGAGACACTACAGACAAATGCTATACCTACAAAGAAATACAGCTTAGTTCAACAATCATTTGTTGGATCCTAACAGGCCAGGCACTTGGGTTACTGAGATAGTGAAGATAAGATACTCTTACCTTCAATCTATGAAAGACAAAAACAGTTCATTATAATAAACTGTGGTGGTTACAATAACTAATAAAGGTGTACTCTAGATATGCTAAGAAGACAGAGCTCAGGGTCCTTACCCTACTCTTGGCATGAGGATATGAGACAAGGAAGGCTTCCTGAGTTCTTGAACTGAGGCTTAAAAATAAGGCAGAACTCAAGTTCTGAGCAAAACCAAGATGATAAGAAAATACATGATATAGGGAACCACAGCTGTTTGGTGGAGTAAAATTTATGAGGCAGGGAGCAGTAAGAAATGAGGCTGAAAGGAAAAGCAACAGATTATGACCTAAATGCCACATTAAGGGGCCTAAAAAAATGAAGAGATTACTGAAGGTGTTTTCAGAATGAGAGTTACATATTCACAAACTCCAATCTCATCTGAAATCAGTAACTGCTACCATTTAACATAATTCAATTTAAATCAAAACCTCTTTAAACTAAAGCTCCCAGTTAAATGAATTCTATAACAAAACTGCATTATATAATACATATTTATTATATTCAGGCACAAATTAATTCTTTTAATGTTTAAGAGGGGAGAAGTGTAGAGAGAGGGGGACAGAAGATCTGAAGTGGGCTCTGCAATGACAGCAGAGAACCCAATGTAGGGCTCAAACTCACGAATCATGAGATCATGACCCGAGCCAAAGTCAAGATGCTTAACCAACTGAGCCACCAAGGCGTCCCTCAGTGGGTATTTTAAAGTGTATGTTAAGGGGTACCTAGCTGGCTCAGTTGGTAGAGCATTAAGAGCGACTCTTAATCTCAGGTTTGTAAATTCGACCCCCCCACACTGGGCATGGAGCCTATTTTTAACATATAAAAAATTAAAATAAAGGAATAAAGCACATGTCTGTGGCTATAGACAGAGATTTGACAAGCTGATAAAATTTCCTAGAATAAGGGAATATAATGAAAGGAAAGCTGAACCACAGAGCCTTGGGAAACATCTATTTTTAAAGGCCAGAAAACCTGACCAAAAAAAAAAAAAAAGTGGGGACAGTTAAAAATGTGCCAAAACCCAGATAAGTACAATCACACAAAGGCCAAGAAAGAATGTCAAGAAGTAGAGTGGGCAGCTGAATGTCAAATTTTTAGGTTATGATTTTGATACAGTGGAGGTCAAAAGAGTACATAGCAAGTAAGGAAATGACAGATGATAGATGACAGATTATCTGAGAGGCTGGCTGATAAATGAAAGCAAAATAAAACGATAGCTTATGAGGTTGACAGAGTCAAAGGAAAGGGAATGGTTTAGTATGAAAAGATTTAAACTTACTTAAGCTCTAAGAAAATGTATTCGGTAAAAGAGGTATTGAAATCATAAGATACAGTCAATGAAGGCAATGTACAGCCTTAACTGTAAATTTCAAAAATATAAAAAACAAATGAGATTACCATTTTAGAAAAAGAAACATATTGGGGCGCCTGGGTGGCTCAGTCGGTTAAGGCTCCGACTTCAGCTCAAGTCATGATCGTGATCACAGTTTGTGAGTTCGAGACCTGTGTTGGACTCTGTGCTGAAAGCTTGGAGTCTAGAGCCTGCTTCCGATTTTGTGTCTCCCTCTATCTTTGCCCCCCCCCACCCCAGCTCATGCTCTGTCTCTCTCTCAAAAATAAACATAAAAAAAACGCCAAAGAAACATATGAAGGCCAAAAAAAGCAAAAAGAAAAAAAAATACAGAAACTGTGGAAAACAGAAAAAAAATACACAACTGAAAGAACCAATAAAGTCAAAGTACTCTGGAAACACTGACTAAAAAACCAGAGATGACATGAATAAATTTTTTAAAAGGGATATAATTCAAGGGGTGCCTGGGTGGCTCAGTCAGTTGAGTGTCCAACACTTGATTTCAGCTCCGGTCATGATCCCAGGGTCGTGATCAAGCCCCAGGTCAGGCTCCATGCTGACAACACGGAGGCTGCTTGGGATTCTTTCCTTCTCTCTCCTACTTGCATGTGCGCTTGCTCGCTCTAAACAAAGGGAGGGGATATAATTCCAGATGCAGAAGTAGAGTATTATAAGCAAATTAATGTCAACAAATTTGAAAACTTGGGTGAAATAAATAAAATCCTAGTCTGAAAATATACACTGACCCCTGCCTCTGGCTCCTGGCATAAATCTCCTAAAATTCTTATAATTTCCTAAGTGGTAAGAAGAACACTAGTAGTATCTTTTGTTTTTATATTTGGTCTTTTACCCCAGTTACTGACACACAGAGGTCCTAAATCCCTTGGAATTTCCTGTGATAAGACTATCTTTTGTTCTAAGGAGGTGATTCTTAGTAGGCTCCTGGATGGAGCCTGGCCAACAAAAAGACTTTCACTTCCACCCCTATTCTCTAGAGAGAGTAGAGGGGCTGGAAATGGAATAATCGATCAAACCTGTATGGTGAAGCCTCCAGAAAAATTCCAAATTCTGTAGAATTCAAGAAGCTTCTGGGTTGCTGAACACATGGCGGTGGCTGGGAGAGTGGCAACGTCCGTAGAGGACACAGAAGCTCCAAACCCCTTCCCACAGACTTACTCCATGCACCTCTTCCATCTGGATGTTCATCTGTACCCTCTATGATATCCTCTGTTAGGTAACAAACTGGTAATGGCACCTAAGTGTTTCCCTCAGTTCTGTGAGCTGCTCTACCAAATGATCAAATCCAAGAAGTGAGTCATGTGAACCTCTGATTTGGAGCCAAGTCAGACAGAAGTGGGTACTGGGCACCTACTACTTTAGATTGTCATTTCAAATGGCGGGCAGTTTTAGGGGACTGAGCCCTTAACCTGTGGGGTCTCCACTAATTCCAGTTAGTGTCAGAACTGACCTAATTCAGAACACCCAGCTCACATCAAAGAATCAGTTGATATATGGGAAACCCAAACATCTGATGTCAGAAGTGTTATGAGTGTGTTAACACTGTGAGAGTAAAGGAGAAACACAGACTGTTTTTCTAATCACCTGGAAAAATAAAAATCATGAAAATTAACTCAAGAAGAAATGACACTTAAATGGTCCTATACCCATGAATAGAATTGTATCAGAAATTAATAGTACCACAAAGCGCCCTGCCCAGAAGGTTTCAGAGATGAGCTCCGCCACATGTTCAAAGGAAGGTGAAATTACAGGGCAGACACATTGGTAACTGGAAAAAAATGAGGCACTTTCCCCACTCAGTGTGATATCCAGAATACATAAAGAATACTATATGGAAGAAAACGAAAATTGACTCAGTAGAAAAAACTGGGCAAAAACACAAAGATATTACACAAAAAAGGAAACATGAATGACCCATAATAACCTCAATAAGGATCAAGAAAATTCAAATCCAAAGTTCAAGATACATTTTACATCTACAGGATTAACAAAATTTAAAAATTATGACATTCTTACCTTTGTCTACCAGGTGATAAGAACTAAAATGTTCATAGCCACACTACTGGCTATTGTTTGGTAGTGCCAAAAACTAGACACAGCCCAAATGTCCAATGAGAGAACAGATAATAAATTGTGGCATGTTCATACAGTGAAGCTATACAATAGTGAAAGTGAACGAACATTTATGTCGGCTTCCCCAAAAAAAACCAATTTTCAGAATAATACATGAAATGTTACACAGAGTCCAAAACCAGAGAAAACACAGAAAACTATAAAGAAAAGCATGGATTTATTTAGGAGTGGGATCCATCTGGGAAGGAACATCAAGAGGCCTTCAGAGATAAATGTCCTACTTCTTTAACTGGGCATCAGGTTTGAGTAGCTTGTATTATCTTACAATAGGTATTTCACAATTTTAAAAATGCTTAAAAATGGGAAGGAATAATTGATGGAAAAATGTTTTAAATATGTTCAAAGAGGGCTAAATTAAACACTCTGAAAGACATAAGATTCTTCTACTCTTCCAAAAATGAAGATATAATTTATATAATTATATATAAAAAACATAAAATTCACCCTTTTAAATTATAAAATCTGGAAGTTTTTATTATATTCACAGAGCTGTACAACCATCATCACTATCTAATTCCAGAAACTCTGTGACCATCAGCAGTCACTCTCCACTGATCCCTCCCTCCAACTCCTGGCAACCACAAATCTACTTTCTTTTTCTATGGATTGCTGATTTTGGACGTTGTGTGCTGAATCCTTTCACTTAGCATGTTTTCAAGATTCATTTGTCAAGTTGTGTTATGAATCAGTACTTTATTCTTTTTTGCGGCTGAATAATATCCTATTGTATGGACATTCCCATTTTGTTTAGTTATGTAACAAGTGATGATCATTTGGATTGTGTCCATTTTTTGGCTATTATGATGTTGCCGTAAGCTTTCTGTGCAACATATTGTCAATTCTCTTTGTGTGTGTGTGTTGTGTGTGTTGTGTGTGTGTGTGTGTGTGTGTGTGTGCGTGTGTATAAATACTAAGGATTCTTCTACTTTTGAGATATTCTTATTGAGAATTTAACACTTATACGGAAAATTTAAGAAATGTATGGCTTACCAAAAAATCTGTGTAAATGAGGTGTGTAGCTCTAAAAAACTATTTTGTTTTTGTCCATGAAACATCAGAATAATTCATTTTACTTATTTTGCCCCTTATTTTGAAGCCAATCAACTCAAATCTTAGGTTATTTACCTTGTCCTTTCTCAAGAAAAATGATTTTGGATTCTGGAAGAAAATTAGATCCAGTCACAATCATTTCATGACCTCCATTTACAGAACAACTGTTGATACTATACTTCTCAATATGAGGAAGTTCTTGAGCAGACCGCTGAGCTGTTTGTTTTTTTAGGAGTTGAGAAGAAACAAAATATTAGTTTATAATCTTTCATATGTAAATTACAAATTCAAGCTATTATAATGAAAATAAAGAGAAGCAAACTCTGGGCTTTTAAATTCAAGACAATGGTTAACAATATCCACTAAAATAACATTATTTAGAAAATAAAATAGACTTTTTATAATTTCTAAATAATTTTGTTACAACTGTAAAGACACCAATAAAGAAAAATTAATCAATGCATGCAATTTCATATTGACTCTAAAACATTCATTTCACCCACTTTTCTCTTTTCAGCCTAAGTTTTCAGTGCATTTCTTCCCTGCAACTGTTAAAATTGATAAAATTAATATAACTATAAGAAGCAAATTATTCCAAACATGTAATTATACTGCATACAATTAAAGACAAGTTTCTAAAGGATAAACACAAATTAGCTCTTTCATCAAGAAAATATGCAGATCAGGGGCGCATGGGTGGCTCGGTCAGTTAAGCATCCAACTTTTGATGTCAGCTCAGGTCATGATCTCACAGTCGTGGGAAAGAGCTCTCTCCCTCTCTGCCTAAACCCCTCTCACACTGAGTGCATGTGCTTGTTCTCTCTCAAAAATAAAACTAAATTATTTTTTAAAAAATCCTCTCCAATAAAAAGAAAAAAAAAATAGGGGCGCCTGGGTGGCTTAGTCGGTTAAGTGTCCGACTTTCGCTTAGGTCATGATCTCGCGGTTCGTGGGTTCGAGCCCCGCGTCGGGCTCTGTGCTGACTGCCAGCTCAGAGCCTGGAGCCTGTTTCAGAGTCTGTGTCTCCCTCTCTCTCTGACCCTCCCCTGCTCACGCTGTCTCTCTCTCTCTCTCCTAGAAATAAATAAAACATTAAAAAAATTACTTTAAAAAAAAATATATCTAGATCATCACCAAGACAACAAAATGCCATTCTGGACAATTTTCTAAATAACTAACTGAAGAATACATGAAGTACACACTTAATTTTTAAAAATGGAAGTAAATGTTTTTACAGTGCACTGTACCTTTCCTTCCAGGATACGTGAACACAATTTCTCTTAATGACTCAGAGCCATTCTTATAATTATCAACTTTTATAAACAGTAACCTTGGTGCCATCTTTCTCTGATGGTGACTGATTCCAAGTTGTCATATTTTGTGGAGATCCTGTTTCTGGGCTTTTCTTTCTTTTTTTTCTTCTTTTTTTAACTGCTTGACCTTGAAGCTACAGATTATACTTCTTTTGACTGCTTAGGTTCTCTAAGGGTTTCCTGCAAATGGCTAGACAGCTAGGTTTCTCTCTGAATTAAAACAAAAAAAGTGTGAAGTATGCTCTCTTCTTCAGTTGGGAAAATAGGTCTATTTTTCTACTTCATGGGTAGAAAATTGATAGCTTTGAGGGTCAGCTGTGTTTTGTTTGGCTAGAACAATATTTTAATTTTTTTAAATGCTTATTTATTTTTGAGACAGAGCACAAGCAGGGGAGGGGCAGAGGGAGAGGAAGACACAGAATCCGAAGCAGGCTCCAAGCTCTGAGCTATCAGCAAAGAACCCGACACAGGGCTCGAACCCACGAACCAGGAGATTATGACCGGAGCCAAAGTTGGCTGTTTAACCAACTGAGCCACCCAGGCGCCTCTAGAACAACATTTTAAAGAAATTTAAACTTGAATGCCTTTAGGAAGCATTCTAGGAAGTTAACTGCGGCTCTTTTGTTTCTCCCACCTATTTAAAACCAAGCCACAAAATGTATGTAAATTGGGATCAGTGCCCTATTCAAAGAGAATGTTAGGGGCACCTAAGTGGCTCAGGCAGTTAAGTGTCCAACTTTTGGTCTCAGCTCAGGTCATGATCTCATGGTTTGTGAGTTCAAGCCCAGCATCGGGCTCTATGCTGACAATGTGAAATCTGCTTGGGACTCCTTCTCTCGTTCTCTCTCTGCCCATGCCCTCCTTGAGCACACACATTCACACACTCTCTCTCTCAAAATAAACAAACAAACAAAAAAGAGAATGCTAAAACAGACCCTTTCATCAGACGTAAGTCTGGGATTCAGGACTAATTACCACTTGGAAAGTATCAAGCACCAATCTAGATCTCAGAAAATACCTATGTTCCTACTTGTATTCCAAATGACTCAGAGAAGGGGCAGGAGAACAAGCACCAATCAGCCTCGGAAGTACACTCATTCAAGTTTCAGATATTTATATTTATGGTGGAAACTAGCCATCATGGGTACATTCAACGTAACAGCAAAATGTGTTCAACAAATGGCAAAGTCATAATAAACAGGTAAACCCAACTAAAAGATACTGTATATTTATGTGTGTGTATATGTAGAGACAAAAAATGAAAAATAGAGAAAGAAAATCCAAAGAAAGGTTAATAGTAACTACACCATAGGGTAGTGATATTACAAAAGGTTTTACTATTATTCTTGGTACTGCATTTCTTTTCTTTTTCCATTCTGCATTTCTAGGTTCTCAAAAATAATCACATATTAATTTAATAAGCTAAAAGAAAAAATAGAAAATCATTTTAGAATAACTTCATCTCAAAAGCTCAAACTACTCTATGAACTTTAAATTATTTAAATTAACTCTGGGGAACCTGGGTGGCTCAGTCAGTTAAGCTTCCGACTTTGGCTCCGGTCATGATCTCATGGTTTGTGAGTGCGAGCCCTACATCAGGTCTCTGCTGTCAGTGCAGAGCCTGCTTCAGATCCTCTGTCCCCTTCTCTCTCAAAAATAAATAATTAAAAAATTATTTAAATTAACTTTGCTAAAAAATAGAGACATGCTTATATGGGCATAAAATAGTCTGGCAGGGTAATAAAAACACTGCCAATGATAGCTGCTTCTAAATTTTTTTTCAGTGTTTATTTTTGAGAGAGAGAGAGAGAGAGAGAGAGTGAGCGAGCAGGGGAGGGGCAGAGAAAGAGAGGGAGACACAGAATCTGAAGTAAACTGCAGGCTCCAGGCTCTGAGACATCAGTACAGAGCCCAATATGGGGATTGAACCTACGAACCATGAAATCATGACCTGAGCCCAAGTCAGGCGCTTAACCAACTGAGCCACCTAGGCACCCCGACAGCTACATATAATAAGAGGAAATAGTTGACCTTGAAATTTGCTTTTCACTCTATATTCTTCTTGAATTTTAGGACGTATCTGTATTGTCTATTAAAAATACAAAACTACTTCAGTGAATTCTATTACCATGTATTTACTCAGTGATTTCTCAGTTAACTGGGAAATAATAAATAGTCCAATTTCACAAATAGCAAAAGGAGGCACAGAAAAGTAATACAGTAGGTTTGATCCCAAATAAAGAATGCACGTGCTAACAGAAATAACATGGTATAACTGAAAGAGTACTAAGAAAACCTGTGTTCTAGGCACAGCTCTATCACTAACAAGCAAATAAGATTGCAGGAGTACTTCAGATACTTGTGCCTCAGTTTCTTCTGACACATTAAGACATGAATTAGAACACTTATAAGTCTATGCCCTAAACATCTAAAAAGCAGTTTCAATACTACGGGACTACCAGCTAACCCACCAGAGGCCCACAGTTCCCCAGGGCGTAAGTAGGTACCATGTTCTATGACCTGTTCTCATTTCTTGCCTTTGTAAATCAGCGGGGAAAAGCAGTCATTTTCTCAATCTGATGCTGTAAACAGATTGTTTAAAAAAATCCTTTTTTATTTAGCTGAAGCGTCAGCTTGCAGAGATAAGCATCTTCCAACAAGGCAGCTTATGTTTTAATGAAACAAAGGTGACCAAGGGATATTTAATCATAGCTTCATTTCATCCTCAGGTGGCATCAAGCTCACCATCCTCATTTATAGATAAAAAACAAAACAAAACTGTGGTCATTGGGGTCCCTAGGTGGCTCAGTTGGTTAAGCATCCAACTTTGGCTTAGGTCATGATCTCAGGCTCGGATCCAGCCCTACATCAGACTCCCTGCTGTCAGCACAGAGCTCACTTTGGGTCCTCTGTCATCCTTCTCTCTGGCCCTCCATCCCCCTCTCAAAAATAAACATCAAAAAGACAAAAACAAAAAACTGTGGTCAAGAGAATTTGTTTATAGTCCCACAGCAATCTATGGTCAAATTATAATGAGAGTCCATTTTCTAACTCCAAGATCAGTATTCTTCCCACCTAAACACAGAGCTTATTTCCATACAAGAAAATCACATCAACTATCCAGACTCTGTGCCTCAGTTTATATTTTTGATCCAAATATTACAATAAAAGCAAAATGGAAAATTACCTATTGTAAACAAAATTTGAAAACATCACCACAAGCTCACTTACAGCACTCAACAGGAATAGAAGCTGTCTGTAGAGAAAGGACTTTTCCATTCGGCTGAGGGATATGCACACGAAATACAAGTCGTACTCTAGTATTCTTTCTGCCAATATCAGTTTCTCCTTTTCGAAGTTCTATATCTGAATTGCGGAGTTTCAAAATACCTGCACAGTCAATACTAGGGAGAAAAATATACAAATTTTATTTGCTTACTGATATTTAGTGGTTCCCAACAACTTAGATAAACAGCTATTGTTAACTTGGCAGGGAAGAACTATCACGACCTAAAATCAGGCCAAGAAAGAAAGATGTATGATTACTATTTCAATTCTGAGATAAAAATGTTTTGAATGACAAAAGTGTAATAATGGTAAGTATGGTAGATTGTCTAAAAAGATGGCTGTCAATAATTCCTCCTCATTCTTGTACCTGCATGCCACTTTTCCCATTAAGAGGTGGAGGACCTATGTACCCTTTCCTTGAAAGCTGGCCTTATGATTTGCTTTGACAAACAGAATGTAACCAAGTGATGCAGTCTAAGTTATGGGCCCAACACTTGAGCCTCTATTGCTCTCTTGGAGCCTTGAGCCACCATTAAGTCCATCCAGCAACCTGGAGAGAAAGGCCAAGACAATCCTCAACTACACCAACCACCAGCCATCTTGTATGAGCCACTAAATTTTGGAGTGGTTTCACTGAACTAGATAAGTAATACCAAGTAAAAAGCCTTTAATTCTATATAAATAACTAAGCCAGAAAAGATTAACTTGTAGGACTCTAAATCAGTCATTAATAGCATACTGAGACTTTTCCAGTGATATGCTTATTAGTAAAAACAATCCATCAGCCTAAGATTCTTTTATTTCTAAAGAATGCACACATAAGATTAAAGTTTTGGCATTTAGAGTCTAATATTTCATTATCTTCAAAATGTATTACTTGTATGGCTGCTTAACACACAATCAGGGAGTAAACAACAATACCTATGACGTATTTGTTATTCACATATTGAAAGAATAAAGCAAATGGGAAACTAGCAATCGGCATCCTAGTTAAAGTTTACTCTGTCGTGGTATTCCTTGTCATCAGTCCTTTTGCCTTATCTACCAACAGTCCCAACTCTATCGCTCAACTGCCCAGAGGCCACAGAAGTTGCTGTAAAGGACAGAATGTGTTAGAAAACTAGGTTATCAAGTTAGGAACCAGTAAAGCAAAAGAAGAGTCCCAAAACAATGAATATTTTCACCTTTAGAAAGACACAGAAGAAATATCCAAAAAAGGAAAACACTCTTGAAAGTAACTATTTGCCATTTATGGATACTGAATTATATTTAACTGATACTGAATAACTCTGCTTTAGCTCAAAGCAGTACTGATCAAACTGTATCATGTAGTGATTATTCATGTTAACATGCCAATGAGTCTTTAGGGGGAAATGCCAGAGATCATCTATTTTATTGCATTTTGAGGAAAGGTATTTTATTTCTTTAAGTAAACTCTACCCTGGACATGAGGCTCAAACTCATGGCATCAAAATCAAGAGTCACGTGCTCTAGTGACGAGTCAGACAAGTGCTGGAAGGGAAGGTATTTTAGCAGAGAGTTAAGTTTCTAAGAAAAGATTTAGAAGAGTATCACAAATGACAATCTTAAAACTCTGGCTAAGAAGTGCAAGAAACACAAGACCAGACCAACAAGAAAACTGCACACGTAGGGATAAAAATAACTAGTAATTGTTTACAAATACGACTATATTTTATTTATTTTTTTAAGTATGAATATATTTTAGATCAGAGTATAATAATACTGCCACATGTTTTCATCTAGTTTTAAACACAGGGAGTAGTTATGAGTAGCATAAGGCAGTAAATACTGGCATCCTATACTGAACGGATGTGTGTGTGTCTCTAAGCAGGGTGGAATGAGAGCACTAGCTGTATTTGTTAACTAGTAACAGTGACATTTCTGCAGCTTTGTCCTACCTGGTTTGATCCAGGCAGGCAGTATATGCTGGAACTGGTTGGGAAAGGGACATGAATCCTGTCTGACTACAACCTGTTTCATATGCTAACAGATGAGAAAAGGAGAAGGTAGATACGTTCATATCCTACTATTCTTATTTTTTCACTTTATTTGATACGTAAAGCTTTCCCAATTTCTTGAAAATCTTAAAAACCTCAAGTACTCTTTTTTATTTAATTTACTGATTTATACATCATTTTTAAATGGATGAGGCATTTTACAACATAAATACAAATAAGGTCAAGGAAAGACAGAAAAAAAAATTAAATAGAAGCAACAGGAAATAAATACGTTCCAAATCTAGGGGTATACAAATTACTATAACTGAACATGACCGAACTTCCTAGAAGCCAAGGCAAAAAGAAAATGTGATAAAGTACAGGTCTTTCCTTGTCTGGTAAAGCAAAATCTACCATGTCATCAGCCTTTTCCCTTTAACTTGAAAAGATTCTCTGTGTGAATGGTGTATGTAATAATGACCAAGAGAGAATATCTTTAATAGTGGTTTACAGATTATGAAGAGTTATTCATAAGGATATTTCTTATTCTATCCTTCAAAGTTAAGTAGTATAAGAAGCTTCTGGTGATTTTCTACTTAACTTGATTCAAGTCTAATGCTTTGAACACCCAGAAGAATGAATGGATACATGGCATATAAACCATCTCCTAGGGATCAATTTTATAAGTTCTGAGAAAAAGATGATTCAAAACTGAGTTTTAAGTTCCTCTCTGTAGCTGTCTGTATACTCACATGCTTTTTTAAATGTTTATTTATTTTTTAGAGAGACAGAGCACAAGTGGAGAAGGGCAGAGAGAAAGGGAGACAAAGAATCCAAAGCAGGCTCCAGGCTCTGAACTGTCAGCACAGAGGCTGACACAGGGCTCAAACCCACGAACCATGAGATCATGACCTGAGCCAGTCGGACGCTTAACCTACTGAACCACCCAGGCTCCCTAGTACATTCATAAGCTTTTGATGCATGATGAAAAAGTAAGATATTAGAGTAAAAGAAGCCTACATGTATGCATTTCTCACTCAGTGGTTGGCTACCTCATGTTATTTGAAAATGTGTCAAGGGGCACCTGGTCAAGGGGCAGTCCGTTAAGCATCAAACTTTGGCTCAGGTCATGATCTCACGGTTTGTGAGTTTGAGCTCCACGCTGGCTGACAGTTCAGAGCCTACTTGGGATTCTTGGCTCTCCTCTGCCCCTCCCCCATTTGCATGTGCACGTGCTCTCTCTCTCTCTTTCTTTCTCCCTTCCTCCAAATAAGTAAATAAACCTAAAAAGAAAAAAGAAAGAAAATGGGTCAAATAGAATGCCTAGAGGCACAGTCACTCTTCTCCTCAAGAAAGAGTTTTGCTCAAGTGCATAAACAAGCATTGGTTCAGATTCCAAAGTTCTTTTTATATCAGAACACAGAAATTCAAGAGTAGAGACCACCATGGCTCAGTGAGTTAAGTGTCTGACTCTTGACTTCAACTCAGGTCATGATCTCATGGTTCCTGAGTTTGAGTCCCGCCTCAGACTCTGCACTGACAGCTTGCAGAGCCTGCCTGGGATTCTCTCTCTCCTTCTCTCTCTGCCCCTCCCCTGCTCTCTCTCTAAAATAAATAAATTAATTAAAATAAAAAAATAGAGACCATCAGCCAGCTATCTGCTTTTGCCTTAAAAGAACTCTATAGTAGCCCATGTGATGACTTACTGGGTTGGGTTCTCCCATACTGTCCATTTGAACAAAGTAGGTAAAAATAAGGTTTTATTTCAATATTAACTTGTGTTTTCCAGTAATAAGTAGGTAAAAAGATAAGTTATTTAAGACAATTCTTATTTTATAATAACATAATTTTATCACAATGTTCACTTAATCTAAAAAGTTACTTAAGTATAAATGTAAAGAAGAGATCTAGAGACCAAAATCTGATTTTATATAACTGTTCTTGCAATAGCCTGGGACAGATGTTACTGCCATTTTAAGAAAGGTAGTTTGAAACAATTTCTGTAATCAACCTCACTATAAGTTTCAAATACCTAGTTGTGATGGGATTAACAGTTGCCTACTAAATAAATATCCTTTCCCCCCTTCTTTCTTAGTAATAGGCCCCTGTATCATTAGAGGTAGCAATGTGCTCAGGTGAAAAAACAATCCCAGATCTTCCTTATTTACAAGGATGAACAATAAGCTGTGCTGGATAGGTTTCTGTAACAAGCCTCTTGATAAAATAGATTAGACAGATTAACTGGTGGCACCTGGCTGGCTCAGTTGGTGGAGCATATGACTCTTGATCCATAGAGCTTATTACTTTTTAAAATATATAAATAAATACAATGCAATAAAATAAGGACGCCAAACTCAGATGGACATTTTCTTTTACCCTTCTTCCTTATTCCTTCTGGGACTATGGCTGTGATAGTTAAGAGTTTCAGCAGCCATTTTACAGCATGAAGCAATTTTGAGGCTAGAAATCACATGTTAAGAATAGTAGAGGGGGCACACAAGTGGCTCATTTGGTTGAAGTGTCCAACTCTTGATTTTGGCTCAAGTCATGATCTCAAGGTTCATGAGATCAAGCCCCACATGAGGCTCTGTGCTAACTGCAGAGACTGCTGGGGAGCCTGTCTCTTCTCTATCTGCCCCTCCCCTGCCCAAGTGCGCACACACTTTCTCTCTCTCTCAGAATAAATAAACACTAAAAAGGGGGGGAGGGGCCACCTGGGTGGCTCAGTCTGTTAAGGGTCTGTTAAGGTCATGATCTCATGGTTCGTGAGTTTAAGCCCTGCCTCAGGCTCTCTGCTGTCAGCACAGAGCCTCCTTCAGATCCTCTGTCCAGACCCTCTCTCTCTCTTTGCCCCCTCCCCTACTTGCTCTCAGAAAAAAAAAATTTTTTAATTAAAAAAGAAGAAAAAAAGCAGAGAAGAAAAACAGAGTTTAGGGCCCCAATGGTTACTGTGATGGCCCTAAAATGGCTATTTGTACATTTCTCTTATGGAATAACAAACTAAATATCTAATGTTTAAACTACTGCATTCGTTCTCTAACATATAATCCAAACCTGAACAAAACTCTAAAGCATTCTTATTCAGAAGCTAGTCACCTCATTTTGTTTGGAAAGGAGTAAAACAGGTACACCTGGAGATAAAAAAAAGCTTTTCTTAAAGAAATTTGACAATCATAGTAATTATATTGCAATTGTTCCTTTTTTGTCTATCCTATTAGACTGTGAGCTACGTGAAAAAAAAAAAAGCCATAAATTTTTATCTTAACATTTAACAAAATGCTCGGCTGGTACTACCTGGTTCATAAACTTTTGCTGAATTGAATTTCTTTTCTGGAAATTTGCTACCAACTTTAGCAAATGTACTACACTTATTTACATAATGTTATCCTGTTAATTTAGAACCATGAATAATTCATTTCTGTACTACAAAAAGAAATATGTTTTTCTCTAAAAGCTGTTTTAGGGGGAAAAAACTGTCCATTTTGGGGTATGTTTCAAGATACCTGGCTGACATATTGTTTTCAGGAAGAAGGGGAATTTCCAGAACTTTCGTGCTGGCAATTATTATCTCTTGACTTGCAGTAGCAACAGTCTTCCCAGTGATTCGATGAACCTGGTAAAATGCATGAGGTCGTAAATATCGATCATCTGCTGTTCCAATAAACATCTGTAGATTTATCGGCTTTTCATTATAGCCCAGGAGCTAATCAGAAAAAACAAACAAAAATACAATTTATTACCCATGTATTTATAGTAAGTTTACAACAGGAAGTCTATTATATCTGTAACATATATTATTGATACACAAAATGTTACTTCAATCAGGTAACAATAAAAAAGTAGTAAGTGAACAATCTTCCAAATTTCAGAAGATTATGAGTTATAAAGTGCTGGAATATGTTATAAAGGGATGAGGGGCTTTTGAGAGTTTTGTTTTTTGTATAAATATCTGGAATAAAAATTTTGCAATTTCTTACAGAGTGCTGCACAGAACCGCAAGGAAAGGGCACCTGGATGGCTCATTGGAAGACTTGAGGCTCCTGACCTTGGGATTGAGTCTGAGCCCTATGTTGGGTGTAGAGATTACTTAACAATAAATTAAAAACAAAACAAAACAGAAAGAAAGAAAGATAAAAGGCGCCTGGGTGGCTCAGTAGATTGGGCATCCAACTCTTGATTTCGGCTCAGGTCATGAACCCAGGGCTGTGAGATAAAGCCCCGCGTTAGGCTTCATGCTGAGCCTAGAGCCCGCTTAAGATCCTCGTTCTCCGGGCACCTGGGTGGCTCAGTCAGCTGAATGTCTGACTTCAGCTCAGGTCATGATCTCAGTTTGTGGGTTCGAGCCCCGTGTCGGGCTCTGTGCTGAACACTTGCTCAGAGCCTGGAGTCTGTTTTGGATTCTGTGTCTCCTTCCCTCTCTGCCCTTCCCCTGCTCACACTCTCTCTCACTCTGTCTCTCAAAAATAAATAAATGTAAAAAAGATCCTTGCTCTCTCAGGATGCCTGGGTGGCTGTCGGTTAAGTGACCGACTTCAACTAACGGTTTGTGAGTTCATGCTCGGTATCAGGCTCTCTGCTGTCAGTGCAGAGCCTGCTTCATATCCTCTGTCTCCTTCTTTTTCTGCGTCTCTCCTGTTCACTCTCTCTCTCTCAAAAATAAACATAAAAAAAAAAAAGAAGATTCTTTCTCTCTCCCTCTGGCCCTCTCCCCAACTAGTGCTCTCAAAAGGAAGGAAGGAAGAAAGGGAGGACCAAAAAGAAGGCTGATTCTGTACTCTAGGTAACATTAACCATCCATTCCAGCCTTAAAAGACACTGGTATAAAGGGGGCCCTGGGGGGCTCAGTTGGTTAAGTGTCTAACTCTTCATTTCAGCTCAGGTCATGATCTCACATTTTGTGGGTTCAAGTCCCAAGTCAAGCTCCATGCTGACAGTGTGAACCCTGCTTGGGGTTCTCTCTTCCTCTGCTCTTCCACTGAGTGTTCTCTCTCTCTCTCTCTCCGTTTCTCTCAAAATAAACAAGTAAACTTAAAAAAAAGACTTGGGTGTACAGGAAGGTCCTCTAACAAGCTGTTAAAACCAAAATGTTTGTGGGGCGCCTGGGTGGCTTAGTCGGTTAAGTGTCCGACTTTCGCCTAGGTCATGATCTCGCAGTTCGTGGGTTCGAGCCCCGCGTCGGGCTCTGTGCTGACTGCCAGCTCAGAGCCTGAAGCCTGTTTCAGAGTCTGTGTCTCCCTCTCTCTCTGACCCTCTCCTGCTCACGCTGTCTCTCTCTTTTTCTCTCTCCTAGAAATAAGTAAAACATTAAAAAAAAATTAAAAAAAAAAAAACCAAAATGTTTGTTTTAGTAGAAAAAAAATCTCAAAAAGCCTATTATATATGGTATCAACTTAAAATTTCAGCGGACTTTAACAGGCTGGGCTACTTGACTTTCTCTGGTGTCCTTCACTATTGTTGAGGTTAAGATGTGTATACAGGAGGATGACCAGGAGGTGCTAGAGGTAAAAATAGCAACCACAAAAAAAGGAGGAAAATCAAAGAAATAGGGCCTGAAGAAGTACACATATAGCACTTAGGGAGACTTCCCTGTCCAATCTGATGCTGAGCAGCACCCATCTGACCCACCATCATGCAGATAACAAAGACAAACTGCAACAAGCACAAAGAACTATTTGAAACCACAGACAGCAACCAAAGTAAGCATATACTGGAAGCAAATTGACACGTGTTAGAAGAGAGTAACAAAAAAGTGTTTCCTGCAATCCATAAAACTAATAGGCAACAGACGGAATGGGAAAAGATAACTGCAAATGACATATCAGATAAAGGGCTAGTACCCAAAATCTATAAGGAACTCACCAAACTCCACACCCAAAAAACAAACAATCCAGTTAAGTAATGGGCAGAAGACATTAACAGACACTTCTCCAAAGAGGACATCCAGATGGCCAACAGACACGTGAAACGATGCTCAGCATCCCTCCTCAGCAGGGAAATACAAATCAAAACCACACTGAGATAGCACCTCACACCGGTCAGAGTGGCTAAAATGAGCAAATCAGCAGATTCTAAATTAGCTGACGAGGATATGGAGAAACGGGTACTCTCCTACACTGTTGGTGGGAATGTCAATGGGTGCAGCCCCTCTGGAAAACAGTGTGGAGGTTCCTCAAAAAATTAACAATAGAACTCCCCTATGACCCAGCAATAGCACTGCTAGGAATTTACCCAAGGGATCCAGGAGTGCTGATGCATAGCGGCAAATGCACCCCAAATGTTCATAGCAGCACTCTCAACAAGAGCCAAAACACGGAAAGAGGCTAAGTGTCCATCAACTGACAAATGGATCAAGAAGCTGTGGTTTATCTATACAATGGAATACTACCTGGCAGTGAGAAAGAATGAAATCTGGCCATGTGTAGCAACGTGGATAGAACTGGAGGGTGTTATGCTGAGTGAAATAAGTCAGGCAGAGGACAGATACCATATGTTTGCACATATAGGAGGATTAGGAGGAACTTAACGGAGGATTGTGGGGGAGAAGGGGGAAAATAGTGGGGGACAGGGAAGGAGGCAAACCATGAGAGACTCTTGAATGCCGAGAACAAAATGAGGGCTGATGGGGGTGGGGGGAAGGGGAAGGTGGGTGATGAGCATAGAGAAGGGCATTTGTGGGAATGAGCACTGGGTGTTATATGGAAACCAACTTGACAATAAACTATGTTTTAAAAAAAAGTGTTTCCTGTTTTTTTCTTTTAATTTTTTTTAATGTTTTATTTATTTCTAGGAGAGAGAGAGCGTAAGCAGGGGAGGGTCAGAGAGAGAGGGAGTCACAGACTGAAACAGGCTCCAGGCTCTGGGCTGGCAGTCAGCACAGAGCCCGATGCGGGGCTCGAACCCATGAACCGCGAGATCATGACCTAAGTGAAAGTCGGATGCTTAACCGACTAAGCCACCCAGGTGCCCCTAGTGTTTCCTGTTTTTAAGGCTTTTAACCTGAGGGAAGGTCACAGTCCATGCCTTATGAAGCGGTTGAAACTCCTATACAGAATCTATAGTCTGAAGGGCCTCAAGAACCAAGGACACAGTTTCGGACAACCGCAGCCTCTGCAGAGCAAGAGGAATTCCCAGAAATGAGACAGTGAGAGAAGGGAAGCTCCAAGTTATATAAAGAAACCTTGCCCAGTCCTTTGGCTGACCTGGAAATCATCTATGAACAGGTCAGATCCCAATAAGTCTAAGGCTAATAGAGCTAAAATGAAATTAGAAGCTGCTACCAACCAGAGAGACAGATTTTACAGGTTGATTCCAACCAAGTTAAGTGACTGCTTAAACAACAAAAAAAGTCAACATTCTTTGGGGGTACATTTGGGTAGATATGTGTATCTGTTTTTGGTGTTTTTGAATTGGATTTCTTTATATATTCTGAATTATTAATCCCTTGAAGATATAGGATTTACAAATATCTTTTCATTCTGTAGGGCTTTTTTCCCCCCACTTTCTTGGTGGTGTCCTTTGAAACACAAGTTTTTAACTATTATGGAGTCCAATTTATCTATTTTGTCTTTTGTTGCCTGTGTTTTTGTTGTCATACCTGAGAAACCACTGACAAATCCAATGTCAAGATTTCCCTGAATGTTTTCTTCTAAGAGTTTATAGTTTTAGTAAAATCTTACATTTAGGTCCTTGATTCATTTTCAGTTTATTTTTGTCTATGACGTAAGGGTAAGGGTACAACTATATTATTTTGCATGTAGATATCCAATTTGCCCAGCACCATTTGTTGAAAAGACTGTCCTTTCCCCCCATGAACAATCTTGGCATCCTGTAGAAAATGAATTGACCATATGTGTGAGACCTTATTTCTGGGCTTTCTATTCTATTTCATCAATCTGTTTTTATGTCAGTACCATAGTGTTTTAAACACTGTAGCTTTGTAGTAAGTTACAAGTCAGGAAGAGTAAGCCCTCCAAATTTATTCTTCTTTTTCAGGACTGTTTTCACTATTTGAGGCTTCTTACAATCCCGTATGAATCTGAAAATATGCTTTTCCATTCAAAAAAGGCTGTTGGAATTTTGGTTGGTACAGCACTCAACTAATAGATTGCTTTGGGGAGTACTGATGGCTTAATAATGTTGTTTTCCTATCTATGAACATGGATTTCCATTTTTGTATGTATACTTAAATTTTATTTTTATTTTATTTGTTTCCATCTATTTTTATTTCAGCAATATTTTATAGTTTTCAGCATCTAAGTCTTGACACCTCCTTGGTTCAACATATTCCTAAGTATTTAATTTCTTTAGATGCTACTGTAAATAGAATTACTTTTTAAATTTCCTCCTCAAGTTGCTCATCACTGGTACATAGAACCACAAATGGTATATGTATTTTGATCTTCTACTCTGAAATGTTGAATTCTTTTATTATCTCTATTAGCCTTATTATGGATGATATGGTATTTTCTATGTATACGAACATGTCATCTATGAATGCAGATCATTTTACCTCTTTGCAATTCAAATGCTTTTATTTATTTATTTATTTATTTTTAATGTTTTTTTTTAAATTTATTTCTAGGAGAGAGAGAGAGAGAGAGACAGCGTGAGCAGGGAGGGTCAGAGAGAGAGGGAGTCACAGACTGAAACAGGCTCCAGGCTCTGAGCTGGCAGTCAGCACAGGGCCCGACGTGGGGCTTGAACCCACGAACCGCGAGATCATGACCTAAGCGAAAGTCGGACGCTTAACCGACTAAGCCACCCAGGCGCCCCTATTTTTATTGTATAGTTCTAGCTAGGAGTTTGAGCACAAATGCTGAACAGCAGTGGTGAAAGTGAGCCTCCTTATCTTGTTCTTAATTTTAATTCAGTCTCTTTAAAAAAACGTTTATTTATTTTGAGAGAGAGGTAGAGTGAGCAGTAGGAGGGAGAGAAAGAGGAAGAGAGAGAATCCAAAGCAGACTCCACACTGTCAGCACAGAGCCCAATACGGGGCTTGAACTCACAAACCATGAGATAATGTCCTGAGCCGAAATCAAGTTGGACACTTAACTGAATGAGCCACCCAAGTGCCCCTAGCTTTGTCTTTTACCTTTAAACATGATTTTAGCTGTGGGCTTTTCATAAATGACCTTTCATTGTAAGGAATTTTCCCCTTTTCCTAGTCTGCTGAGTGTTAGGGGTTTTTTGGTGGCTTTCTGTTTGTTTATAATGAAAGGCTATTGGGGCACCTAGGCGGTTCAGTCGGTTAAGCATCTAACCTCAGCTCAGGTCATATCTCACAGTTCCTAAATTCGAGCCCTGTGTCAGATTCTGTGCTGACAGCTCATATAGCCTAGAGCCTGCTTTGGATTCTGTGTCTCTCCCAATCTCTCTCTCAAAAATTAATAAATTTCCAAAAAATAAATTTAACAAAAGGCTGTTAAATGTTGTCAAATGCTTTTCCTGTGTCAACTGAGATAATCATGTTTTTTTTTTAATACGTTCTATTAATGTGGTTTATTATATCAATTGATTGTCCCATGTTGAATCACTTTTTGCATTTCTGGGATAAATTCCACTTGGCAATGTTATATAAACCTTTTAATGTGCTGTTGGATTTGGTTTGCTTTTTGTTGAGAATTTTTGTGTTTATATTCATTAGAAATACTGATCTCTACTTTTCTTGTATGTCTGTCATTATTATCCTTTTGGTTAAAAAAAAATTGCATGTCTCTACAGAAATCCCTTCATATATTCACATACATAACCTACTTTTTCTACTAAATGATCTAGTATTTTATCATGGTTAAATGAAAGACTCCAACACTGACAAAGAGGTAGATCTAAGCCATCTCATATCTAGGTCTGCTTCTATTGATTGTTTTCTTTTCACTGTGGGTCACACTTTCGTGTGTGTGTGTGTGTGTGTGTGTATGTGTGTGTCTGTATTGTTGAACATATACTGAACATTTTGTATGACAGACTTCCAAAGACTCACAAAGAAATGCATTTACCTCCAGAAAGAGGTATGCTATTTCTTTTGTCAGGTAACAGTTCTTACACTATGTCTGGGCTTCATTGCAGCTTGAGTCTGATTCCTCTGCTTTGAGTTAGTCGCTTCCTTGTATTTGGTAGTCTTACAAATTTCAGAGAGATTTCTCTCAGTAATCTCCACTCCTACTTTTAGCCACAATTGGGAGAAAGATCTGATCCATGGCTGCTTTAATCCATTAAATCTACAAGGGAGCGACATGATAATGTAGGTTGTATTTAGTCCATTTTTCAGTATGCAGAGTGGAGGCGGTGTCCAGCTCTTCAAGGCAGTCCTGCAGTTTCTGGCACTGAGTCCCTAGCACTGTCAGAACAAGTTGTGGTCATGAGTCACAGTGTTACTAATGTTTTCACTACATCAGTACTGGGTAGGATGGCTGGACAATGTTCCAAAGTATGTAGCTTCCAAGCCTGAGATTTTATAATTACCCTTTAAAAAATTATTTCCTGTTTGTTGTACTATGATTTATAAATTATCCTGACAGATGATATCAAATACAAACTGCCCAGTAGTGTCATATAGGTTGTGATAAATATTAGCTATTATTCTGCATTCAAGATTCTAGGGATATAATGTAGTCAGGGTTCAAATGTGCAGAAAGAGTTTCATCCTACTATGTAGTTTTTCAAGTGAATACTCCTCCTGCTTGTCCATCCCTAGATTTACAGTGGAGTTTGTAATCAAGCAACGTCACATAATTCATTGATTATCCTCTACCCAGGAAAGGAGAGGAAAATTTCTGCCTATTATTGGGTAATATAATTTACCTAGGATGGTTTCCAATACTGTAACATTTATAGAGAAGCAATTAAAGCTTGGACCAGAAAACTTGCAATAGCCTTATAACTGTTGTCCCTGTTTTCATTCTGGCTCCCTTACAGCCTATTTGCTGTCCAGAAGCCAGAACAAACTTTAACGAGATAATTTCACCCTCTGCTCAGAACTCTCTAATGGCTTCCTTCCAACACTCAACTAAATTCAAATGCCCTATGATGATTTACAAGGTCTATGTGATTTGAGCCTTGGCTAACTTGTTGCTTTACCTTCTTTAACTCGCTTCCCTCAACAGTTTGCTCTGACCACCCTGGCCTTACTGCTTGAACCACCCAAGCTCATTGTTAACCTCAAGGATTTCACACTTGATATTTTATCCCTCTGTAATATTTCTCCCTCTGATCTTCATATTACCTCACTCCTTCAGTTTCATACTCAAAGGTTAGCTTCTAAGAGAAGACCACCCTATCTAAAATACCATATCTCTGTCCCCTTATCTTGTTTTATTATTTTTAATAGTATGGATCACTATGAAAAGTGTATTAATCATTTATTATCTGTTATCCTCAGTACCATAAGTTCCAAGAAGGCAGAAACTTTATTTTGTTCACTCTTCTACCCTTTCCTTTTTTAACTGAGGATCCATTATAAAAATATCCATATTGAATGCCACTGCTTCAGCCAATATTATATAGGTGACACTAAAATAAAGATGTTAACTATATGCTAACATAACTAGAATTTACTTTTTTAATATTTATTTTTTGGGAGATAGAGGGTGGGCAGGGGAGGATACAGAGAGGGGGAAACAGAGGATCCAAAATGGGCTCTGTGATGACAACAACAAGCCCAATGTGGGCTCAAACTCACCAACTATGAGACCATGATGTGAGCCAAAGTCAGACACTCAACCAACTGAGCCACCAGGTGCCCCCAACTAACTAGAATTTAAATAAAATCTTGAAACAAAAAGAATTTTTAAAAAGTAAAATTAAAAAAATAAAGAAAAAAGCGACATGTACCAAACTTCAAAAAATTAGTGAAGACTCTAAAAGGCAGAAATTTATTTATAATAAAAAGAATGTAGGGAAGTATATGATAAAAATCAATGAAGGCTCTATGAAGGAGAGAGAATACAGAATCATTGAAATCAGTTAGGAGGCTGAAGCACTAGGTACTAACATGTATTGAAAGTTTAAACTAAGGTGGAAGTGAGAACATAAACAGAAAATAGAAATGAAGAGGGATGAATGCAATAAATATTTCCCTAAAGAAAAAAAAATTTTTTTAATGACTACACACAGAATACTAAGGAGAAAGAAAAAAAGAAGTTAGAAGTTCTGAGCTTCAGTACCCAGGAGAATGGTGGTATCGCTAGCAAATAAGTGAAGAAGTCACTGATTTAGAACAGGTTTGGAGGGAGGTAAGGTTTTCACTGTTAGTCATGGTGTATTCCAAGTAACAGTGAGATGGCTAGGTGGAAATATGAGGCTGTATCAGATGTACATTCTTTTAGCTCAGCTGTAACATTACTGAACAATAAACACAATGCTTTGCTATCTATTTTGATAACAAAAATAATACAGTCTAGTGTATCTTAAAAGGATGACACTTATCTGTTTTCCTCTTCCTATTTTGACATGACGAATATGGACTATAAAAGCTTCAGTATAGCAGTACTCAAGAGGACTTGAAACACTACTGAGTTTTAACTTCAACATTGTGATCTGCAGTGCCCTGAGCAAAGTGTGAAGTGATAAGATATCATACATGTTCTAACTACTCTGCCATCATTGCACAAAAACAGCCACAGTCAATATATAAACGAATGAGCATTTTTTTACACTAGAGGCATTTTATGACAATGAGCCAGAGATTCAAATTCCTATGCATGGGATAACTAGTTCTTCAAAGTACAGAACTAGCCTATGTTGCATGGAACTTCAGAATGTCCCACATATATTTATGTATACAGAAAAACTTACGAACTTAGAACCCAACTCCATAGTATAAATAAATACCAAAAAAATTAGCAGTTTCAACACATGAATTTGTAATGAATATGACCACCATATAAATTGAGGAAAACTTTAGCAAGAGTTCATCATTTCAGAAAATCATGTCATTGCCATTAATGCCACTCACTCACAGAATTTAGGTGGCTGATCAATACCTGCAACAACTGCAGTGATACCGCAGGTACAAATATCTAACCGTGCCTTCTACAGTCAATGTCAAGCCTTTTCATTTTGAAATGTAACTATTTTGTTATAATTTAGTTTTCTAAATTTATTTCCTTATAATATTGTAGTATTATATTGATACTCTTTAAATTTGTATGTGCAAGTTGATTATATAATCTTTGCATTTCCATTTCAGGTTAATGAAGTAGTACTACAGAATATTTGTTTAAAAAAAAAAAAGAGTGGGGTTGGGTATGATAGGGTTGAGGATGATTAGTCTACAAGATCTGCAAGTCGAGACATATACAAGTTTTCTCTTCGACCAGTCTGTCTAAAAGCAAATCTTCCAGTCTCTTGTCTGGAAGCATAAACTTGTCATAAGAATTTTGGGAGTTAAGAAAAGGGTTCAGAAGTCTTCCTATCCAGACTTTCTTTATGCCTCTCCCGCCATCCACCCTCCATTTTCTATACAGATCTTCAAGCTCTGCCTTCAGGTGTTCTAGAACCTAGAATGTCTATTTCATTCCCACTGAAGAGCAAATCTCCAATATACTCCCAGGGTAAGACAGTGAAGATCACTTCGCTATACTACCTAAGAGAAAAATCTGCAAAGTCTAACTGCTTCTTTTGTAGACTTTCAACTAATCTTTCTGTTTTCAGCTCCACCTCACATCCCACCTTCAGAGATACCCAGTGCCTCATACTCCTGACTCTTTTCACGGTTCTTTAACATGAAATGGCTTGTGCTCTTTATTGACTCTTTCTCTCTATCCAACAGGTTAAGTTACAAGTGTCTAATGTCTAATGAGAGTAAACACATGTGTTTGATTTACTATATTTAACTGGAAGCTGTAGTTTTCTGTAAATATTTATATAGTCAAAAATTCTATCAATATTTTCCCCTTTAAAAAAGATTTTATTTTATTTTTTTAATAGTCTATTTTTGAGACAGAGAGAGGCAGAGCATGAGCGGGGGAGGGGCAGAGAGAGAAAGGGAGATACAGCATCTGAAGCAGGCTCCAGGCTCTAAGCTGTCAGCAAAGAGCCTGATGCGGGGCTTAAACCCATGAACCGTGAGATCATGACCTGAGCCGAAGTCGGACACTTAACCGACTGAACCACCCAGGTGCCCCCCAAAATATTTTATTTTTAAGTAATCTCTATACCCAATGTGAGGCTCAAACCTATAAGCCCTAGATTAAGAGTCACACACTCTATTGACTGAGCCAGTCAGGTGCCCCTCAATATTTTCAGTTATATTTTCTTTTTACAAATTTTGGTAGAACAAGTTAATACATTTTATACAGGTTTAATTAAATTGAAAATATTCCAGGGGCACGTGGGTGGCTCAGTCAGTTAAATATCTGACTTCAGCTCAGGTCAGGTCATGATCTTGCTCTTTATGGGTTTGAGCCCTACACCAGGCTCTGTGCTGACAGCTTGGAGCCTGGAGCCTGCTTCAGGTTCCGTCTCCTTCTCTCTCTGCCCCTTCCCTGCTCACGCTCTGTCTGTCTCTCACAAATAAACAAGAAAATTTTTTAAAAATAAAATATTCTATATTTTCTATAAATATAAATATTCTATATATTCTATATTCTCACAAATAAGAAAAATTTAAAAAAATATATTCCATAAAAAAATAAAATGCCAGTGCAATCACAATTTAAAAAACCCAAATAAATCAATAAGAATAAATTGGAGATTCACGGCTAATAAGGGATTTTTTCTACTATGTCTGTTGCTCTTTCATGTCTAATCCAAACTGAACAAATTATTCTGTGGAACTGTTCATCTAGTGAAGGAAGAAATACCAACAACTTTACAACTTGCCTCTAAGTACTATGAAGGGAACAGTGTCCATCTTATTCTCTCCAGAGCCCAGTATAATACTGAGCTCATTACAGGCATTCAATCATTGCTGAATGAATGAATTTTGGAATAAGAGTACAATTTGGTGGCAAAAAATAACTCATGAGGTTCATCCACAGAATTATTTAAATAAGAATTATAGCCACTAAAGTAGGCTGTTCAAAATGAAGTCTAAAATAGAAAATACAAATAAAAATTTTATTACTATCTATGAAGCTACCCAAATATCACATAACATATCATCGGTAAGTACTATATACCAAAGTATCCTAGACACATTAGATAGCTCACTTTAATACCAGCTTGGCAAAGACATAAGCCACCTGTCCTTTATACTTCGATAGTAAAATAAACAAGTGATGGGGTAAGGTAATCACGCATATAAAATTTCAAAGGAACATATTTCATAACACATACTTCAGCCAACATATGCTCCAAACATATGTACTATACAGCATATGAAAAATAGTGTTTTTCCTATGCATCTTAGGAATTTGAAAGCAACATCAAACAAATTAGATGGTCTTCCTATCTCATGTCCAGATGAGCATTATGTTGTAGATCATAAACAAATTATTGCTGTTAACAGTACTCTCTAAAAAACTCTCATCTGGTATCAGTATACCTCTTTTCAGGCCACCTTCTGCTTTGCAGAGGAAAGTAAGCCAAGTTGTTTGTTATGTTTCGGTATCGTTTCCATAGCAAAGGTCTGTGCCTGCTTAACTTAACTAAAGCTAGAGTGTTAAAGCCGAAAGGTCACTATAGGACAGATTAGAACAGCTTCAGTAATAGCAGTTCTATTATCAGTTCTGCTAAATTACTTGGGGGGAGGGAATCTGAATACATCAGAAACGTGAGAAAACATTGTACAGATACTAAAAATACATAATTGAATTTCCATAATATAAACTGCTTCAAACTGAAAATGTCATATAAGATCAAATAAAAAATCATCACCTGGAAAAGGATCTTGGTATATGATGAAATATAAAGTCTAAATATGAAAAAAATTCTACAATCCCCATTTAAAAACTTTCAGTAGCTTTTGAGATAAGATTAAAATGTCTCTTTTCTTTAATGTTTGTTTATTTTTGAGAGACAGACAGAACAGGGGAGGGGCAGAAAGAAAGAGAGACAAAGAATCTGAAGTAGGCTCCAGGCTCTGAACTGTCAGCACAGAACCCAACGCAGGACTTGAACTGGCAGACCACAAGATCATGAAATGAGGTGAAGTTAGACACTTAGCCAAGCGATCCACCCAGGTGGCCCTAAAATATTTGTCTTAGTAAATTATCACTGTATAATATATGTGTGGTTTTATATAGTTTTATCCCACCTGTAGATTCAAGTAATCGCCATCACAGTCAAGATAAGGAACTCTTCCATCACCACAAAGCAACTCTCTTGTTCTACGCCTTTTATATTTGCAACCTTCAACCTGTCTCTGTTTCCTGGCTTCTAAACTAGCACTGCCCAGGGGTGCCTGGGTGGCTCAGTCGGTTAAGCGTCCGACTTCAGCTCAGGCCATGATCTCACGGTTCATGGGTTCAAGCCCCGCGTCGGGATCTGTGCTGACAGCTCAGAGCCTGAAGCCTGTTTCAGATTCTGTGTCTCCCCCTCTCTCTGACCCTCCCCTGCTCACGCTGTCTCTCAGAAATAAAAACATTAAAAAAAATTAAAATAAAAAAACTAGCACTGCCCAACACAACTTTGTGCAATGATAAAAATCTTCTACATGTGCATTAAAAAAAACATGATCCATGTAAAATCAATTCTTGTGTAAGACGTGAGGTTTAGTTTCCAATTTATTTTCTTACCTATGGATGTCCAATTACTCCAGCATCATTTGTTTAAAAAGACAATGTTGTCATTAGCCACATGCCTACCAAGTCAAGTTCTGTTTATACAACCGAAGAACTTAATTTTTAATTTTGGTTAATTTAAATTTAAATGTGGCTAGTAGCTACTGAATTGGGTAGTACAGCTTTAAACTCTTCCTTAAGGAGGTTGGGTGGCTCAGTCAGTTAAGTGTTTGGCTTGGTTTTGGCTCAGGTCGTGATCTCATGGTTTTTAGGTTCAAGCCCTGAATCAGGCTCTGCTCTGACAGTGAGGAGCCTGCTTGGGATTTTCTCTCCCTCTCTCCGCTCTTCCCTTGTGCTCTCTCTCTCTCTCTCAAAAATAAAGAAACTTTAAGATAAAAAAATAAACTTCCCTCTGCTTCATACTTTTCCTTATTTAGTATCTACCTTTTCTCTGGCTCATGTTTGTTTTTAATTAGCTAGGAAGTTTCCTCAAATAAGCAGTGCCCATTTCAACCCCTTCACCTATGTGCTCTTGTAGAGATGTGAATTTCCTCCCTTAAACCTTTATCATACTTTATTGTTACTATCTCGCTTGCAAGCTTCACCAAACTGGAAAATTCATGGGAGTAGGAAACATGTCTGACCTCCCCCCACTGACTCCCCAACTAAGTAAAAGGCTGTCTCATGTATTAAATAGGTAGAGACCACATTAATTAATAAGATTGTTTACTTTAAATAACAAATTAATTTAGTTGGCTAGAAGATAGGTGGTATTTTGCAAAAATTTCATAGTTGGAGTTCTTTCATAATTTCAAGAAATATATACTTCAGGAACTTCTTAGCTCTCAGTGCAGAAGTATACTGAGAATATCTGAAATTGTCTTTTGACAAATACCAGAAAGATTTCTACAACTAGTGCTTAAGTGCCCTTCTCTTTTAATTTTGATACACTAGCCCATGGAATGCAAACACAACTCTTTCAAATGACACTAATCATTCCAGGTGAGTTCTAGGATGCCAATGTTGATATCTTACTCTGCTACTTACCCTTCATCAGGGTTCACAGAATACTGATCAACATTTATTGACAGTTTCTAAGCATTTACTATGTGTAAGGTACTATGACATGTTCTGTACATGCAGTATTTCATTTAATCCTCATAAGCTCTTAGGTAGGATATTATCCTTGTTTTATAAAAAAGGAACCAGAGGTAAAGCTCCTCCCATAATTAGCCTCTTATATCATATTCTAATTCTCAATATTTTAATTAATACATTATAATATAATTTTATTTACTTATTCATTGTCTCCTCTCAGTATAATGTAAGAAAGGCCCATGTGGGCAGAGACTTTATTTTGTTCATCTCTACATCCCCAGCATCTATAATATTGTCTATAATGTAGTGAACAATCAAAAGATATCTATTCAGTGAATGAAAAGATAGATGGATGAATAAATTAGGCAATGAATGATTTAAGAAACAAAAATCTAGGGGCACCTGGGTGGCTTAGTCGGTTAAGCGTCCAACTTTCGCTTAGGTCATGATCTCGCGGTTCGTGGGTTCGAGCTCCGCGTCAGGCTCTGTGCTGACTGCCAGCTCAGAGCCTGGAGCCTGTTTCAGTCTGTGACTCCCTCTCTCTCTGACCCTCCCTGCTCACGCTGTCTCTCTCTCTCCCTAGAAATAAAAAAAATATTAAAAAAAAAAAAAAAAAAGAAAGAAAAATCTAGAAAAGTTCAGTTACTTGGCCAAGTTCAGTTACTTACTCACTCAGCTACTATTAAACTCCTGAATATAATTAAAAGACCAATACTATATAGGGTATATGGCAGAGGAGACACTGACAATAAAGATTTATGCAGAGCTGTGCTGTACAGTATAGTACAGAGTTGTTGCTGAGGAAAGGCTCCCAACCCAGGGACTACTCTTCACAGTCCTCTTGTATTTAAATAGTGCCATGTGAGTACTTTTGGCCAGAGGACTGTGACCGGTACTAACTGGTAGTAACTTCCAGGTTCATGCATCTTATGTGCCTTCCCTATACTCCCTTTGCTTTTCTCAGGAACCATGAAACCTGTGCTGAAGATGAAGGCATCACAAGATGGACAGACCTTGAATTCATGAATGACAACCTGAAAGAAAGTAAAAAATAAGCTTCCTTTTCTTAGGTCCTAAACCACTGAGAACTGGGAAGTCATAGCAGTTAGCCTA
This sequence comes from Proteles cristata cristata, assembly GCA_017311185.1. Taxonomy (NCBI): domain Eukaryota; kingdom Metazoa; phylum Chordata; class Mammalia; order Carnivora; family Hyaenidae; genus Proteles; species Proteles cristata. The sequence goes on along the minus strand of JAESUZ010001502.1, from coordinate 125,130 downwards.
ACATGATTAATCCAAGAGAGCTTAAACTACAATAATGGTAAACAAAAGTCTAAGATTTTCATTGAGGACTTTATATAAAGGTAGTAGAAATAGCAAATGACTTGAAGTCAAATACCAGGGTTTCTTTTTTTTTTTTTTTTAAATATTTTTATTTATTTCTAGGAGAGAGAGAGACAGCGTGAGCAGGGGAGGGTCAGAGAGAGAGGGAGTCACAGACTGAAACAGGCTCCAGGCTCTGAGCTGGCAGTCAGCACAGAGCCCGACGCGGGGCTCGAACCCACGAACCGCGAGATCATGACCTAAGCGAAAGTCGGACGCTTAACCGACTAAGCCACCCAGGCGCCCCTAAATACCAGGGTTTCTAAAAAGACTTATCTGGAGAATTAAATGAGACAATATGAAAGTACTTAATAAAAAGAACTATGAAATTATAGCACAGCTGTAGTCTAAGAGGCAAAATGGTACAACAGAAAACAGAACAGCAGAGTCAAAAGACCTAGGTTTAAGATCTCTGCCAATTACATCATGTGTAATCTTAAATCATCTGCACAATGTACTTCCCCTGTCCTTCATCAAGAACTTTTGTGAATATTAAATATAAAATCTGAGAAAATATAAACTACAAAGCACTAAAAAAAAACAAGTTTTTACAATTAACATCAGCACTAATCTGCAAAATGTCACTGAATTTGGCAATGTTGTAAAGTAGCATGTTGACTTTTACCACTTTGGAGATAAATGTCCATGTGAAAATCAAATTCTTTTTATTTTATTTTTAATGTTCATTTATTTTTGAGAGAGACCAAGTGAGAGTGGGAAATGGGAAGAAAGAAAGGGAGACACTGAATCTGAAGCAGACTCCAAGCTCCGAGCTGTCAGCACAGAGCCTGACACGGGGTTCAAACCCACAAACCGCAATATTGTGACCCAAGCTGAAATCAGACACTTAACTGACTGGTCCACCCAGGTGCCCCAAACTCTTTTAAAATTTTTGTTCTAAAACTTACTCTAAAAAATAACAAGGATTTGTAGTATGTTAAAATATTTAAAGCAAAATTCAGAAAGAACTGCAAGACTCTTCCAATTCTAGTGAATTAAAATGTAAATTTTCACTATACAACTCCGAGAAAAAACTATGGACTTTATTTTCCCATATTTAGAGAAGTCCAAAAAGAAAAATAATCTGATTAAATACTCATTATAAACTATGTTAAATTTATTAAAGATTAATTTCCTGGCAACAAGTAAATAATTTAGTTTCATTTTAGACTCAACTGCATCTCTTTCTCAATTGTGCTTATGCATTCTAAAGGCACTGTAGAAAGTTTTTACCCCCCACAAAACAAAAACATTGTGAATGTGTAAAACCCAAAAAAAAAACCCCACTGGGAACTTGGAAGGTGATTAACAGTGCTGCATAATGCTATAGTCCCTAACCATAAACTATTAAAAAAAAAAAAAAAAAGACTATGTATATATCTGATATCATCTATCAGACCAATTTAATAATAAAAGAACATTCAGTTTCTACTTTTTTGCACTCTCCATTTATAAATTCACCACATTTTTCTTTTTTCCCTTCTGGGAAACACGTATTAAGACTAAGATATTAAAAAAATAACTGCATATTTGGGGAAAATTAGAAACTAACCACCCATGCTTAGGGAAAGGATCAGAAAAGACCGGGCGGGGGGGGGAAAGACCACAGAAGATACTGAATTTATACCTCAGGTAGATGTGGCAAAGAAACAGCCTACAGAAATCAAAACACCAGAAACAGGGGTGCCTGGGTGGCTCAGTTGGTTAAGCATCCAACTCCTGATCTTGTCTTAGGTCATGATCTCACAGTTCATAAAATCAAGCACCACATCAGGCTCTGTGTGCTGAGCCTGCTTGGGATTCTCTCTCTCTCTGTGAGTATATGCACATTTTCTATCACTCAAAATAAATAAACTTAGGGGAAAAAAAAAACAAACAATAATAAAAAATAGCAATCCTTGTTGGAAGGGGGGAATCTGATTTCCATTTGTAAATTCATAACTTTAAAACTTCAGGAACTAGAGAAAGGAGGACAGGGGCATCTGGGTGGCTCAGTTGGTTAAGCGTCTGACTTTGGCTCAGGTCATGATCTCACACTTCGTGAGTTTGAGTCCTGCATCGGGCTCTGTGCTGACAGCCCAGAACCTGGAGCCCATTTAGGATTCTGTGTCTCCCTCTCTTGCTGCCCCTCCTGCCATCCTGCACTGTCTCTCTCTCCTTCAAAAATAAATTAAAAAAAAAAAACAAAACAATTTTTAAAAATTAAAAAAAAGGACAAACTAAACCTAAAGCTGGTAGAAGGAAGAAAATAATAAAGAGTAGAGCAGAGATAAATGAAATAGAGAAGAGAAAAATATTAAAGAAAATCAATGAAACCAAAAGTTGGTTCTCTGAAAAGATCAACAAAGTTGACAGACCTTTCATTTGCTAGATGGACTAAGAAAAAAGACAGAAGACTCAAATTACTAAGATCAGAAATGGAAGTGAGAACATTACTACCAATTCTACAGAAATAAAAAAGATTAGTACTATAAACAACTGAATACCAACAAACTGAGTAACTAAACTGAACAAATTCCTAGAAACTCAAAACTTTCTAAGACTAAACCATGAAGAAATAGAAAACCTGGAGGCAGGGCACTTGGGTGGCTAAGTCGGTTAAGCGTCTGACTTTCGCTTAGGTCATGATCTCGCGGTTCGTGGGTTTGGGCCCCGCGTCGGGCTCTGTGCTGACTGCCAGCTCAGAGCCTGGAGCCTGCTTCAGTCTGTGACTCCCTCTCTCTCTGACCCTCCCGTGCTCATGCTGTCTCTCTCTTTCTCTCCTAGAAATAAATAAAACATTAAAAAAAAAAGTTAAAAAAAAAAAAAAGAAAACCTGGAGGCACCTGGGTGGCTCAGTCATTTGAGCGTCAGACTCTTGGTTTTGGCTCAGGTCCTGATCTCATGGTTCGTAGGATCAAGTCCCATGTGAGGCTTTGCATGGACAGTGTGGAGCCTGGTTGGGATTCTCTCAGCCTCCCATCCCCAGCTCATGCACTCTCTCTCAAAAGAAATAAATAAAGTTAGAAAAAAAAAAAGAAATAGACAATCTGAAAATTCCTGTAACTAGTACAAACACTGAATCAATGATTAAAAATCACCTGAAGAAGGAAAGCCCTGGACCCACAGAATTCAACCAAACATTTAAAGAACTAATACCAATCTCTCTCAATATTTTCAAATAAATTGAAGAGTAGTGAACATTTTCGAATTCCATGAGGTCAACATTACCCTGATACCAAAGCCAAGGACAAAACAAGAAAACTAAAGATCAATATCCCATATGAACACTGATGCAAAAGACCTCAACGAAATACTAGCAAACTGAATTCATCAGCATGTTAAAAGGATTATATACAGTAACAAGTGAGATTTATTCCTGGAATGCAAGACTAGTTCAACATATAAGCATCTATCAATATAATATACTACATTAATAGAATAAGGGGGGAATCACTTGATTATCTCAACTGGCTCAGAAAAACTTCAGCAAAATGCAATACCCTTTCATGATAAAAACTCTCAACAAACTACAAGGAAATAATCTCAATATAATAAAAGCCATATATGAAAAACCTACAATGAACATCATACTCAAAGGAGAAAGAGTGAAAGCTTTTCCTATAAGACCAGGAACAACCCAAGGATGCCTGCTTTCACCAGTTCTACTCAACATAGTACTAGAAATTCTAGCCAGAGAAATTAGGCAAGAAAAAGAATTAAAAGGAATCCAAATTAGAAAGATAGAAGTAAAATTATCCTTGTTCTCCGGTGATATGATCTTATATGAAGAAAACCCTAATGATTTTACACACACACACACACACACACACACACACACACACAGCTATTCATAGAATTCAACAAACTATCAGGACCAAAGATGACTGACAAAAATCAGTTGGTATTTCTTTTTTTTTTTTTAATTTATTTCTAGGAGAGAGAGAGAGAGACAGCGTGAGCAGGGGAGGGTCAGAGAGAGAGGGAGTCACAGACTTGAAACAGGCTCCAGGCTCTGAGCTGGCAGTCAGCACAGAGCCCGACGCGGGGCTCGAACCCACGAACCGCGAGATCATGACCTAAGCGAAAGTCGGACGCTTAACCGACTAAGCCACCCAGGCGCCCCAATCAGTTGGTATTTCTATACACAATCTGAACAATCTAGAAAGGAAATTATGAAAACAATTCCATTTACAATAGTAAGAGTAAAATACTTTGGAATTAAGTTAACCAAGGAACATGATCAACAACAGCCAAACTATGGAAAGAACCCAAATGTCCATCAATGGATAAAGATGTGGCACACACACATACATACATACATGCATGCGGCACACACCCGCACATGCACACACACCCATTCACACACAGGAATTAGTCAGTCGGAGAAAGACATACCATATGACTCCACTCATATGAGGACTTTAAGATACAAAACAGATGAACATAAGGGAAGGGAAGCAAAAATAATATAAAAATAGGGAGGTGGACAAATCTTAAGAGACTCTTTTAAAAAAATTTTTTTTAATGTTTATTTATTTTTGAGAGAGAGAGAGACAGAGCACAAGCAAGGGAGGGACAAAGAGAGAGGGAGACACAGAATCCAAAACAGGCTCCAGGCTCTGAGCTGTCAGCACAGAACCCAACGTGGGGCTCGAACCCACAAACTGTGAGATCACGACCTGAGCCGAAGCCGGACACTTAACCGACTGAGCTACCCACGTGCCCCAAACATAAGAGACTCTTAAATCTAGAGAATAGAGGGTTGGTGGAGGGGTTGTAGGAGGGGGGATGAGCTAAATGGGTAAGAGGCATTAAAGAATCTACTCCTGAAATCACTGCTGCACCTTATGCTAAGTTGGATGTAAATTAAAAAATAATTAATAAAAAATAAAAATTAAAAAAAAAAAAAGATGTGGCGTGAGCGAGTGCACACACACACAAAGGAATATAACTCAGTGATCAAAAAGAATGAAATCTTGCCATTTACAATAATATGGATGGAGCTATATAAGCAAAATCAGACAAAGACAAATACTATATATTCCACTCATGTGGAATTTAACAAAACAGATAAACATACAGGAAGGGGAAAAAAGAGGGAAACAACCATAAGAAACCCTTAAAGATAGAGAACAAAAACTCAGGACTGATGGAGGGAGGGAGGTGGGGAATGGGCTAGATGGTTGATGGGTATCAGGAGGGCACTTGTTATGATGACCACTAAGGTGTTATATGTAAATTATCAATCACTGAATTCCACTCCTGAAACCAATATTGCACTGTATATTAATGAACTAGAATTTAAATAAAAAATTGAAAAAAAAGTTGACTAAGGAGGTGAAAGACTTATCTAATGAAAACCATGAAATACTGCTGAGAAAAGTAAAGACACCGATAAATGGAAATGCATCTCTTGTTCGTGGAGTCAAGATTTATACTGTTAAGATGACACTACCTAAAGCAATCTGTAGACTTAATGTAATCCCTAAGAAAATCCCAATGACATTTTTTACAGACTGAAAAACCCACCCTGAAACTTATATGGAATCTAAAGGGACCTAAATAGTCAAAACAATCTTCAAAACCAAAAAAACAAAACTGGAGGCCTCATAATTCCAAATTTCAAAACTTACTACAAAACCACAGTAATAAAAAATACTGTGGTACTGACAAAAGACAGACATACAGACCCACAGAATAAAATTAAGAGCTCAGAAATAAATTCTTGCACATATAGTCAAATGATTTGTGACAACCGTGTCAAGACCATTCAATGAGGAAAAGACAGTCTTCAACAAATGGTGCTGGGACAACTGGATATCCACATGTATAAGAATAATGCTGAACATGTAACTTGATACTTATCAAAAATTAACATAAACAGATAAAAGATCTAAATTTATGACTTAAACTACAAAACTTGTAGAAGAAAACCTAGGGCAAAAGCTTCATGACACTGAATTTGACAATTCTTTCTAGGATATGAAGACAAAGTCAACAAAATAACAAAAGGACAATTTGGACTTTATGAAAATTAAAATTTGGTACATTAAAGACATTATCCAGGGGCGCCTGGGTGGCTCAATCAGTTAAGCATCTCAGGTCATGATCTCATCCTCATGGAATTGAGCCCCAACTCAGGCTCCATGCTGAGTGTGAAGCCTACTTAAGATTCTCTCTCTCCCCTCTTTCTCTCTCTCCCTCCCTCCCCCTCTCCCTCCCTCTCCCTCTACCCCCCTCCCCCCATTCTATCTCTAAAATATCTTTAAAAAAAATAAAAATCATAATAACTAAAAAGATTTTTGGGGCGTCTGGGTGGCTCAGTCAGTTAAGCATCTGGCCTCAGCTCAGGTCACGATCTCACAGTTTGTGAGTTCGAGCCCTGTGTCAGGCACTGGGCTGACAGCTCAAAGCCTGGAGCCTGCAGCCTGCTTCAGGTTCTGTGTCTCCCTCTCTCTCTGCCCTCCCCTGCTCATGCTCTGTCTCTCTGTCTCTCAAAAATAAATAAATGTTAAAAATAATTTTAAAAAACTAAAAGATTTTTTTAAAAAGACATTATCCATAAAGTAAAAAGAGAATCAAAAAAAGGAAGAAGATATCTGCAAATCATACATCTACTAACATAGATATATAAATTACATAAATATAGGGGTGTCTGGGTGGCTCAAACAGTTGAGTGTTTGACTTCAGCTCAGGTCATGATCTCGTGGTTCATGGGTTTGAGCCCCGCGTTGAGCTCTGTGCTGACAGCTCAGAGCCTGGACCCTACTTCAGATTCTATGTCTCCCTCTCTCTCTGCTCCCTTCTCCACCACCACTCACACCCTGTGTCTCTCCCTCTCAAAAATAAATAAGCATTTAAAAAAATTAAATTACCTAAGTATAAATCATACACACATACACATTTTATACACATACACAGGGAGAAAGAGAGAACAACTAAAGCTCAACAACAGAAAAACACACCACATATTTCAAAAAATGGACAAAAAAATTGAAAACACATTCTTCCAAAGTTATGCAAATGGTCAATAAATGTAAAAAACGCTCAAATGCACTGACCAGTAGGAAAGTGCAAATCACAAGTATGAGATACCACCTCACACTTATGACAATGGCTGCCATCAAAAAAACAGAAAGCAACAAGCATTGTCAAGGACGCAGAAAAACTGGGATCCATGGGGCGTCTGGGTGGCTTAGTCGGTTAAGCGTCCGACTTTCGCTTAGGTCATGGTCTCGCAGTTCGTGGGTTCAAGCCTTGCGTTGGGCTCTGTGCTGACTGCCAGCTCAGAGCCTGGAGCCTGTTTCAGTCTGTGACTCCCTCTCTCTCTGACCCTCCCCTGCTCACGCTGTCTCTCTCTCTCTCCTAGAAAAAGAAAAACTGGGATCCTTGTACACTGCTGGTGGGAATGGTCATTAAAAACTAAAAGTAGAGGGACACCTGGGTGGCTCGGTTGAGCATTCTACTCTTGATTTCAGTTCAGGTTATGATCCCAGGGTTGTGCAACAGAGCCCTGCATCAGGCTCCATGCTGAGTGTGGAGCCTGCTTAAGATTCTTTCTCTCGGGGTGCCTGGGTGGCTTAGTCGGTTAAGCATCCAACTTTCGCTTAGGTCATGATCTCGCGGTTCGTGGGTTCAGGCCCCGCGTCGGGCTCTGTGCTGACTGCCAGCTCAGAGCCTGGAGCCTGTTTCAGAGTCTGTCACTCTCTCTCTCTCTCTGACCCTCCCCTGCTCACGCCGTCTCTCTCTCTCCTAGAAATAAATAAAAATAAAAACATTAAAAAAAAAAAAAAGATTCTTTCTCTCTTTCCCTCTGCTCCCTCCCCTACTAATGCTCTAAAAAAATTTTTAAATAAAAAAATTAATAAAAAATCAAAGGTAGAATTACCATATGATCCAGCAATCCCACTTCTGGGTATATACTGAAAGGAAATGAACGCAGGGTCTCAAAAAGATACTTGCATTCCATGTTCATAGCAATCTTATTCACAACTAAAATGTGGAAGCAACTCATATGTCTATTGATGGATAAATGGACAAGCAAAATGTGTATACAATGAAACTTTATGCACCCTTAAAGAGGAAGGAAATTCTAATATATATAACAACATGGATGAGCCGTGAGGACATTATACTAAGTGAAATAAGACAGACACAGAAAGACAAATAGTGTATGATTCTACCTATATAAAGTACTTAGAGTAGTCAACACCATAGAGACAAAAGTAGAATGGTGGTTTCCAGGGGCTCAGGGGACAAAGAAGAGTACAGAGTTTCAGTTTTACAAGATGAAAAGAGCTATGGAGATGGATGGTAGTCAAAGTTATACAACATCATGAGTTTATTTGATACCACTAAACCATACATGTAAAAATAATTAAGATGATAAATTTTATGTTAAGTGTGTTTTACCACAATAAAAGTTTTGGGGGGAAAAAGGTATAAAAATTAGAAAGAAAGAAGTAAAAACAGTTATTACTCAAAGATGACCCAACTGCTTAGAAAACCCAAAAGAAAACAAAATAATTAGGTCAAGAAATAGAAAGTCACTTTAAAAAATTAATTACATTTCTATATTCTAGAAACAAAAAATTAAATAAAAAATAAGATCATTAAAAAAAAAAACTGAAACTAGAAATAACAAAAGATGTGAAAGATTTCTACCTTGAAAACTATAAAATACTGCAGAGAGGAATTAAATAATACCTAAATAATTGGAGCGCTAAACCATATCCATGGACTGAAAGCATCAATTCTATTGAAAGCATCAATTCTATTCTATCAATTCTATTAAGAGGTCAGTTCTTTCCAAACTGATCTACACTTTCAAGGTAATCCTAACCAAAACCCCCGTGGGTTTTTTTAAGGGAGTGGGGGTGGATAGTGACAATATGACTCTAAAATTCATACAAAAATGCAGATGATCTAGAATAGTCAGAAGAATCTTAAAAGACTCACACTACCAAATCGTAAGATTTATTGTAAAGCCACTTTGATTACGGCACTGTAGTGATGGTACTAAGACCAAATAGTCCAATGGCATGGAATGAAGAGTTAAGAGTGCCACAGTATAGAGTCACCTGATTTATGACAAAGGCACCAATGTAACACAGTAGAAAAAGGATGGATACTGAGTCAACTTCTATCAATAAAAAATGGGGGAGAGCTTAACCCTTTAGTCCATACACAAAAAATAATTTGAGAAAGATAATAGACCTAAATATAAAAGGTAAAGCAATAAAGCTTCCAGAATAAAACACAAGAGACTAACTGCCTTCATAACCTTGATGTGTAAGCAAAGGTTCTTGAACAGGACATAAAAGCACTACTCGGGAAAAAGAATATTACTAATTTGGACTTTATTAAAATTAAAACCTTCCATTCATCAAAACAAACATCGCCTGGGTGGCTCAGTTGGTTGAGCGTCCAACTTCGGCTCAGGTCGTGATCCCAAGGTTCATGGGTTCGGACCCTGCATCAGGCTCTGTGCGGACAGCTAGCTCAGAGCCTGGAGCCTGCTTCAGATTCTGTGTCTACCTCTTTCTCTGACCCTCCCCTGCTCACGCTCTCTCTCTCTCAGAAATAATAAAACATTAACAAAAATAAAAAACAAACAAACAAACAAACATCAATGGACGCCTGGGTGGCTCAGTAAGTTAAACGTCTAACTCTTGATTTTGGGTCAGGTCATGATCTCAAGGTGGTGAGACAGAGCCTCACCCTGGGGGCATGGAACCTGCTTAAGATCGATCTCTCTCTCTCTTTCTCTCTGTCTCTGTCTCTGTCTCTCTCTCTCTCCCTCCCCCCCATCCCTTCCCTGCTCGTGATCTCTCTCAAAACAAACAGCAAAAACAACAACAAAAGAAAAAAATATATAAAAAAATGAAAAAGCAAGCAAAAGACGAAGAGGAAAAAATTATATTTGCAACACATGTATGACAAAAAGCTTATATTCAAAACATTAAGAAACGCTACAAATCAGTAAGAAAAAGAGACAATTTAAAAACTGTCAAGAGACGTGAACCAATATTTCACAAAAGAGGACAGACAAATGTCTGAAAACAAACATGTGAAAAGGTGTTCAACATCACTGGTCATCAGGAAACCACAAATTAAAACCAGTATGATTCTCCTACAACCCTACTGAAATAATTAAAAAATACCAGCAACCAGGTGTTGGTACTGGTAAAGCTGTGGCTGGTCAGAAGTAAAAACTGGAATGGGTACTTTGAAATACCAGCAATTCCACTTATGGACATATTGCCAAAAAAAAGTGAACGCCTTGTCTATCAAAGGAAAGATGTAGTACACCTGAAACTAATTAATATAGCACTGTATGTTAACTATATTAGAATTAAAATAAAAAATAAAAATAGAGATGTGTTAAAAAAAAGAGAAAAAAAAACCATAGTAGCTTTATTCAAAATAGTACAAACTGGATACAAAGCAAGTGTCTACGAATAGGAGGACAGATGAAGAAATCATAGCAAATTAATGCAATAGAATGCGACACAGAAGGAAAAACTATCCCCCCCAAGGGATGAATCTCAGTCATAATGTTGAATAGAAGCCAGACAGAAAACAGGATATACTTTATGATCCCATTTATATGAAATTCAAGAATAAAAAGACAAATCTATGATGATAAGAAGTTTAGAAGCATGATTAATTTGGGGGGATACAAATTGGGTTGGGCACAAAGGAGTCTTCTGGGTACTAAAATATTGCGTATCTTCACCTTTGTGGTAGTTTTATGGGTATGTGTATGTTAAAAGTTCACTGAGCTGTGCATGTTAAGATTTGTGTACTTCAGTGATATATTCTTAGACAGCAATAAAATGTTTAAAAGAAAGTAAGCCACTACACAGAGAACAAAATCAAGGCTTTTTTTTTTTCTTTTTGGTCTTGAGAACCAAACATGCCACTCTTACGTGTGATGGTCAGACCAGCCTGCAATGGCAAATGATGCCTTCCTTTCCTGAGCATTGCAAAATTCTCAGAATAGCAGAGAAATCTACAAATAGGCTTCTTAGCTGCTGGAAAAGGGCCACCTTTGTCAGTGGAAAAAATGGAAGTCTCAGAAGTAGACATGCAGAAATGAAGAGTGTCCCTACAAAGCACACAACCCTGCAAAGGTTATAGAGAATATAGAATCGAGCATCAGTTTCATTTCAAATTTGAGATGACCTGCTCTCGTCATGCAATGTTTATTTTTCTCTGATTATTAAGAAAAGAGAGAACTGGGGCGCCTGGGTGGATTAGTTGGTTAAGCGTCCGACTTTCGCTTGGGTCATGATCTCGCGGTTCGTGGGTTCGAGCCCCGCGTCGGGCTCTGTGCTGACTGCCAGCTCAGAGTCTGGAGCCTGTTTCGGATTCTGTGACTCCCTCTCTCTCTGACCCTCCCCTGCTCACGCTGTCTCTCTATCCTAGAAATAAATAAAACTTTAAAAAAAAAAAAAAGAAAAGAAAAGAGAGAACTTTTGTATAAAGACAATGCAGCGAAGCAGTATCACAATCTTCTTCATCCAATACCTAATAAAATAACCAAAATGTGTGTGTATGTGGTGGTGGCAGTATAGGGAATGTGAAACAGAAGATTAAGATTTATGTGGCACAAATGCTAACTAATCCATATCTTCATCCACCAGGAAAAGCAACAGGAGTAAATAAAATTAATAAGTATAAACTTAAAAATAATAATAAATAAATAAGGGCGTCTAGGTGGCTCAGTCAGCTAAGCATCCAACTCTTGTTTTTTGCTAAGGTCATGATCTCATGGTACTGAGATCGAGCCCCAAGTTGGGGTCTCCACTGGGGTGGAGCCTGCTTTGGATTCTCTCTCTCCCTCTCCCTTTCTCTGCCCCTCCCCTACTCATGTGCACATATTCTCTTACCCTCTCCCTAAAAATAAACTTTAAAAAAATAATAACAATAAAATTAATAAGTATATTAATGGGATAAAAGTAACAAAATAGAAAAGCTAACTAATGCTAATTTACAGCAAAGTAAATCAAAGTTCTAAGTGGCTAGCTCTGAAAAAAATCAAGGAAAAAATTTTCCTCAAGAATAAAAGATACCACATTATGCTCCAGGGCTTCTGGCAGGGCAGAAAAGGTCAGGAGTGCTGACCATCTTCCAGGACTCTGTGCTGTACTAGGAGAACAAGCACAGCTCATGAAAATATGATACATACTAGAGTACTGGGAGTGGGCCATAATACATGATAATGTTCACTCTCTCCAGCCAAACTCAACAAGGCCTATCCTAAACTAACTCTGTATCTCTTTACCCCAATCTCCTCAGGCTACAGACCAAAGCTCTCAAACAAAATGGAGGAGAAAATGCATGGCAATTAGGCAATCACAGTATACAGTTTTTGCTTTTGTTTTTATTTAAAGAAAAAAAGGAACAAATTATATAAGACATTTCACTAATGTAATAAAAATGAAAACAAAACCTCCCCCTCAAAAAAACATACACACAAAGACAAAACCCAGAAATTGTTAAAGTGAATGTTCCACACTAAAAAATTAAAGAATGTAAGTTCAGTAGGGGCTCAGTCCACTGCGTGTCCAACTTCGGCTCAGGTCACGATCTCACGATTTGTGAGTTCAAGCCCTCACTGGGCTAGCTCCTGTCAACGCAGAGCCTGCTTCAGATCCTCTATCCCCCACCTCCCTCTGCCCCTTCCCTGCTCACAAACTCTCAAAAATGAACATTAAAAAAAAAAGAATGTTAATTCAATAAATGAGACAAAATAAAATGATAAAATATCAAAATGATAAAGAATCAAATTAAAGTTCAAGACACAACTGAAGATCTAAATGCTAAGCGAGAGGGATGCCTGAGTGACTCAGTCGATTGAGCGTCCAACTTCAGCTGAGGTCACGATCTCACAGTTTGTGGCTTCAAGCCTCACATCGGTTTCTGTGCTAACAGTTCAGAGCTTGGAGCCTGCTTCTGATTCTGTGTCTGCCTCTCTCTCTGCCCCTCCCCTGCTCATACTCTCTCTCTCAAAAATAAACATAAAGAAGAAATGCATGCTAAATTAGAAACAACAAGAATCAAACAGATCAAAAACATCAGAGTAGAGCTTTAAAACAAATCACAATAAATAATAAGGCATTAAAGTAACCAGAAGGAAAAAAACACAACAAAGACATGGGGGATAAACAAAGACAAGCTAACATCTGACTAGTAATTGGAGTCCCTAAAGTAAAGGACAAAACAAATGGACAGAAATGTATACAAATACATAATATATATTTTCTTGTACGAAGGAAGAAAGAATCCCAGATTGAAAGAGAATATCATAGGTACTTGGAAAGATTGATAAAGAACCATCAGCATCCAGACATACTCTGATTAAGTCAGTAATTTTGAGTGTAATGATATATTTCTTCAAGCAAGAAGTTATTTATAAAAAAAAAAGTTACTCACAAGGTCAATATAAAGCAATGATGATGATACCAGAAGTGTTAGTCTCCTAGTCTCGTCTTAAGCAGAGAACCAGTTTTTTTTAAGTAATCTCTATACCCAATTTGGGGCTCAAACTCACGACCCTGAGACAGAATTGCATGCTCCACAGAGCCAGCCAGGAGCCCCAACAGAGAACCAGTTTTTATTTTTTATCTTTTTAATTCTTTTAAATGCTTATTTTGAGAGAGAGCAAGAGAAAGAGAGAGAGAGAAAGAGTGCAAGCGAGCACACATGCAAGCAGAGGAGGGGCCGCGAGAGTGAGAAAGGGAAAATTCCAAGCAGACTCCACACTGTCAGCACAGAGCCCAATGGAGGGCTCAATCTCATGAATCACGAGATCATGACCTGAGCCGAAATCAAAAGTTGGCTTCTTGACTAACTGAGCCATCCAGGCACCTCAGAGAACCAGTCTGTAATTAAAGGAATACTGTAACAACAAACCACTTGGACTCTCAAAAATTTCTTGTTCATTTAAGCACTTGTAAAGAATTTCCTTCCTGGTTAAGAAAAGTCAAAGATACAGTAAACGAAGCAAAGGATCTTCTTCCTTAATTAATTGAAATAAACTCCCATTTAAGAGCAAAATGTGACTCTAATAACAAATAGCAGGGCATGCCTGAGTGGCTCAGTCAATTGAGCATCTGACTTCACTCAGGTCATGATCTCACAGTTCATGGGTTTGAGCCTCAGCCTCATGTGCTAACAGCTCAGAGCCTGGAGCCTACTTCGGATTCTGTGTCTCCCTCTCTCTCTAGCCCACCCCCACTCATGAGCGTGCGCGCTCTCTCTCTCTCAAAAATAAACACTAAAAATTTTTTTAGTTTTTTTTTTCTAGGAGAGAGAGAGAGACAGCGTGAGCAGGGGAGGGTCAGAGAGAGACGGAGTCACAGACTGAAACAGGCTCCAGGCTCTGAGCTGGCAGTCAGCACAGAGCCCGACGCGGGGCTCGAACCCACGAGCCGTGGGATCATGACCTAAGCAAAAGTCGGACGCTTAACCAACTAAGCCACCCAGGCGCCCCTAAAAATTTTTTTAATAAAAAAAGGCAGAATTCCTATGAAAATTGACATAAAACAGTGAATAAATTTAAGGTATATAAATAATTTGATTTTTATATGTTGTGAACTGATTACTATGATAAATTTAGCTAACATCCATCACCTCATATACTTACCAAAAATAGACAGAGGGAAAGGAAAAAAAGGTTATTTTCCTTGTGATGAGAACTTTTAGGACCTACTCTTAGCAACTGTCAAATATACTATATAGCAGTGTTAACTGTAATCATTATTTTGTACACTACATCCTCAGTACTTGTTTAAAACTGGAAGTTTGTACCTTCTGACCACCTTCATCCAATTCCCTCACTGGTAACCACAAACCTGATCTCTTTCTGTAACTGTTATTTTTCACTATAAGTCATTTAAAAACCCACCTAAAATAAAAAGTTTTGTTTGTCAGTAACTATGAAATATTGTTTAGATAATGATAAATCATAAAGCATGAGTGATACAAGAAATGAGAGTTCATAGGCTGTATTTGTTCAAATTCACTTCAGATAAAATTAATTCATCCGCAATAAACAATGCCATTAAGAGAAGTTCTGAGACAGAAAATAGGTGACTCAAGATTATTATATACAGACATTCTTATGTTCGAGTATTTAAGGCAACAAATGTTCTTAAACATGAAAGAACCCAACAAATACAGAATCCAAAGCCCTCCTTAAACAAAAACATGTAACAATGAAATAGGTAAAAATTAGTAGTAATCATTGAATCCAACTAGATACAGGACTAAAGCTAAACAATGGAGGGTGGAAGGGTACAAGGGTAGGGTGATGGCTGTAGATCTGCAAGGGAAAATAATAGAAGCAACAAAATTCAGCAGGTAGAGAACAGAGCAGGAGAAGTTTAAGACAGACCATCATCTCATTTTTCAAAGCAGGGAGTCAAGTGAAACCATCTAAAATAGTGACTCAGTTTCTCAATAATTTAGTATCTTTAAGCTTAGATCTTCTTAGGATCTCTGAGCAGGAATAATATCTAAGATTTGGGAGCTCTTACTTTTACTTCTGCTTCATTATATAAGTATTTCATTCAAATAATATTAAAGTTAACATTCAACTATTATGATTCAAAATTTACATATTAAATATATTTCACATGCTCAACTATTATATATTTTTATAATTTCATATTAGTTTTTTCTAATGAATTGAAATGAAAATAAATTAAACATTCTAATCACAAAGATGTACAGTATAATCCTATCCATAAAATAATTCATTCTATTTTCTAGCCATCCATTCAGACTTACACTAAATATATACAGAGAATTATCTGGAATGTTAATCAAATATTAACAACTGCTTATTTCTGAGGGGTTTAAATTTGGGGTGACTGATTGGTTTATTCTATTTTTTGGTATTACTTGGATTTTAAACAAGCATGTATTTTATTTAAAATACAGTTGTTTTTTGTTCTTCGGGGGTTTTTTTAATGAGAAAGAACAACTGTTTGTCCACTATAATCTTTCCCCTCCTCAGCTAGAGAGTCAGTCCATAATCAAAAGATTATGTTTCAACTTAGCAAAAAAAAACCTCAATGCAGAAGTGCTGCCATATCAACAAGAATACAAAACTTCAACAGAAGCTTTCGAGCTTTCAATTTTCTCTTTCTGCTCTCAGTAGTTCCTAAATGAACAGACTTTATCATCAACAAATGTATGACATCTCCAAAAGAAGCCCCAGCTCATACCTTTACAACAGGATGTCCCCCAGTAGATGCTTTTACTGCTCCTCGACTACCTTCAGTTTCATAATGGGCTCGATGATGAGTTTTAGGTTGCACTTCTATTTTCAGTTCACATTGTCCAAAATGAGTTGGTAAAGGCCAGTCTAGTGGAGGTAATGAAGATGTGCTATAAACGAAACACACAAAAAATGCATTTCACCATGCTATTATTGGCAAGCAATGAATCAGATCCCTTCTTTGCCAGCAACCAACATTTCCTTCGTCCTATGATCCTGAAGCAGAGTAGTCCAAAATAAAACTTCACTTAATAAGTTATAACACTGGATATGATGGGTACTTGAGAAATAATTCTTTAACCCAAAGAATAAAATCAATTTCATTTACATTTTGGTTTCTTGTATTTTTTAAAAAGGACAAATTCTAACATTTTGTAAAACTAAATGGTTCTCAACTATGTGTACATAATTGAAAAAACAATCAAAAAAATAATTTAATTTTTAAGCAAAAATGTCCATCTCTGTGTATGTGCTTTCAGGATCCAAGGATCCTGATATTCCTGTACAGGATCCAAATATTCCTGTATCTCAGTATATATGTCTCCATCCCTGGTGTGTGGCTATAGAAGTTAGTCTACTGTACATGTTGCTTATCCACTTCCTCCCTATTGCTCATTTCCCTGTTTTTCTGAAATACTGTATACTGCTTATAGGCAGCAGTATATTGCA
This sequence comes from Proteles cristata cristata, assembly GCA_017311185.1. Lineage (NCBI taxonomy): Eukaryota > Metazoa > Chordata > Mammalia > Carnivora > Hyaenidae > Proteles > Proteles cristata. The sequence continues at coordinate 108,089 of JAESUZ010001502.1, read as the reverse complement.
ATTTAAGGTACAAATTTAATTTCACTACACACCTGGCTGAAAAAATACAAGGTCTATCACTGCAGCACTCTAGATGTCAATTTTAGAGAAAATGGCAGTTGATCAATAAGATAATTTAAACAGCTAAAGGGACACAGGTTCATTTAGCTCTATCAACAATGAAAATATGAGATTTTAAAAAAGAAACAACTTATATGTCTGTAGGTCAAATATTTAAAGGACCCAAAGCTATAATAATTTATATTAAAAATATCTTTTGGGGGCACCTGGTAGTTCAGTTGGTTGAGCATCCAACATTGGCTCAGGTCATGATCTACCAGTTTAGGAGTTTGAGCCCACATCAGGCTCACTGCTGTCAGCCAGTCAGCACAGACCCTGCTTCAGATCCTCTGTCCCCCTCTCTGTCCCTCCCCCACTTGCACTCTCCCAAAAAATAAATACTAAAAAAAAAAAAAAAAAAAAATCTTCTTAGTGACTAGTGAAATTGGACTTTTAAAGGTCTCTTCCACCTCTGAAATGCTGCCATTCTTACACTGCTTCATTCATTCATTGCTAGCATTCCTAAATTGCTGCTCTGAATGTCCTCAGCCTAGCTTTACTATTATGAAGCTCAAAGGTATTAATTTTTATTAGTCTGAAACTCAACTTCAACTCTGAGCTAGTTTCTATACTTGTTCTGCAGACTTAAGCAAATCCCTAAAAAGATTAAGATAATTTTCAAAAGCAGAATGATAGGTTCAAAGATGTCTTCAATACCATAGTTCCAAACTGTATTTTTCTAAAGATCTGGGTCCAGAAATAAACACTCATACCAATGAAAAAGCATTTAGAAAAAGTAAACAAATCCAACTCCACCATGTGCAGATTTAATACAATTATATAGACTAGACTGATTCTGTAAAATAGGGTTGTGATAACTGTGAAGTATTTGGAATACATATTATAGATTACATATATTTGAAAATAATGTATACATAAAAATTTTATTAAAAATGTGCATGTTAGACTTTTGTTTATTTATATAATTATTTTAGACTAGGGTAACGCTTTCAAATTAACACACAATCCAAAACCCATGCAGAAAACAACTTAAATACAAAAAATGTTAAAAATTTCTCTGCAAAAGTCAAATTTATAAAGTCAAAAGATAAAAAATAAATTATGAAAAAAAACTTACCACAATATACAAATTTCATTTGTATAGTAAGGTCTTAAAAATATAAAAAGCCTGTTCCCAATTAGTTTTTTTTAGTAGTTTAACTCATAGTATGAACAACCTTTTACAAAAAGCTTTTCAGATAAGAAAAATCTTTCTAGGGAATTCTTCAATATAATTTATTATTATCTACAACTCATTATCTATATACTTCTAAAATGACAAGGCTAGCTTATTTGGAGGCTCTTTTAAGACTAAAAGGAAAATAAATCCGGACTTTAACTGATTTGTCTGGAAGACACTGGAAAAAAGGGAGGCCATCAAAACCATTCCATATAATGTAGTCACATGCCACCAGTAACACATAAGCATGAAAAATGACCAGCAGCAGCCATTTCCATCAACTCACCGAAATATTGGGGTGTGGCCAGGCTTTGGTTTGCTCCAGGTAAAAGGTGAAGGAACTGAAAGAAATTGGTCACCAGATGAATCTTTCTTTAAAGGATACTGAGATCCAAGGCCATCATCTATTGAAGTCTCCCGGGACGGTGATAAACTCCCTTGGTCATCTGAACAGAGCTCTAATTTTCCTGGTAGTATGGTAGCTTGATCTTCAGAAGTCTTCCTTGTCTTCAGAGGGATATCAGTCTCTAAACAGTACTGAAATGGAAAAAGTGCAGGGCCAAGGCCTGATCCACCCTGGACAGAAGCATTAAGCCAGGTATCTTCTGTTACACTTCCCCTGGGGGAGTGACCAGGAGAAGGAACAGGTGAATGATGGGGTGAAAGGGACCCAGCATAACAAACCTCAGCACTGGAGTGCCGTCGTTTCCCACAGGGGGATGTAGGCCTTGATGAGGGTCCTGAGGCTGGCCTGGGGCTCAGCCAATTCTCATCAGTGACACTAGATCTAGGAGAGTGGCAAGGAGATTGCCTGGGTGACAAGGAGTGTCCAAGTCCATACTGTTGATGCCAGGACTCTTCTCCAGGGCAACCTCCTGGTGAGCCACCAGGAGAAGTCAGAGGGGATCCAAGAGTAAATCGGGCAGCAGCTTCATTCAACTCCGAATCCACATCATCATAAATATGTGAAAGAGATTCACAAGAAGATGCATCTGAGAACCAGCTCCTAGAAGAGATACTGCTGGCAGGACTAGGACTAAGGGAAGACTCCCGGTAGGATGGCTCAAGAGGAAGATAGAGATGATCCCTAGAAGGCCTTTCCAAATATTCCCTTTCTGGATCATTTATATGTAGGTCATCTTCATGAGTATCTATTTCTTGATGACAGTTAGGAGAGATGGATGTAATTTGAATACTTGGACACTCAAAGGGTTTGGGACCACCTAATGGGCTGTACTTAGATTCAGGAATCTCACAAGTTCCTTCATAGTTTTTGTGACCTTGGAGCTGAAACGATGGTGACAAAACAGAAGAGTGAGACGGTAATCCATGATGTGGTAAGCAAAGTGGTGAGTTTAAAGTAGATGGAGGTGGATCTACATTAAAGATGTAAATGGATGCACAATCATCTGGCTCAAGATCTATGGGGGGAAAGCAAAACAAAAAAAAAAACAAAAACAAAAAAACAAAAACAAAAAATCAACAAAACAAGAAATTAGAAAATTTAGATGTATATAAATTACTAGATGAGAAAGTAAATAATAATCTAGAGAGAAAAAAGTAGGACATAAAATGTGTACCATTAGCTCCACTAAGAGAATGGTGTGTATGTTTTATTCACATTCAAATTCAAATCTTTGCCAGAACCAACAATGTGTCGTTGTTGTTTTTTAAGTAATCTCTACGCCTGAGGTAGGGCTTGAACTCACAACCGCAAGACCAAAAGTTGCATGCTCTATCGAATAAGCCAGCCAGGTACCCCAATGAATGTTTTTAAAAAAAGATATCTGGTTACTTCTGCAGATATATGTAATAATTTCATACTTATATTTTTTTTATATATGTAAGGTTTTTCTCTTTTTATTTCCACATCTTCAAAAATGAGAATCATAAACCATCTGAAAATAAAGCTTCTATAAAAGAAATAATCATATCCATAATTCTAAAAAACATTCATAGAATTATAAAATGATATAATCACACAAATTCAGGTTCATCTGGGGCCTACAAGTTAAAATGGAATAAATGATAGAACAAACTCTTTTAAAGGTTTTTAGTTATAAGCATACACACTACTAAGTTTACTAATGAAAAGAATTACAGACTCAACTCAGACGACCTAGATTCTATGAGCTCTTAGTCATATCAGTTTCCTTGTAGTAGTTCCAGAACTTTTTGTTAAAGAAATTTTTATGATTAACAGATTTTTTCTCCACCATCATACAATAAAGAATTCAAATCTTTGAATACAGCAGACCAGGTTGCAAGAGCCACGTGATCCCACTGGATCCTTTACCTCAACTAGAAAATAACTCATGACAGCTTTTAACTTGTGATAGATTATTAAAGTAAACCTCATAATGGCAGAACTTTTAAAACGTGATTAGCAGCAGCACCTGGGTGGCTCAGTTGGCTGAGCATCTGATTTCAGCTCAGGTTATGATCTAACAATTCCGTGGGTTCGGGCCCTGCATCAGGCTCTGTGCTGAGGGCTTGGAGCCTGCTTCGGATTCTGTTTCCCTCTCTCTCTGCCCCTCCCCCGCAGGCGGGTGTGCGCGCTCTCTCTCTCAAAAATAAACATTAAAAATTTTAAAAATATATATTTTTAAAATGTGGTTAGTGAACACATTCAGTAAAGAGTTTTTACATGTACTAAGCAACAAAACCCCTAGATTTAAACCCTGGCTCTGCCATTCCAGAGCTGTGCAAACTAGGATGAGTTATTTAACCTGCTTGAACCTCAGTTTTCTAAGGCAGCTTTTTTTCCTATAAAATTTTCAAGAGGTGAATATCAACATCAACTAAAACACACAAGAAAATCTAAAGACAAGCAACCTAATATAATGACTAACAGCAAGAACTCACTACATGTTAATGACCTCATCTTTCCCTTTTTAAAATTTAAGATGGGTATGTTATATTCTTTTTTTAACTCTGAAATATTTCCTAATAAATTGAAACATCCTTTTTCAAGGATGTTTCAAGGATGCATCACTCACTCAACTCTCTCACTCCACTTAGTGAATCAAACAAAGTAAGTAGGAAGGTCAAAGCTCCAAAGAAGAAAACCCACATTTGACATTAACAAAAGGGGGAGGAAAAAGCTTTAAAAAAGAAAATGACTGGGGCGCCTGGGTGGCTTAGTCGGTTAAGCGTCCGACTTTCGCTTAGGTCATGATCTCGCAGTTCGTGGGTTCGAGCCCCGCGTCGGGCTCTGCGCTGACTGCCAGCTCAGAGCCTGGAGCCTGTTTCAGTCTGGAGCCTGTTTCAGTCTGTGACTCCCTCTCTCTCTGACCCTCCCCTGCTCACGCTGTCTCTCTCTCTCTCCTAGAAATAAAAATTAAAAAAAAATTAAAAAAAAAAACATTTAAAAAAAATAAAAAGAAAAAAAGAAAAAAAGAAAAAAAAATGACTGTGGTAAGCATAGCATAACGTACAGAGATACTGAGTCACTATGTTGTACATCTGAAACTAACATAACATTGCGTGTCAACTATATTCAAATAAAAATAAATAAACAACAAAAAGAAGAGGTTTGGGGAAAATGGGAAGTGACTTCTAGTGGGTACTGGTTTCTTTCTGGACTAATTTGAAATGTTCTAAGACTGACTGTAGTGATGGTTACACTACTCTGTAAATATTATATGGTATGGTATGTGAATTATACCTCAATAATACAGTTATAAAAATATAAATAAAAACACAGTATTAAGTGTGTGTGTATATATTTTTAAACTTTTAAGTAAACTCTGCACCCAACGTGGGGCTCGAACTCATTACCCGGGGATCAAGAGCTTCATGCTCTACCAACTGAGCCAGCCAGGCATTCCTAATATTATGTATATTTTATCACAATTAAAAATGTTTTTTAAAACGTTAAAAACATTTCTTCCTTATTTGACTTTAAGAAAATCATAAACAGGGGCGCCCGGGTGGCTTAGTCGGTTAAGCGTCCGACTTTCGCTCAGGTCATGATCTCGCGGTTCGTGGGTTCGAGCCCCGCGTCGGGCTCTGTGCTGACTGCCAGCTCAGAGCCTGGAGCCTGTTTCAGAGTCTGTCACTCTCTCTCTCTGACCCTCCCCTGCTCACGCTGTCTCTCTCTCTCCTAGAAATAAATAAAACATTAAAAAAAAAAAAAAAAAGAAAATCATAAACAAATGCGATCACCTAACACTTAACATTTTCATGCATATATCTGTCTACATATGTATATATTTTTACACAGCCATGGATCATAATATTTCGGAGGTTTTTTCCCTAACCTTTTATAAAATTGCAAGATACATCATAAAAGTGCATACATCATATATAGCTTGATGAACTGTCACATAAGACATACCCTATAACATTACCCTTAAAAAAAAATCCAGGGGCATCTGGGTGGCTCAGTTGGTTAAGTGTCCGACTTTGGCTCGTGGTTCACGGGTGAGCTCCGCATCCGGCTCTGTGCTGACAGCTCAGAACCTGGAGCCTGCACTGGATTCTGTGTCTACCTCTCTCTCTGCCTCTCCCCAACTTGTGCTGTGTCTTCTCTTTCAAAAGCCACTCTTTGGCTTGCTTCCAAGTCATTATCTTTCCACTAAAAGTAACCACTATACTGACTTCTAACATAACATACAACCTTGTCCTTTAATGTTTTTAATATTTTATTGAGGCTTGTATGAAATTCCTAAGCAATTTTCAAGGCCACGTAAAATATCAAGTCAATGACCATAGTTATTTCCTACGTTTTATTTTTATAAATAAAGTAGAATTGAACATCTCTATACATACAGCTTTTTCTCTTTTTTTGAATCCCTCTCCAAGAATAAGTTCTTAAAGGTAGAGTTAGTAGATCTTAGGGCACCCATTTTTAGCACTCCCACTATGTAAAGACATTTGTTTTAGAAGATTTGTTTTAATATACATTAGTGGGACACGCGTATCAGTTTTACTTTGGTTTCTCCAATCAGGATGTTATTTTTAATTTTAATGTAATTTATGAGTTAAATGGTTCTGTATGAAATACAATGTTTCTAGGCTGCAAAAACGAGAAAACCCAATTGAAAGTACCTGAAGGGAGGGAGGGTATTTTCCAACATAACAAGAGGTCCAAAGGTAGGACAGTTCCAGAACTGGTTATTTCATCAGTTCAACAAGGTCATCGATAAATCAGTTTCTTTGTATATTCCCATTTTGTCACTTCTGGGGTACTAACTTTGTGCTGTTCACTTTCCAACCATGTATGTGTATTTTGTCCTAAACCAGAAGCAATGTGATCATTCATTTAAAAAATACTTTTTGAGTAGCACTATATAACAGGCATTTTCTAGACACTGAAAACACAAGAAAAGACAAAACAAAGTCCCCATTCTCATAGAAATTCCATTCTACTATGAAAATTAATAAAAGGAAACTTCATTTAAAATGGAGTTAGGAGGCCAGCAGGGGGAGCTCTCACACCCTACAAGTGTGAGAATGCACAACTGCAGAATGAAGGGGAAGTTAGGAACACTCTTAAGTGGATAGCAGTTTACCATCCTAAGGAGGAAGAAGTTTTTCTCCTCCACAGGCAACCACCCAGCCAATGAGAGGCTGTCACAACTCAGCCAATGAAAAGCTAGTATACTCTAAACTCCAATTAACGCCAAAGGACTTTTCCTTTAAAACAGCCCTCCTAACTCCCCCACTTTTCCTCCATAAAAGAACTTTCTTCTCCTTTACTCTCAGATTTTTGTATGGTTTTGCCATTGCTTGCTTGCCCCAAATCACAATTCTCTGCTATTCTGAATGAACCCATTTTTTGCTGGCAAAATAACTAATTGATTTTTTTTTAGGTAGGCTTCATGCCCAGCATGGAGCTCAACGTGGTACTTGAACTCACCACCCCGATATCAAGACCTGAGGTGAGATCAAGAGGGATGCTTAACCGACTAAGCCAATAAGCCAACCTTACTTTTAAGGTTATGTCAGGTAGTGATACTCGCTGTAAGGAAAAATCAAACAGGTAGAGAGAACAGAAGTGAGAGAAGGAGCCAAATTAATTTAGATAAGAGGGTCGGAAAAGGATTTTCTCCAATATTTGTTAAGATTTTCTACAATATTTGTGAATATTTCTCCAAAAGAATATGAGGAGCTGAGCTGTACAGAAATCTACAGGAGGGGTGTCTGGGTGGTTCAGTCGGTTCTCGCAGTTCGTGGGTTCGAGCTCTGCGTCAGGCTCTGTGCTGACAGCTAGCTCAGAGCCTGGAGCCTGTTTCAGATTCCGTATCTCCCTCTCTCTCTGATCCTCCCCTGCTCACACTGTCTCTCTCTCTCTCTCTCTCTCTCTCTCTCTCTCAGAAATAAATAAATTTAAAAAAAAAACAGACAAATTAAACACTGTAACTACCGCTAAGTGATAGAAATTTCAGAGACTAAAGAAGGAGCCTATCTTACAGAAAGTACAGAGATGGCCTTTCTGAGGAGGTGGCATATAAGCCAAAACCTAAAAGATTAATAGGAACCAGCAAGCAACGAAAGGGGGGTGAGTATGGGCAGGCACAGGTGGAGAACAGAAGGGGACAGCATAAGCAAACACTGAGTCAGATATTATTTGGCTTCTTTGAGGAAGTGAAAGGCTCAATATATGGCTACAGCTAACAATAAAAGAGGGAGAAATGAAAAGAAGCAAAACCTAGAATGATCATGGTAAGAAGTGTGAATTTTATTCTAAGGATAGCGGAAACCATCAGAGAGTTTTAAAAGGGGAGTGACATTTTATATTTGAGAATATAAATTTATATTATATTTGAGAATAACAGACACTGCATATCCAGGACCTAGTAAGTCCCTGATGTTTATTAGGTCTATAGTAATATATTTGTTAAAACTGTTGTCTCAGATGTCTCAAAGCATTGCAGAGATCTGAATACAAAATTTGGGAGACTGATGCTTCATCTTCTTCCTAAATGTCACCAAAGCACAAGCTCTGGAAAAATATGGGCAGGTGCTATAGTCTCTCCACAATAAATAATTCTAGGTCCAGGTTTCCAACTCTAGAATTCTCAAATTCATGGTGTTTCAGAAATTTGACCATTTCAAGGTTTATTTGCTCTGTTCCTTCAGCCATCAGGGAACCTCACACAAGGATGTGGGAATATATAAAGGTCTTAAAACAGTTGGCAAAATATAGCCCTTGGACCAAACCTAGCCTCCACCTGTTTCTGCACAGCCTATAAGCTAGGAAGAGTTTCAAATGCTTGAAAAAAAAATCAAGTAGTGCTGTTTTATGACACATAAAATGATATGAATTCAAATTCTGATGTCCACAGTTAAGGTTTATTGGAACATATCCATGCTCCTTCACTTACGTACGGTCTATGGGTACTCTCTTACTACAAGAGTTGAGCTGAGCAGCTGTGAGAAAGAACTGCTTCCCACTGCTACTCGGTGCACTAACAAATTCCAGTGACACAGTTCTAACTTCAGGCATTTTGAGTGCAATGCATACAGATGTATTGCAACACTGTTTTAAACTTACCAGTATACAGTATATAGGATTTATGTCCTATAAAATCAAAACAGGACAGAGAAAAGGGGACTTCAAATTGAAGTCCCACTTCTAAGGCACACTGGAATGTGGGTTATTTTGTTATCACATTAAATGGCAAAGCATTGTTTATCATTCAACGACATTATGGCTGTGCTATAAGAATACCTTATTTATCAGCATTACTGCAGTAAGTTCATCACAATACATCCAACTCACAGGAAAACAAAAAGAAATATTAGAAAAGAAACCCAGAATACTTTATCACAGCAGGATTTCTCCATAAAAATAACAAAAAATGAGCCTGCAACCAAAAAGCGTTTCTTAATTGCTCATTTGTTAGCCAAGCAGACTCATGGTGATTTATTTCAACTGAATGCAGCAATTGAAGAACCTTGCTCAGAGAAAATAAATGTGTATTAGTCTTTCAGCAAATATGGTTAATTTAAAAACTGACAATGTTGGTAGCAACATCAATAGACAATTACAAAACAAGGCAAGTGGTTTTCAAGTGATTTTCCTTAGGTCCTGATGTGTAACCAGATGTTACAGTTTCCATTCCATTACTATTTATTTGAAGACTCAAGGCAAAACTTAAACTGACTGAAGAATTAGCCTCTATGAATAGTCTGCATGGAACACCTTTGGGCAAGAATACTTTTGAAAAAGTTAAGAAAACAATAGTTTAGTACAACATTAAATGGTTCCTGTTAGGATATATAATAACTGGTGGTGGTGAAAATGTGTATAAGAATACTATGATAATAATACTATGGTAAATTAACCCAAATTAGACAATGTAGAACAAATGAGCAAATTCTTCCAAACACACGAATTACCAAAATTGACTCAGAAGAAATAGGAAAATCTCAACAGACCTATACCAAGTAAAGAGACTGAATTGGTAGCCAAAAAAAAAAACTCCCAACAAAAAGTCTAAAACAAAGCATCACGGGTAAATTCTACCCAACATTGAGAGAACATTCCATGAGACAGCATTACCCTAATAACAAAGCTAGACAAAGATACAAGAATACTACAGACCTGGGGTGCCTGGGTGGTTCTAGTAGTTAAGAGTCCAACTCCTGATATCAGCTCAGGTTGTGATCTAGCAGTCATGGGATTGAGCTCCGCATCAGGTTCTGCACTGAACAGCACGCATCCTGCTTAGGATTCTCTCTCTTTCTCTCTTTCTATACCTCCCCTGCACGCTCGAGCTCTCTCACTCTCTTGCTCTCTCTCAAAATAAATAAATAAACTTAAAAAATACTATGGACCCAATCCCGTATGAATACAGACACAAAAATCGTCAACAAAATACTAGCAAACCAAACCTAACAGCACATATTTTTAATGGAATTTAGCCCAGGAATACGAGGGTGATTTGACATTTGAAAATTAATTACTAGAATGAAGGGAAAAAAACACACTATCTAAACTGACATGGAAAAAACATTTTACAAAATTCAACACTTGTTCATGATAAATGAAAAAAAAAAAAAACCTAGCAAACTAGGAATAGAAGGGCACTTCCTTAAAATGATCAAGCGATTTATGAAAACCCCACAACTAACATCATACTTATTAGTGAAAAATTGAAAGCTTTCTCCTTAAGATCAAGAACAAGACAACAATGCCACTTTCATCAATGCTATCCAACTTTGCACTGCAAGTCCTAGCCAAAGCAATTAGGCAATAAAAAGAAATAAAAGACATCCAAATTGGAAAGGAAGAAGTAAAACTATCTCTTTGCAGATGGCATGATTCTATATATAGAAAATCTCAACAGAATCCACAAAACACAACTAGAGCTAATAAACAAATTCAGGAAAGTTGCAAGGCAGAATATCAACACATAAAATTCTGCTGTGCCTCAACACAGTGACAAGGAACAATCCAAAAAGTAAATTAAGAAAATAATTCTACTTACAACAACCTCCAAAAGACTACAATACTTAGGAATAAATTTACATGTACAATAAAAACTGCAAAATATTGCTAAAAGAAATTAAGGAACTAAATAAATGGTAAGAATTCCGCCCCCCCCCCATTTTTTTTGACAAAGTGAGACAGCATGTGCAGGGGAGGGACAGAGGGGAGAGAGACAGAATCCCAAGCAGACTACATGTTCAGCACAGAGCCTGACATGGGGCTAGATCCCAAGTCCATGAAATTATGACCCAAGCTGAAATCAAGAGTCAGATGCTTACCCAACTGAGCTACCCAGGTATCCCAGTGGTAAGAATTCCCTTGTTCAGGAATTGGAAGATTTAATATTCTTGACGCTGAAATATCCCACAAAGCAATCTACAATCAATGCAATCTCTACCAAAATTTCAATGGCTTTTTCTGCAAAATCAAGAAGACTACGCCTCAAATTTATATGGAACTGAAAGAGGCCCGGAACTGCCTCTTTGAAAAAGCAAAAGCAAAAGAATTCCCTTTCAAAATTCAAAACTTACTACAAAGCAACAGTAATCAAAACTGTGTGGTATTGGAGTAAGGATAAACATATCCTTCCAGACTAATGGAAGATAACAGAGTCCAGAAATAAACCCAAATATCTATGGCCAATTTGAATTTTTAAGATGATTAAATAGGAAGAGAGGGGTGCCTGAGTGGCTTAGTTGGTTAAGCATCCAACTTTCGCTTAGGTCATGACCTCGCGGTTCATGGGTTCGAGCCCCGCATCAGGCTCTGTGTTGACTGCCAGCTCAGAGCCTGGAGCCTGTTTCAGTCTGTGACTCCCTCTCTCTCTGACCTTCCCCTGCTCACGCTGTCTCTCTCTCTCCTAGAAATAAATAAAACATTAAAAAAAAATTTTTTTTTTAAATAAATAGGAAGAGAATAGTTCCTTTAATAAATGGTGCTAGGACAACTGGATAACCACACACAAAAGAAGGAAGCTGAACCCCACCTCACACCATAAACATAAATTAACTCAAAATGGATCAATGATCTAAATATGAGTTAAAGCCATAAAACTGTGAGAAGAAAACACAGGTGTACACCTTCATGACCTTGGATTGGGCAAAAGATTCTTAGATTTGATATTAAAAGCAGGAGCAATAAAAGAAAAAATGGTCTTCACAAAAATTTTGTGCACCAAAAGATACTATCAAGAAAATAAGGGGGTTTCTGGGTGGCTCAGTTGGTTGAGCATCTGTCCAACTCTTGACTTCAGCTCAGGTCATGATCTCACGATTCATGAGATTGAGCCATAAACTGGGTTCTGCAATGACAGAGCCAGTGTGGAACCTGCTTGGGAGTCTCTCTTTCCCCCCATGCACATGCACACGTACACTCCCTCTCCCTCTCTCTTAAAATACATAAACTTAAAAAAAAAAAAAAAAAAAGGCTCAGCACAGAGCCCAACAGGGGGCTTGAACTCACTAACAGTGAGATCATGACCTAAGCCGAAGTCAGACACCCAGCCAACTGAACCACCAAGGCACCCAATAATAAAAATTTTTAAATAAATATTTGAAAAACTGTTCTTGAAAAATGCCAGACTCAACAAGTCCCTCTACAGACGATTTCCCATAATAATCACATTTTCCCTTCAGAAACTTGATTTCCTCCATATATTACAAAGGGGGGAGGTGCCTGGGTGGCTCAGTCAGTTGGGTGTCCGACTTTGGCTCATGTCATGATCTCACAGTTTGTGGATTCGAGTCCCGCAACAGGCACGGTGCTGACAGCTCGGAGCCTGGAGCCTGCCTCGGATTCTGTGTCTTCCTCTCTCTCTGCCCCTCTCCTACTTACGCTCTGTCTCTCTCTCAAAAACAAACAAACATCAAAAAAATATTTAAAAAATAATAAAATAAAAAATAAATAAAAAAGAGGGGTACCTGCATGGCTCAATTGGTTGAGCATCCAACTTCAAATCAGGTCATGATCTCACAGTTCATGAGTTCAAGATCTGAATCAGCCTCTCTGCTGTCAGTGCAAAGCCACTTTGGATCCTCTGCCCGCTCCCCCCCTCCAAATATAAACAAACATTCTTAAAGAAAGAAAAAAAGAAAAAATCTGAAAATTGACAAGGGGGAAGACAACCCAGAGAACAGAAGAAATTACTTGCAAATAATGTATCTGATAAGGAAGTATCCAAAATATACACAGAACTCTTACAGCTCAAAAACAAAAAAACAACACAGTTTTTAAAATGGGCAAAAGGACTTAAACAGACATCGCTCCAAAGAAGATACGTAAATTGCCAACAAGCACAAGAAAAGATGTTCAACACTGGTCATTAAGGAAATGTAAATCAAAACCACAATGAGATACTACTACATACTCACTAGGGTGGCTTTAATTTAAAACAAACAAAAAACAAGTGCTGATGAGGATGCAGAGAAATAGGAACCCTCATATATTAATGGTGGCAATGTAAAAATGGTATAGCCATGTTGGAAAACAGTTTAACAGTGCCTCAAAAAGTTAAACATACACGGGGCACCTGGGTGGCTCAGTTGGTTAAGCGTCTGACTTCGGCTCAGATCATGATCTCACAGTTCATGAGTTCAAGCCCCACACTGGGCTCCATAATGACAGCTCGGAGCCTGAAGCCTGATTCAGATTCTGCGTCTCTCTCTCTCTCTGCATCTCTCCTGCTCGCACTCTCTTCCCCTCTCGAAAAAAAGAAAAACATTAAAAAAAAAAAAGTTAAACACAAAATTAGCATAGGACTCAGAAATTCTACCTCTACGTATATACCAAAGAAAATGCAAATATACAGTCTTCATAGAAGCTTGTACACAAATGTTTACAGCAACCTTATTCTTAATTCTTAATAAAAGGTAGAAACAATTCAAGAATCCATCAATGCATAAATGGAGAAGCAAATTGTGGTGCATACAAACAATGGAAGCCAAAAAAAGGAGCCAAGTATTCACAGATGGTACAACCTAGATGAACATGAAAAACATTATGGTAAGGGAGAGAAGCCAGATCCTCGCTCCCCCCAAAAAAATCACATACTGCATGATGCCTTTTATATGATGTGTACCTAGAATAGGTAAATCATGGAGACAGAAAGGAGACTAGAGGTTACCAGAGGATGTAGGGAGAAGGAAATGAGGATGGTTACTTAATGGGTCTAGGGTCTTTTTTAAGGGGAGATGAAGAAGTTTTGAAACTAAAGAGAGCGGGTGGTTGCACAACATTGTAAATACAATAAATACCACTTAATTGTATACTTTAAAATAGTTAATTGTATACTTTAAAATGGTTAACTGCAGGGGCTCCTGGGTGGCTTTAGTCGGTTAAGCATCCAACTTTCGCTTAGGTCATGATCTTGCGGTTCTTGGGTTCGAGCCCCGCGTCGGGCTCTGTGCTGACTGCCAGCTCAGAGCCTGGAGCCTATTTCAGAGTCTGTGTCTCCCTCTCTCTCTGACCCTCCCCTGCTCATGCTGTCTCTCTCTCTCTCTCTCCTAGAAATAAATATATTAAAAACATAAATAAATAAAATAAAATGGTTAACTGCATGTTGTATAAATTTTACTTCAATAAAAGCAAACTGAAAGAACGGCCAGAAAATTGAAGACATATATTTGCTCATTCCTTACTGAAACTCCACTAAATGATAGTAAAGGATATTTTTTAAGGGTGTAAGCTCACAAGAACAAAATAACAAAAGATGAAATCATAGCAACAAAACTTTTAGAAGCTGGAATGCAGAACACAGGGTAACTGATTTAGCATCTGAAAACTATGAAAACTTATTTCCAACACAGAACTCTAAACATTCAGGAAATGAACTACCAGGTACTTCTGGTGAAGGCAAAAATGAAAACAAGATTGGCACAAAATTTAATGAGTCACTAACCTTCCCAATTTCCCACACCACCTCAATTTGCACTACTGGAATACTGTCCCTCTATGCAGGATACGGGACACTTTCTCAAGAGGTAAAACAGAAGGAGAACTGAGAACCAGGATAACCATACTGGAAACAGAGTTGATGAAATAAAAGTCTCTCTAAAACTTGCATATTAAACCCCCCAACACTCTTCTCTCCCTTGGCTCACAGTACAATGTGCTTATATTCTGCAGGCAATAAATGAGATTCTTCTCCTGGAAACCTCATTAGCCTAAAAGAAAAGAAAGACCTACAGTTAATGACATCACAAGGTAACCTAGTAAAAACTCCTAAAATGAGGCCTGTAAGTTAACAAATGCCACTTGTAAGCACAGAACTGTTATTAAGGTTCGGTGCCTCTTTTTTGTTTGTTTGTTTAAGATTTTATTTTAAGTAACCTCTACACCCAACATGGGGCTTGAACCCATGGCCCCAAGAAAAGTCACACACTACACTGACTGCACCAGCCAGGCACACCATGATGTTTTTAAAAACAAGTAGATAGCCACAGATCATGGAATACCTGAGAAAAGCTTCAACAATGAAGAAAGAGGCAAAAAGAGAAGTGGGGGTGGGGAGGAAGGCTATGCAGTAAGATAGAAACCTCAAAAATAATAACAAACCTACCCTAAATAACCTCAGAGAAAAAAACAAGATATTGTAACCTTGAAACAAGAACATGTGCTTATTTAAAGATGAAATAAGAGCCTCTAGAAATTAAAACAAATCGAAGTCTCAAAGAAAAACTGAAAGATCAAGTTGAAGAAATTTTCCAAAGAATTAAGCAAAGAGAAAAATAGGAAATAGGAAGGAACACCAGAATCGGTCAAAGAGTCTCAGAGTTGAAGCTTCAAGTTCCAAAAGAAGAGAATAGAAAATGAAGAGTAGGGGCACCTGGGTGGCTCAGTTGGTTAAGCATTCAACTCTTGACATCAGCTTAGGTTGTGATCTTACAGTCACGAGATCAAGCCCCTGGTTAGGATTCTCTTTCCATCTCCCTAGCTCGGCGTGTTTGCATACAAGTGCTCTCTCTCTCTCTCTCTCCCAAAATAAATAAACAAACATTTTAAAAAAAGAAAGAAAGAAAATGAAGAGGAAGAAATAAAGGATCACCAAAGGTCTATTTAGCACAGTGGATAAAAACAGATCCATACTAATGCACATTATCATGAAATTTCAGAACACAAATGACAGAGAAGAATCTAAAAGACTGGGAGGGAACAGGTTATACATGAAAAATTAAGAATTAGAATGTCATCAGACTTCTCAAAAGCAACACTGGATCCTAGAAGGTGGAAAGTAATACCTCAAAAATTTGAGAAAATATTATATCTAATCTAGAATTCTACAGCCAGCAATAATTAAGTGTGACAGGAGAATAAAGACATTTTAAAATATGCTTTCCATTGGAGTGCCTGAGTAGCCCAGTCAGTGGAGTGTCTGACTCTTGATTTTGGCTCGGGTCATGTTCCTGGGGGTTGTGGGATCAAGATCCGCATTGGGCTCTGGGCTGACCATGACACCTGCTTGGGATTCTCTCTCCCTCTTCCTCTCCCCCCAGCCCCCCACCCCCATTCATGTTCTTTCTCTAAAATAAAAAAAAAAAAATTATTAAAAATTTAAAAAAATATACACTTCCCATTACCTTCAGTAAGCTATTGGAAGAAGTACTCTACTAAAATGAGTGCAAAGTAACCAAGCAAAAGGAAGAAACAGGTGATCCAATACCCCAGAAAGGCAAAGGCACTACTCAAAATGATAGAGGAGATCTCGGAATGACATGTACAACAGCCTGGTTAACAACCAGTCCAGATTATAAAAGTTCAGAAGGCTGGGAGAGAGAAATCTCCAAGAAAATAAAATTGACAAACTAATTAATGTGTTCAAAGTATTGAGATGAGATTAAAGCCACATGAATAGACTTTAGAAATGAATTAGTATAAAAGTACACAAAACTTTAACAACAATCATTAACTTTAGAAACAATAACAAATTGTACAAGGAAAGAACATAACAGTATACTATAATGACTTAACAATGAATAGCACAATATATAGTCATAATATAAACAATATTAATTTAACCACAATCATGATACAACCACAATGAGGAATGAGAAATGTGCCCATTGTAAATGGGAATGACTGTGTGCTAAAACTTCATTTTCCATAATGGGAAGTCAATAGAAAATGACTAAAACTGAAAAATCAACAACTTGTTGTATGAGCATGTTATCTAGAACTCTGGAAGTAAATACCAAAAGAAACTGATGAAAGGGGAAAAGGTGAGGTAGAGGCAGAGTCAAGGAACTACCTTTATCCAGAATTAGCTTTATTGAACAATTTGATTCCTTAAACAAAAGCATGTATAACTTTGATAATACTTGTAATAACTAAAAAAAGAAATAGTATTCCATAAGAAAAATGAGAGTTAACAATGCTATTTTTGGGCTAAACTCAAAAAACGATTCAGAAACTTGTAAAGGAAAACAGAACTGCAAAAAATGAGTAATTTTATTGGGGCCCCTGGGTGGCTCAGCCTGTTAAGCATCTGACTTCTGCTCAGGTCATGACCTCATGGTTCATAGGTTCAAGCCCCACATCGGGCTCTGTGCTAACAGTTCAGCCTAGAGCCTGCTTCAGATTCTTTGTCTCCCTCCCTCTCTGCCCCTCTCCTGCTGGCACTCTGTCTCTTAAAAGCGAATAAACATTAAAAATACAAAATAAAACCCACAAACACCACTGACTCTGGAGTCAAATATACCACAGAATCAAGTTAATTAATCTGTCTGAGTTTCAATTCCCTTATCAGCAGATAAGGATAGTATCTACACTGAAAGGTTGTTGTAAGGATTTTAGACCATCTGTATCAATACCTATCATTGTATCTGGAACAGATATCAAGTAAATGTTTATATATAAACAATATATGTTGAATACATGTATAACATTTAACAGAACAGGAGCAAATCTGGTTCTTAAATAATCTGTTATTACTACTGACTGTAATTTTTAAGTCAACAATAGCGTTGCATTACTTAAAAAACAGCATATTATCAGAGAATAATAAAAGCATAATACGTGAACTTTAAATTTCTTTTTTTTTTTAATGTTTTATTTATTTCTAGGAGAGAGAGAGAGACAGCATGAGCAGGGGAGGGTCAGAGAGAGAGGGAGACACAGACTCTGAAATAGGCTCCAGGCTCTGAGCTGGCAGTCAGCACAGAGCCCAACGCGGGGCTCGAACCCATAACTGCGAGATCATGACCTAAGCGAAAGTCGGACGCTTAACCAACTGAGCCGCCCAGGCGCCCTTTTTTTTTTTTTTAATTTCTTTTTTTTTAATGTTTTACTTATTTCTAGGAGAGAGAGAGAGACAGCCTGAGCAGGGGACATGAACTTTAAAAGTAGTCCTCTCCCAGGGGCATCTGGGGGGGCTAAGCATCTGACTCTTGATTTCAGCTCAGGTCATGACGTCATGGTAGTGAGATAGAGATCTAGGGTCCAGTTCCTTGCTGGGCATGGAGCCTGCTTAAGATTCCTGCTCTCCCTTTGACCCTCTCCTGCTCTTGTGTACTCTTTCTCCCTCAAATAAAAATTAAAATAAATGTAGTCCTCTAATAAACACATCAGTAAGTCCTTTACCACAGTGACACAAATGCTGACCCCAATGCTTCCAATGAGTATACAAGATCCATGATTTCCAAAGAAAGGTCATGTACTATAGTCTCTCCATTTCTACCAAAACCAGCATTCTCTTTTAGATATCATTTCTTCTCTTAATCCCTTAGTACTTCACACTTTTCCCCTAGACATCAGGCTACCAACAAGGATGACACCTCCCACTGGACCCCTCTCTGCTCTTAATCTCTTAACAGAAGAGACCCTCCATCCCCATCTCTCAAACTTAAGGCTAGTTCCTTTGAGGACACTGCTTCGCTGGAAGTCACTGTAGTGTATAGCTGCTCATTCACCAATTCCCAAATGTGTACTCTGGGGCCATCCTCTCCAGTACTCCCACACATCTCTCTCTCAGTTTTTGGAAACATTTCTTACCAGTCTTAGGAAGGTCCATACCATCCAGGTAAACCACCTTCCATTTGTTATTACCATTACCTTATGTCCTTTAAGTCACTCACTGGCATCTGACACAGGCTCCCTCTATACTCCAAGTCTACATGACCCTGGGCATCTTGAACATGCAAGTCCCTCAACCATCACCTTACTTCAGCATCCAATTCTCAGGAACATAAATTGGACTTTCACATTGCCAGGGCCCATTTGGTTCCTATAATCTTAAAACTCTAAAATTCCTATCTCTGACCACTATCCCTAACCATTCTACACTGTTTCACTTACTTCATTACACCCATTGTGTTATCTCACCTAGATGCACAGTCTCTTAACCCTTCCCCTTTTCTCTCTATCTTTCATCTCCTGGTTTTACTTATTACCTTATCTACTCTGTATCTCAAATTCCATCATTTCAACTGCCTTCTTCTAGGCAGCTCATTTCCAACCACTCTTTAACTCTCCACACAGCAAATTTCAGCCTAAAATCAACCTACTCATCTCTTTTTCTGTTATTACACATAAGCAGTCAAATATTGCTGGGGGATGGACAGGGTGGAGGTGGTTCGAAAAGGACAACAACCATAGAGACTGGCAGAAACACAAACAGCAGATAGCAGAGAGGCACCGTCTCCTACACCACCCTCAAAAATATATGATCTCTACAAATATCTATAGATATTTACCCTTTGCATTTCTTTCTTTCTCAGAAAAAATGTGACCTATCTCCCAGATAAAGTTACTCTTCTCCATCTATGCTCTAAATTCCATTCCCTAAATTCCATCAGTTATCTTTGCTTTCATAGCTGTAATCTTCATGGTCTCCACTGGCTACTTCCTTCAGTCTTGTCAGTTCCTTTAAAAAGTTTCTGAGATCAGAGTTCTTCAGGGTCTTCACTCTTCTTTATCTAAAACACTGTTCTCAAGACTGTGGACAATTTGTTCCCAGGGAAATGTGACAATGTCTGGAAGCATTTCTGGCTGTGAGAGCTGAAGGAGTACTGCTAGCACATAGCAAATAGAGGCCAGAGATGCTGCAATGCACAATTCAGCTCCCCAAAACAAAGAATTATCCAGTCTAAAATGTCAACAGTGCCAAAGCTGAGAGACTTTAGTCTAAAAACTACATTTAGAAAGAGTTGTGTACTGTTATTGTCTCCACTTCCTCATTTCCAGTGTTATCTGGCTTCCATGCACTGTAACAACTCTTAATACAGCTGCATTTTTATCCATCTCCCTAAATAAGTAGATATTAACCACTTCTCCTTAAAATCCTCTACTTGAAAAGCAACAACGAAGACATGAAAACAAAAAATAAATAAAACAGAAAATAGAGAAAAATCAATCAATAGAGAAAAATGCTCTGAGAAGATCAAATAAGCTCAAAACTTACGTTTACAGAAAAACCCGTGTGTAACTCTGTACAGGTTTATTCATAATTGCCTAAACAGGAAGAACCAAGATGTCTTCAAAAGGATAAATGAATAAACTAACTCTGGTATATAATAGAATACTTCATAGTGATTAAAAGGAACTAGCTATTGATTCATACGATGACATGGATGAATCTTAAATACATTTTGCAAAGTGAAAGAAACTAGACATAAAGGAAGAGGGAGTGACTACAAAGGGGACTCATGGGAGAATTTTTAAGATGAGGAAATGTTATATGGTAATGTGGCAATGAATGCATAACTCTATGCACTTGTCAAAACTCAAAGAGAACTATACATCACAGAGAATGCAATTTAATAAATGCAGACCTTTAAAAAAAAAATCAACCAGGAGTTTGACAAGTTCCAGGATAGAATGCACACAATGTAAAGAGAATGTACTATATATAGCATTATGCTATAACCTCAAAAAGGTATCCAGAATATATAAAGAACTCTTCCAACTCAAGAACAAAAAGACAACTCAATTTTAAAATAGGACTATTTTTAGGGCTTGAATACACATTTCTCCAA
This sequence comes from Proteles cristata cristata, assembly GCA_017311185.1. NCBI lineage: Eukaryota > Metazoa > Chordata > Mammalia > Carnivora > Hyaenidae > Proteles > Proteles cristata. The sequence continues at coordinate 87,403 of JAESUZ010001502.1, read as the reverse complement.
AGAAGATACACAAATAGTCAGTAAATACATGATGAGATACTCAACACCATAAGTCATTAGAGAAATGGCAATCAAAACCACAGCAAGAAACCAAAAACAAAAAGTAACAAGTGTTGGTGAGAATGTGAAAAAACTAGAACTCTTGTACACTGCTAATGGGAATGTAAAATGGTGCAGCTAGTGTGGAAAACAGTTTAGCAGTTCCCCCAGAAAGTTAAACATACAGAGACACCTGAGTGGCTCAGTTAGTTTAGTGTCTGACTTTGGCTCAGTTCATGATCTCATGGTTAAGGAGTTCAAGCCCCGCGTTAGGCTCTGTGCTGACAGCTCAGAGCCTGCAACCTGCTTTGGATTCTGTGTCTCCCTCAGTCTCTGCCCCTTCCCTGCTTGCTCTCTCTCTCTCTCTCTCAAAAATAAATAAATATTAAAAAAATTAAATACAGAATTAATATATGATCCAGCAATTCCACTCTTAGGTATATACCCAACAGAAACAAAAACATGTCCACACAAACTTAGTACATCAGTGTATACAGAAGCACTTATAATAGAAAGACCTACACAATGAAAACCATAAAATATTGCTGAGAGAAATAGCAATATATAAAATAATAATAACAAAACACTAAAAGAAAAGAAGACATTCTATCTATGGATTGGGGGATTCAATATTGATAAGGTATCAATTCTCCCAAAACTGGTCTATAGATTAAACACAATTCAGGGTGCCTGGCTGGCTCATTCGGTAGAGTATATGACTTTGATCTTGGGATCATGAGTTCAAGGCCCATGTTGAGCATAGAGATTATTAAAAAAAAAAAAAATTCAACATAACCCTAATCAAAATCTTAGTAAGTTTTTTTTTTAATGTTTATTTATTTATTTTTGAGAAAGAGATAGTGGGAGGGTAGAGAGAGAGAGAGAAAGAAACAAAGACAGAGAACCAAAGCAGGCTCCAGGCTCTGAACTGTCAGCTGCTTGACCGACTGAGTCACTCAGGTGTCCCCAAATTTCAGTAGGTTTTTTAAAACAGAAATTTACAAGTTGATTCTATAATTTATATGGAAAGGCAAAAAGAATTTGGAACAGCCAAAACAGGGGCACCACAGTAGCTCCATCACTTAAGTGCTAACAGCGCAAAGCCTGCTAGGGATGCTCTCCCTCTCTTTCTGTCCCTTCCCAGTGTACTCTCTTCCTTTCCTTCTCTCTCAAAATAAATAAATAAAACAACATTAAGAAAACAAACTTTAAAAAAAAACCCAGAATAGCTAGAACAGTTTGAAATAGAATGAAGTTGGAAAAGTGATACTGATTTCAAGAGTTCTTACAGGGGGACGTTGAGTGGTTCAGTCGGTTAAGCGTCTGATTTCAGCTCAGGTCATGATCTCATGGTTTGTGAGTTCAAGCCCCACGTCAGGCTCTATGCTGACAGCTGGGAGTCTGGAGCCTGCTTCAGATTCTGTCTCCCTCTTTCTCTGCCCCTCTCCAACCTGCACATGCACACATACACGCACTCTCTTTTTCTCTCTCAAAAATAAACATTTTGAAAAATTTTTTAAAAATTATTATGGGGCGCCTGGGTGGCTTAGTCGGTTAAGCGTCCAACTTTCGCTTAAAGTCATGATCTCGCGGTTCGTGGGTTCGAGCCCCGCGTCGGGCTCTGTGCTGCCAGCTCAGAGCCTGGAGCCTGATTCAGAGTCTGTGTCTCCCTCTCTCTCTGACCCTCCCCTGCTCACGCTGTCTCTCTCTCTCCTAGAAATAAATAAAAATATTTTTTAAAAAAAATTATTATAAAGGTACAATTATATCATGATAGTGTAGTATCAATAAGAACAGACATATAGTACAACACAGAACAGAGTTCAAAACTAAAATCACACATATACTTGTTTTTGACAAAGGTCCAAAGGCAATACTGTAGATAATGAATTGCCTTTCCAACAAATGGGGCTGAAAAAATTGGATACCCATTATGTAGCAAATGAACTTGGGTTCATACATCACACCATACAGAAAAAAATTAACTGAGGGGTGTCTGGGTAGCTCAATCAGTTAAGCTTCTGACTTCAGCTCAGGTCATGATCTTGCAGTTTGTGAGTTTGAGCCCAGAGCCTGGAACCTGCTTCAGATTCTGTGTCTCCCTCTCTCTCTGTTCCTCCTCCACTCATGTTCTGTCTCTCTTTCTCTCTCTCTCAAAAAACAAAAATAAATTAAAAAAAAAAGAAAAAAATTAACTGAAACTAGATCACAGACCTAAATGTAAAATCCCAAGCTATAAAACCTCCAAAAGAAAACCTACAAGAAAATTTTGTGAACTTAGTTTAGATTTCTTAGATATAACATCAAAGGCACAATCCATAAAAGAACAAATTGATAAGTCAAACTTCATCAAAACTAAAAACTTCTACAAAAAATAGCTTAGTGAAAAGACAAGACATACATTGGGAGAAACTCTTTGCAAACATATATCTGATAAAGGACTTATGTCTAAAAAAAGTAAAAAACTCTCAAAACTAAACAATAAGAAAACAATCCAATTTTTAAAGAGACAAAGACTTGAATGGACACTCGACCAAAAATGATATACAGATGATAAAAAAAGATGCTTAATAGTATTGGTCATTAGGGAAATGTAAATTAAAGCCATAATGAAAAAACATTATACACCCATCAGCAGCTAAAATAAAAAATATCTGATTATACCAAATGCTGCCTAAAATTATGAGAAACTAGGTAATCTGTGTACTTCTGGTGGGAATATAAAAGTTTGGCAGTTTCGTATAAAACTAAATTCACATGTTGGAGGTTGGGAGACAACTGCACTTCTGTGCTTTTACATCACAGAAATGAAAACTTATACTCAAACAAAAACCTGTATATAAATAATGTTCATAGCAACTTTATTCATAATAGCCAATAACTGGAAATAACCAAGTGTCCTTCAATGGGTAAGAGGTTAAACAAATTGTAATATATCTCCATCATGAAATACTTCTCAGTAATTAAAAGGAACTTAATATTAACAACAACTTGGAGGATCACCTGAGAATTATACCAAGTTATGAAAGCCAAACTCAAAAGGTTAAATACTATATGACTCAATTTATGTAACATTTACTTGAAACAAAATTATGGAGATGGAGAACAGATTAGTGGTTGCCAGGAATCAGATACTGGGGCGGGGAGGAAGGAGGGAAGTAGGTGTGGTTATAAAGGGGTTAGTGAGATGGAACTTTGTGGTAATGGAACAGTTCCGTATCTTGATTATGGCAGTAGTTACATGAATCTACACGATAAAACTACACAGAACTACACACACACACACACACACACACACACACACACACACACACGAGTGCATGTAAAATTGGTGACATCTGAGTAAGTTTGGTGGATTGGATCATTGTCATTTTCCTGGTGTTGGTATTTATACTGTAATTATGCAAGATGTTATCATAGGGGAAAACTAAGTGAATGCCTCTCAGAACCTCCCTCAATATATTTTTGTAACTTTCTGTGAATCTGCAATTATTTCAAAATTCAAGGTTTTTTAATGTATTTATTTATTTATTTTGAGAGACAGAGAGAGGGGGGGAGGGAGGGGGAGAGGGAGAGGGATAGAGAATCCCAAGCATGCTCTACGCTGTTAGTTCAGAGCCCAATGCAGGGCTCGAACCCACGAACCACACAAGATCATGACCTGAGCTGAAATCAAGAGCTGGACGCTTAACTTACTGAGCCACCCAGGTGCCCCCCAATGTTTCTTTTTAAGTAGGCAAAAAACCTGAGTAGACACCTCACCAAAAAAGATATACAGATGGTTAAAAAGCACATAAAAAGATACTCAACAGCAATAGTCCTTAGGGAAGTAAAAAATAAAACCATAAGGAAATACTACTACACACCTATTAGAATGCCTAAAATTAAAATGACTGATGATACCAAATGTTATAGTGAGGATGTGTAAATGTGCATTTCCACTAAGAGGAATGTAAAATGACACATCCACTTTGGAAAACAGTCTGGCAGTTTCTCATAAAGTTAAACTTAAATCTATCATATGATCCAACTATTCTGGTCCTAGGTATTTATCCAAAAATAAAAGAAATTTGTGTTCACATAAATACTGATACATGAATGTTCACAGCAACTTTATTTGTAATAGCCAATATTTGGAAACAATCCAAAAGTACATCAAAAGGTGAATGGATAAACAAACTGTGGTATATGCACATACAATGGAATTACTTTCCAATAAAAATGACCTACTGATACACTCTTTAATATGAAAGAATCTCAAAATAACAATGCCCAATAAAAGAAGTCAGACCAAGAAAATAAGAACCTACTGCATGATTTCATTTACATGTTTTCTAAGGTGGATTCAGTGGTTATCTGGGAAAAGAGGAAAGGTGAGTTGGAGAGAATGACCACTAGTGGGACACAAGGAATGTGGGAAAAGTTTCATAGATACACGTGTCAAAACTTATCAGATTGTACAATTTAAATAAGTACTATTTATTACAGGAGATCAGAATATACCACCTCAAATATGCCACTTTGGCATAACGATTATTTGAGCTGAAGGCAATTAAAAAACACCAGACACAGGAACAACTCTACCCTCTCCCTTTCTACCTGAAAGTAGAGCATAAATTTTCCTTCACAGAGGTGACATAAATTTCCATTTGTAAGTGTTCCTCCTCTTCAGTACCAGGAAGAGAAGTACTCTTATCTGCTTAACAAATCTAACTAAACAACCTTTATTTATCATACATTTCCTAATTGCCTTCCCACAACTAACACCACCACCTTCAGAACCCAAACCCCCTTTTTACTGTCTAGTCTCTTCTCCACAATTTATCACCCTGGTAAAACGGTACATAAGCCTCATGGATTTTTCATAATGCCTACCACATTTTATTAAATGATATCACCTTTCCTTACCCCGACTTCCAAATCTGCTTCTTTCCCTACAATCGACCTGAACTAGAAAAGCAGAAATGATTGTAGCCTTCTTCTCCTTATCAACAGATGCCAAGTCCTATTAATTTCTTTCCCCTAAATCTAATCTTATTCCCACCCTGCCATCTCTACTCCTTTGCCTTTACTATTTCTCAAATACATTCGTTGCCCCCATCTACCCCACTGCCTCAATTCCTGCCTTAATCCATGATCCAATGTAGCCTAGTGATCTAAGCCACAGATTTGGCATTTCTACCCAGCTTCAAATCCTTCAATGGCTCCCTGCTATTTTCATTCTAATATCCAAACTCCTCATTATGGCATAATAGGCCCTCCTTCTCAGACCAAATCTGGATACTAAAGCCTGATCTTCAATCTTTCCAAATTAAGGGACTCTCTCTCTAACTTGGGTCTCTGGATCTAGTCATCAATGAACGTGAAATATACTTCCTCCTTTATTTATCTAGAAAACTCATTCTACTGGATGTAGCTCAATGTAACCTCTTCTATGACCTCTCAAAGTTAAGCTGTCATTTATGCTTTGAAAGGGCCTTCTCTGTACCTGTATTATACAGACACTGCTGTTTATTTACATGTCCGCCGCAATAAACTGAACCATATTCACACATAGTATTGATATAATAAATTTTATTAAGAGAGACTGAATGATTTTGTACATTTACTCAGCTAATGGTCTTAAGGCCCCCTCCCTCTCAGTTACTCTAAAATTTTATGTAATGTTCCTGTCTGGTTTCTACTTTCTCTTCCCAATGCACATCATTCTATTTTACCACATTAACAAATTGCTAGGTTCCTTTCAGACTAGTCTTAACCTACGAAATGTTGAAAATCAGAACTGATTTAACTAGGTGACTTTGTCTTTATGTTTCTATGTGTCCACAGAGCCACTTGATTCCACTGAATCATAAAAGGAACATGAATTTGCTGTCCCACATATTCCACTTACCAGACATGAAGCCACCAAAACCTATTAGCCATACCTCATTCTGTCTTTCTCTGCATTTATAGGAGTTTCCATGTCCACCCCAAGAACTTTAACAAAGCAAGAAAAAAGCACGTGCCAGAAAAAGTAACTGCAGAGTAAAAGTGATATTTATATTTTAAAGTTCTTCAACTGCTAGGGGCACCTGGGTGGCTCAGTCAGTTGAGCATCCAACTTCAGCTCAGGTCATGGTCTCACCATTAGAGGGTTCGAGCCCCACATCAGGCTCTATGCTGACAGCTCAGAGCCTGAAGCCTGCTTTGGATTCTCTCTCTCTCTCTCTCTCTCTCTGTCCCTCCCCTAGCTTGTGACTGCTCGCTCGCTCGCTCTCTCTCACAAAAATAAATAAACATCGGGGCACCTGGGTGGCTGAGTCGGTTAAGTGACCAACTTCAACTCAGGTCATGATCTCACGGTTCATGAGTTCAAGCCCCGCATTGGGCTCTGTGCTGACAGCTCAGAGCCTGGAGCCTGCTTCGGATTCTGTGTCTTCTCTCTCTGTCCCTCCCCTGCTCACACTCTGTCTCTCTCTCAAAAATAAACATTAAAAAAAACCTAAAAATAAATAAACATTTAAAATAATAGACAGATAGATAAAAGTTCCTCAACTGCTAACAAACTGTGGACAGTAAGTGCAAAGGATTTTTGGTTGATCCTCATTTCCCCCTCCATTTCCCCCTCCTCCCTAATATATATTCTTCCATGTATTCACTCCTCTCTCATGTGCTTCAGGGAAAGTCACCCAGGCCAAGGGATAGTCCTGGTTGGCTAAGAATAATTCCCTCAGTCTTTACCAGTGACTAATTTAGGAAAGGGAATGTAACCCAATTTTGGTCAATGAAATGAGAGGTTAAGTTTGCTGTAGGCTTCTGGAACAGTCCTTCCTCACTCTTGAAAAGATTCCATGTGTTTGTGTCTGTTTCCATCCCCCTACCAAATATATTTTGTTCATGTGTAAACTGGAACACTTAAAGTATTACTATTTCATTCAAATAGTGATCAAATGATAAAAGTCAATGAAGTTTCGAAACAGTGATCAGTCAACATTTATTAGGTAATATAACAAAAAGACTTTCATGCCTTTGCTCTGAAAAGTAGAGTTCTGGTAAAGCTCAAAGACAACTGAGTGTGTGTAAAAATAAATAGGTAGTAGACAAAAAAGAAGCCCAAAAGGCAGTGCTGATCTTGAGAGATAAGAGTAAGTGACAAATGGGAAACTGACTAAAATATCAAGGAAAAATTGTGAATCAGTGTTAGTAGCTATATATATATATATATATGTGTGTGTGTGTGTGTGTGTATATATATATGTGTGTGTATATATATATATACACACACACACACATATATCAGTTTTATCTGAGTTCTAAATTCAACCAAAGAAATAAATAATATGTATGTATCTTCTGGAACACATGAAAGCCAAATGCTAACTTACAACAAACAAAAACAAAAAACTGCCCTGGGACGCCTGGGTTGCTTAGTTGGTTAAGCATCAGACTTTAGCTCAGGTCATGATCTCACTGTTCATGGGCTGGAGACTCACGTCGGGCTCTGTGCTGACAGCTCTGAGCCTAAAGCCTGCCTCGGATTCTGTGTCTCCTTCGTTCTCTGCCCCTCCCCCACTCACGCTCTATCTCTTTCTCAAAAATAAATTAAAATTTCTTTTTAATTTAAAAAACAAAAATAAATAAATAAAAACTGCCCTAACTAGTAATTTCACATTTTTTAAATTCTGAACTTTTTTCCCTTATTTAGGTTTAGAGCAACTTTGATGACTAATCGAAAAACACTTTAAATCTTAAATCATAAGTGCAAAATAGCCTGCAAAGGTCACAAATCAGACCCTAATCAGGACAGTACAGGAGGGAGTTGCCAAAGAGAATGGCCAAATCCTCATTACTGAAAACCTAGAACAACAAGACCTCTTGACCTCCACATCCACAAAGAAGCAAAGAAAAGAAGCCTAACAACTAAGTTTGGTCCTAACTGTACGGTACCTTCCACTGATCTGACTGTAATACTATACCATTTTTCTAGAGCAAGCAAGAGCAGGAACATCATCTCTCAAGCAGCCATTTTGAGCCAAAAGCAGAAAATCTAGTCACAAAAATACATATGCAATTTGTAAACCCTGGCTCATCATGAGTCTTGGTTTCAGCAAACGAAAAACTGAGGATTTCTGTACTTCAACTTTCTGAGAGGTGAAAGGCATAGGAGAAAGAGCCTAAGTAAACAACAACAACAATAGGGTTCAAATGCCAAATCTTCCACTCTCTAGACGGTCAAATCTGACATTTCTGTTTTCTCAGGTATAAAACAGAAGTAACACCTACCTCTACAGATTACGTGAGACTTAGAGATAATGTACATAAAAATACCTTGCACATAACAGGTATTCAATTAAATTATCTACCTAATAGAACACAAACAAAAACAGAAGTTACCAAAATGATCAAAATTATAAGCTGTGCAAAAGCAACTCTATAATTTTCTGGCAGAAATCAAGCAATTTACTAGAGAAGAATGAAGGAGTAGAAGTCAGGTGCTCAGACCTTCCTTTTAGAAACTGTTTAAATGACCTTGGGCAAGTAAATTTGAACCTCAGTTTCCTCTCTTATAAAATGAAAGGACTGAATTAGCCTAAAACTATTCTGTGCTTTTAAGCAATGTCATACAACCAGCAAAAAAATGAATCTAGAACCTAGACCTAGCTCAGCACTACCTCAAAATAACGTTTCTAGAGTGATTCACAAAAGAGAAAGGCATGCGGATGGCAGAGGCAGTTCCAATAAACGGGTGAAGGGAAAGGTTTCAAGCTGGGACTGAAAAGAGATGAATACAATTAAAGATGATAAACTTATTATTAACATTCAGAGTGAGGGATATAAAACAGAGCAAAATGAGAAAGACCAATGTGGAGGCAGGTTATAGATGCAAGGAGTAGCAATCAAAGATGCCCTTAGCATCTAAGTAATTTTCAAAAATGATTTTGGGGGAATAAGATATGAAGACAAAATTTCATAATCCAAACACCCAAGATTTGAGTCTGGCCAGAGAACAGAGAAAAAGGGGAAGATATAACTCATTTTCAGAGAGTGGCAAACTTTAGAAACCAAGGATCCCAATAATAAAAGATGGTAAGAAATTAATTCAAAAAAAATTTTTAATTAAAGAGCTACAGACATAAGGAAATATGGCCTGAGTAAAAAGAACATCTGCAGGACCTAACAGTTTTAATATAATCAGTGCGATATAACCATTTCCTAGAGCTCTGTTTTTTAAACTGAAGGTTTGAACAATTTTTTAATATAATGAAAAAGAAAACATCAGAGTCATGTCAGAGAACAGAAGTAAATGCTGCTTTATCCAAAACTTCAATCTCAGTTTTCTGTGTATAAATATGCTTGTGCTAGGTTGAAATACAAAATGTATTTCTTTTTTTTTTTTTTATGTTTATTTATTTTTGAGACAGCATGCACATTCCCAAGTGTAATGTAAGCAGGAAAGGGGCAAAGAAAGAGGAAGACAGAATTTCAAACAGGCTCCACACTGTCAGCACAGAGCCCAGATGCAGGGCTCTATCCTACAAACCAGGAGATCATGATGTGAGCGGAAATCAAGACCTGGACACTTGAGCCACCAACGCAACTGGAAACATAAAATATATTTCTTTTTTTTTTAATGTTTTATTTATCTCTAGGAGAGAGAGAGAGACAGCGTGAGCAGGGGAGGGTCAGAGAGAGAGGAAGTCACAGACTGGAACAGGCTCCAGGCTCTGAGCTGGCAGTCAGCACAGAGCCCGACGCGGGGCTCGAACCCACGAACCGCGAGATCATGACCTAAGCGAAAGTCGGACGCTTAACCGACTAAGCCACCCAGGCGCCCCAATATATTTCTTAATCTGCATCATAGTTTAAAAAGTTTCAGAACTATGTATCATGGAAGTTTTCAAACATAAAGTAGAGACTATAGCATAGTAAGCTATGCTCATATATCATTTAACTTCAACAATTTCTGAACATCATTTTTACTGAACAGCCTTTACTGAAAGGTGAAAACTATCAAGAATTAGTAGATGTAATATCAAACTTCCTTGAAACCCTTAAGTTGCAATAAAAAATTAAAAAGCGATATTTAGATGAAACTTTTGATATTTTCCCCAAAGGGTGTCCTTTTATAAAGGACAAATTTAATACTTCTATTCCTTTCGTACTCAATATGATCTCACAAATGGCAAGATGTAAGATATAAATTTGAGACCCTGTTTGCTCTGAAATGTTCACAAATCAAAAGATTTTATATGTCAATTATTTTTGTGAGTTAATCTCTACTAATTTTATAGTAGGCTTAAAAATCTAGTCTTAAAATTTGAAGACCAAGTTCTCTAGTTTAATTTCATCATAAATCCAAAGGAAAATGACAATACTTAATAAATATTAGACTGATGAATATAAGCAATATGATCAAACATTGACATTTTTAAAAATTATTTCAAGCCCTTAAATTACCAAACAATAAGTGGATTTTTCTGACCCTACAGTTAGAAAGTATTTTAAAAATTAAAAAATACCGACTTAAGGGGTGCCTGGGTGGCTTAGTCAGGTGGGCAGCCAACTATGGCTCAAATCCTGATCTCACAGCTTGTGGATTCAATCCCCACATCAGACTCTGTGCTGACAGCGTGGAGCTGGAAGCCTGCTTCAGATTCTGTGCCTCCCTCTCTCTCTATACCTCTTCCGCTCACACACACTCTCTTTCTCAAAAAATAAATAAAAACACTAAAAACTTTTTTTTTAAATACTGACTTAAAAGCATACCATAAGATCAGTTCACTTCCTATTTATGTATACTAACTTCACCATCCTACCAATACTAATTAAAGAGGGAACTAAGTTCTGTAAATCAGATATACCGCACTAATTTTTATACTGTTTGTTAAACCAATTTTTTAAAAAAATTTACATGCAACAGAAAATCTTATTAACTTCACAATGCTATTTTAAAACATTTTTCCTGGGGTGTCTGGGTGGCACAGTCGGTTAAGTGTCCAATCCCTGATCTCAGCTCAGGTCATGATCTCATGGTTCTTGAGTTCAAACCCCACATCCATCTGTGGTGATGGCGCATAGTTTGCTTGGGATTCTGTCTCTCCTTCTCTCTGCACTTCCCCTGCTTGTGAACGCCCATTCTCTCTCTCTCAAAATAAATAAACTAAAACAAAACAAAACATTTTTCCTATCCTAATCTAGCACTTTAAAGAACTTGAAGAGCTTTTGAATGTCATTTTTTAAACTTTCTATTATAGAAATTTTAAAATATACACAAAAATACAAAGACTATTACAACAAACTCCCATATGCCCATCATCTAGCTTCAACAATTTTTTTTATTAGATATTTTGGTAACCTCTACACCCAATGTGGGGCTTGAACTCACAACCCAAAGGTCAAGAGTCAAATGCTCTTCTGACTGAGCCAGCCAGGTACCCCTAGCTTCAGCACAACTTTTGAATGTCACTTTTTTCCTGTCATTTTTATTTAACAACTTTTTTTACTTCAAAGCAATATTGAAAAATATTTACATTTAAGTACAACTCACAAACTGTCCATTAAAGTTTGTGACATAAGGAAATACCTTGATTACCTTAATGGAAAAAATGCTTTCAGAAATATTTTTCAGGGGCACATGGGTGGCTTGTCAGTTAAGTGTCCAACTCTTGATTTTGGCTCCGATCATGGTTTATGGTATGGAGCCCCGAGTCAAAATCTGCACTGACAGCCTGCAGCCTGCTTGGGATTCATTCTCTCTCTCTCTCTGTCTCTCTCTCTCTGTCTCTCTCTCTCTGCCCCTCCTCAAAATAAATAAATAAAAATTATAAAAAGTAAACAAGCATATAAAAAGAAATTTTTCAATGATATAAATTAACATCACTGAAAAAAATTATTAATATTAATTTCAAAGCTACAATCCTAATTTCTAATGAAAATAAATACCAAAGCTGATAAAAATTTAATGCAAATTTAGGATTATAAAATTTATAATTTAGAAATATAAAATTATTTTAAGATACTAAAAACATATCTTTAAAAAACATATTTTAAAAAATTTAAACTCTCACCTGCTTTTGTAATGTAAGACATACTGAAACTTTACATTTTGTAGGAAAATGGAGCTTCAAAGTTACATCTCCAGTGTACCTGGGATTTTCTAGCTTTCACAGACATGTAGTTAGTTCCCTTCCACACAGGAATACCAACATGATAGCTAGAGCTGTCCCAATGATTAAATTTCAGCTAGCAATTCAAAAAAAGTTCACAGACCAAACTGTTTACTTTCATAAGTTTTTTTAAGTTTGTTTATTTATTTTGAGAGAAAGAGAGAGAGCAAGCAAGTGTGGGAGGGAGAGAGGGGGAGAGAGAAAATTATAAGCAGCCTTTACACTACACTGTCAGCACAGAGCCCAATGTGGGGCTTGAACTCACCAAGTGTGAGGTCATAACCTGAGCCAAAACCAAGAGTTGGATGCTGAACTGACTGAGCCACCCAGGCACCCCTAAACCACACTACTTAAATCTTTCAGGTCCAGTTGTTCTTCTCTCCTAAAGTCTACCAAGCAGGTGAGATTCATGCAATATAATTATATAAACATTACCAGAAATGCTAAAATATATCCAGATCCACACTATGTTTGAGTTAAACGAATGGCACTTAAAAAGGCTTACTTAACTCCTGATTGTGGCTCTCCTAAGCCTCCATGAACAAACTCACTCCTCTTAAATTCCACTGTTACTTGAACCTCATATGGCATGCCTGGGCAAATTTGAGGACTTGGATTTTGTTTTAGAAGCCAGGCTTACTGCCAAGTCGGTTGTGTCTACTCCCCTGACCCACCAGGACAGCTTTAGACAACACCTCCCTTATTTATGTTACTGCTGTGAGCAAACTACAGCTTACTTTCGAATGAGGCTTAACCTACTCAGGTTTCCTATCTCTTAAGAGTAATGCGACTGACCTCACGGTATTATGGCTTTCTCAACCCCACCTCTTATTTAAAATAAAACATCTCCATACTGAATCATCAACTACTCAATACTAATGATAAGGAAAGTAAAGGACACATTAAACTTCATAATCAGTAACACAACTGCGTATTTTCTCTTAATAGGTTTCCATTTTTATGTATCAGTATTTTATTACTTTTTCTAAAAAAAAAAAACAAATTTCATATATCTTACCAAAAATGTCCCTATGATCACACCTCATTGATAAAGTAAATAAAGCGCAAAACTCAAAAGTGGGACTTGGGATTTGCCCTCAATAAAAATACATACAATTACTGGCAAAGTTTACTGGCTGCCCCAGAAAAGGTGAGTGATAATAAGGTGATTCTACAATTTACCCTAAATTACTACCTTAAATGACTTTATATGCTTAAGTTACAGGCCTTACAAAACTCCCACAATTTCTCGACCATGTAGGTAATACTCAAATTTTAATTTTTATATCATGTAACAGAACTACTACAGTATTACCTCTATGAATAGTTTAGAATATATGCCAAAATATCCCTATTATATTGGCAAGTGGAAAAAACTAAGAAAGTACAGGTCTAGGAATGCTCCTCCACTTCTGAAGTTTCAACACAACACATGATACTGAAATTTTTTTTCTTCAAATTTCCCCATATTCACTAAACTACATTTACTCATTAACCTCCATCACAACATTCTGCTAATGTCCCTTTATCTACCTTTACCAGGGAAAGTGTCAAAGAAACAGAATATTAAGTTATTCTTCGAACTGAAATGCTGAAATGTTTATCAGTGACTCAATCACCAAATACATGTCCTCACTTCCATTCAAGACTAAAGAGAAAGCTGACCTATGGTATGAAAGTAAGGCTCAGCGGTAATCATCTCCTCTATACACTACCTAATGTGCTGTACAAACATACCATTAAATTTCTACAGGAAACCATAGAAGTAACTTCCCTTTTTTCATACTGATTTAAATACCCAATTATACTTAGTATGGTTAGCAAATCAACCAACTTTCACACCATACTGAGTAACAATTTGATTCAAGACACTAGAAAAACATAAAAGCTAGTGACCTTCAGTACTTTTATTTAGTAAGATATGAGAAATGAGGTTAACAAAAAGAATTACAGAAGCTAAAATAAAAATGTCTAAGACAAATATTTCAACTTACCTAAGTAAGGTTTAAATAACTGGATCTCCTATCTGCGCCTATTCTCTCTCAGTGTTTTAGGTTAGCATAGGGAAAAGGATCTAGGAAAGAAGAGGAAATTAAAAACTACCCTATCATCAGGGTGTATCTGTATGTGTATGCGTGTGTGCGTGCACGCGTGTGCACTCACACTAAAAAATGTTAATTACCAGCACTTACTGAGTACTACTGGACCAAGAGCTGTGCTAAGAGCTTTAAATACATTATCTCATTTAACATGGATAAAACAAAACCAAAAATTATCAACAGGGGTGGCTGGATAGCTCAGTCAGTTAAGTGGATGACTTTAGTTCAGGTCACGATCTTGCATTGCAGTTCCTGTCAAGCCCTGTGTCAGGCTATGTGCTGACAGCTCAGAGCCTGGAGCCGGCTTCAGATTCTGAGTCTCCCTCTCACTCTACCCCTCAGCCCACTCATGCTCTGTCTCACTCAAAAATAAACACTAAAAAAAAAAAAAAAGAAACAATCGAGGAAAAGTTTCTCAACTTTATATAGGAAAAAGTTGTGTACTGAAGTGCTATCTGATGAAATTATCCTAAGGTAAATGTCTTATAAAAATACATATCGTTATCTCCGATATTTCTCCCCTCTTAAAAAAGCAACAGTAGGAAAGATTATGCAGTCAGTATATAGCACACACTTGTCCCAGTGACTCTCATTCAGGACTACAGGGTCAATATTTAACAAAGAACAGACCCTAGAATGAAACTATGAATTTGATAAGATTATGACATCAAACTAAATTAGCAATATACAATCAGTACCCTCAAAGCATCAGAGACTGCCCTTTATAATGGTAAATAATGTTAGTGAAATACATGAAACACTTATCAATTTAAAATTCTCTATTTACTACTGAAGTATATCTTCATTTTGAAGCTAGGTTATTAAGAGAAAATTTAAATAAAACAGTCTGATTCATTTATATATATTTTTTAATGCTTATTTTTGAGAGAGAGAGACACAGAGCACACTAGTGGGGGACGGGCAGAGAGAGAGGGAGACAAAAATCTGAAGCAGGAGGGGCGCCTGGGTGGCTTAGTCGGTTAAGCGTCCGACTTTCGCTTAGGTCATGATCTCGCAGTTCGTGGGTTCGAGCCCCGCGTCGGGCTCTGTGCTGACTGCTGGCTCAGAGCCTGGAGCCTGTTTCAATCTGTGACTCCCTCTCTCTCTGACCCTCCCCTGCTCATGCTGTCTCTCTCTCTCTCCTAAAAATAAATAAAACATTAAAAAAAAAATTAAAAAAAAAAAAAAATCTGAAGCAGGAGCCAGGCTCAGCTGTCAGCACAGAGCCCAATGTGGGGGCTTGAACACACAAACGGTGAGATCATGACCTGAGTCTAAGTCGGATACTTACTGACTGAACCGACCAGTTGCCCCTGATTAATTTTTAATTGGAAAAATTAAAACTAGCACTGTCCTCATATTTAAAAAGAGAGAGAGAGAAAGAGAGAGAAAGGCTAAGGACCCCAGGGTCTTAAATTTTCTTTAACAGAAAAAACTCAAAACACTTAAATAAGCAATAATTTTAAAAAGTCAGTCATAAGGGGAGCCTGGGTGGCTAAATAGGTTAAGCGTCCAACTTCAGCTCTGGTCATAATCTCACGGTTTGTGGGGTGGAGCCCCAGATCGGGCTCATTGCTGTTAGCGTGGAGCCAGCTTTGGATCCTCTCTCTCCTCTCTCTGCCTCTCTCTCTCAAAAATAAACAAGCATTTTTAAAAAGTCAATCATAAATGTATCCAACATTATCAAGTATCCAATCATCTAATTTGTACTTTTAATAAGCTTGCTCTTAGGACATTTACTAATTCAGCCCCTTAGCTTGTCCTCAGTTCCAGTCCATTATCCCCTCCTCCAAATACTTTGCAATATTCTGTAATGAAATATAGAGATGATATAAGTTCTCTCATACCACCCTCAGAGAGATAGGAAACTTGCTGCCTAAAATTACAGAGATCTACTGTCTTATGGAATTGACCGATAAAAGCCAAAGAATTGAAACAAGTCTCATTAACTTCGTCTACCGCAAAAAAAAAAGTGAGCAATGACTCAAAACGTAAGCAGTATTCATTAATTTACCAAATACTGAGTGCCCAATTATGTTAAAGGCACTATGCTAGGCACCAATCATACAACTATAACAAAATACAGACACTATCCCTGCCTTCATGGAACTTTCAATCCAGTAATGAAAAGAATCCAAAAACAAGTAAACACACTGATACAACCGATCTGAACTGATCTGAAGTCTACCAAGCAATTTTATTCTTATGGCCCATATTACTGCATATTATCATCCTAAAAGCATGTCAGTTAATCCACTTAGTTCCTTCAAACTACACACTCTAACTGTGCTTATTAAAATGAAAACGAGGGAAACCTCGGTGGCTCAGTCGCCTAAGCAACTGACTCTTGATTTCAGCTCAGGTCATGATCTCATGGTTCATAAGTTCCAGTCCCGCGTCTCCCCACTGCCAGTGCAGAGCCTGCTTGGGAGTGTCTCTGCCTCTCTCTGTCTCTCTGTCTCTCTCTGTCCCTCCACTCTCCCCGTCCACCCTCCCCCTTTCTAAAGATAAAGAAGTAAACTAAGGATAAATTTTAAAAAATAAAAAACAATGTAAACTAACTTTGCAAACAAGTAATTTTGAATAAACAAAGCATCTTTCTCAGCAGAATTTTTAAATTAGCTGCTACATGTTCAAAGTAACTGAAGGGTCAGGATAACAGAAGGTAACAGCCCAAATGTCCATCAATGGATAAATGGATAAATTGGGGTATATGTAAAATAGAGTATTCAGTCATAAAAAGGAATAAAGTACTGTATTCTACAACATGGGTGAACCAGGAAATAGTATGCTAAGTGAAAGAAGCCAGATACAAAAGCCCGCATTTGTATGATTCCACTTACATGAAATATCCAGAATTGGTAAATCCATACAAACAAATCCCATATTAGGGACTGGGAGGTCAGGGACTAGGAGGGGACAAGGGAGAATGAGGAGCAACTACTTAAATAGGTTTGGGATTTCCTTCTGGAGTGATGAAAATGTTTTGGAACCTGATAGAAGTGGTTGCACAATACTATCAGTGCACTAAATGCCACTGAATTGCTCACTTTAAAATGGTTATGTCATGTGTATTTCATCTTAATTTGGAGAAAAAAAAAAGCAACTTTAAAACAGCTACCACAATATTTTAAAGCAGACTTTTTGTCAAATAAAACTATTCAAGTTTAAATTTGGGAATTTCAGTTACAAATCAAGTTTCAAACCTTAACACTTATTAGACTCATTTTAATACCAAAATTGTTTGGAGAGTCTTATGGCACAAGTAATTTCTTAAAAAGCTGTTTTCATAGCTTTCAAATGCTGTCCAATATTTTGGATGTACATACAACCCCTACTTACATGAGGATACTACTTTATTGATCATGAATTTGGTATATAGCATGCTCTAATCATATCTGTCCTCAGTAAAGTTTGCAGACATCAACTATTTATCTTCTTATAATAAAAATACTCGTTAAAACAAGTTGTTTTTACTTTGTCAAATCCCAATAATCTAAACACATAATTCAGTGCCACTCTCTCCACACGTCACTTTTCCAATTTCTACCTACGTTATAACACACCACCATTCAGTCTGCCTGAGAGCAGAATTATTTGGGTTACGTGTCCCTCTCCCATTTCCCAAGCTCCTTGAGGGGCTTCAGTCCTTTTTTGCACCCATCATAACACTACAAATTACCTAACAGTATCTTCAACATAAAAGGTGCTCAAATAATGTCAGTGGAGTTGAAATAAATGTATTTTGTTGAAATTAATTATGCTGACAAAGACAACTTATAAAGACTTAAAAGGACTGATAAAACTGTTCAGAGAATCCTTAAACCTCACGTTCAGGTTATGTTTTTCATTCCATCTCTACAGAACATCTGTCTGTTGAACATCAATATGATCATGAAGTAATTCAACTAATACCCATAAAGAATAAATAAGGGTTAGTCTTATCCACCTCTCTTTTGAAGTTTGCCTACATGTGCAATAGGGAAACTGAACTTAATTAACAACAGTATTCCAAACCAGGTCACAGGAGAGCTCTAAGTCCCCAGCCATCCTGTTTCTATTTCCTGATTGGTCTGACCTCCAAGCATTATGGTGCCCAACCTTCCCAATTCACGATCTCCTTTAAAACATCTTCTGAGGTGGGCTTTTAATTAAAATAAAAACTGACTCCCAGAACTTTCTAGAATTATGAACAGGGCACCCCCCTTTTCTTAGTCTTCCAAAACACTTTGCTCAGGAAATACAGTTTTCAGAAAAGACCCGTTATAGTTACACTTCGAATTAAATGTGGGCCATAAACTTGCCCAAGTGCTAATACGACGGCATTACTCTCTTAAGTAGATTTAAACAGACATGAACACGATTTTCAGAGAACTCCTACAGCTCAAGAATGTGCATCTTTCAAGCAAAAAGTGTTAAAAACCTAGGATAGATGAAAAGTCAAGTGCGCTTACACTTCACAGGAACAGCTTTTTCTCCGCACCACTCTGGCAAAGCAGCGACAACCAGACGCCACTTGGGCAGCGGCCCCGACCCTCGGCCTCCAAACCGCAGGCGTCCACTGGCCACAGGCGTCCCAGAGTCGAGTTCCCCACTACTTCGTTTCCAGCCAAGCCCGCGGCCACTTCCACGTCGCTGCGACCCACACGCCTCTTCAAGCGAATTAAATCCGCTCTTCACTCACCGTACGCACAAACACACACACACACACACACACAGCCACTCTTTGCTCTTCGCTCATCGCGCGCACGCGCGCGCACACACACACACACACACACACACACGGTATTACTAAACCCCGGACAGCCAAGCCACCAGGGAAGGGGCGAGCTCTTGCGAACGAGGAAAGGAGACGCTCCTCCGTCCGGCCCGGCACCCACCTGCAGGCCGCGAGCCCGAGGGCGGCGGCGCAGGCGCCCCGTCCTCGCCAAAGACGAGTTTGAAGTCGAGCTCGTCGTGGGCGCCACAGTTTGCAGTAGTCATCGGCGTGGCCCAGGGTGCTGCGGCTCCTCCTCTGGCGGCGGCGGCGGCAACGGAGGCGGCGGCGGCGACGGCAGCTCCTCAGCGCCGCTTCATGCCCGGCCGCTCGGGCCAGGAGGTCGCGGCTCTGCAGCAAAGTTTCAGGGCGAAGACCGTGACACCGAGCGTTCCGTTCCGAACTTGAAATCGGGCCGCGCGCCGAGCCGCACCAGGAGCCGCCGCCACAGCCAGTCTCTGGTGCCTAAGCCGCCACGGTCGCCTTAGCCGATATTCCCCGCCCCCCAACAGCCGCCGCAGCCAGCGCGCTGCCGCGCAGAGCTTCACGCCTAACCCCGCCCCCTACCGCGCGCCCATCGGAGCATGCTGCCCATAGGCCACTGGCGCCCCGGCTAGCCCAATGGCTCCGCCCCCTCACCGGCCTACCGCGTGATTCCCTCTCCGGGAGAAGGAAGTCACGTGCATAAGGAGGGCTGGATAATCCCAGCCTCTCTCGGGAGTTGTAGTTCGGCTGCTATTCTTTCTTCAACTTCTAAACCAGGGCCCTACATCCGCGTGTGAGGCGGATAGCCCTGTATTATTGGATTGAATGCAATCCAATCCACCCGCCAATCGAAGATCTCTTTCCTTATTGGGCAGAGCTCACGTCGAGTGGGGTTATGGCTTCGGTAATGGTCGGCTGAAACGTTACTCTAATGGCTGGATTTGGGGAAGGTGTCAGGGCCCCAGAGGGTTACGTAAACGCCACTCACACTCTGATATTGCCACCCCAACCCTAATGGCGGTGTCTGGGAAAGGGCGAGGCTGGCTGAACCTCCAGCTAAATTGGGGCGGAGTCGGAGACCTGCGCAGCTCCTCAACGATGCAGATCCGCCCCTTCGGGGCGGGGCCCGCGCCGTGTAGCTGCGCCTTTGTCCCTTCTGCTCGCGGGCAACTTCTCCCCGGAGGACAACTGGCGCGTTCGAGGACTCGGCAGAGCCCATGGGCAAAGTCTGCTCGTTGCTGTAAGCCGAAGCCGACTGAACCAGAAAACCTGTCGTGAACTCGGAATGCTCAAGGGCTTGGAGACCTCAGCATCCCGGTGCACCTTCGTGAAAGGAAAGCCCGATACCCAAACTGAGTGGTTTGTAAGAGGAGCGGAAGTGACACTGTCTGAAGAACTGTTTTTCGCTCTCGGTTTCTCTCCAGCTGGCCTGTCTTCCCTTGAGAACCCAAGACGCCTCCCCCTGGGCCTGGGGTGGAGGCTGTGCCAGGGGACGCTGAGCCTGGCTTGTTTACTTAGGACTCCTCCAAGAGGCAGGGTGGACCAAGAGCTCGGGAACTGGGAGAAGCAGTGGTGACCTACTTCCCTAGCTCCAGGCCCCACAGGGCATAGTATCTCTAGAAGCATGTTGCCTTAGGAACTCAGGGCACTAGGTCTCAGGGGCTTGGGTGCAGGTGCAAAGGCTCAGGCGCTCTCCCACAAAAAGGAGAAGAGGGCGAAGTGGAGTGCTTTGCAGGAAGATTTCAATGGACCAATACCTGAGCTACCAGGGAGCCCTTAGAGAAGGCCTAACTAGGCCTCAAGTCTGGAGGACAGGTAATGTCCAAAGTAGATAAGATGTTCATCTTGGATTGGTTCATCCCCGAGGTCAGAAAACTTCCTGCCCAGTGCTCTGTACCCATACCTGTGTTGAACCTAGGGAACCAGAGATAAATTAGTCTCCCTTCAGGGGAGGAGAGGACAGCAAATCTATCATCACTGTGCAAAGAGATCAGGCCTGTGCCAGGATCTCCAAGAAGGTTCATAATCCTCCCTCCCTCCCCCCAGGGTTACAGGGCCTCCACAGGACTAAGTAGGAATTGGAAAGATGGCCAAGAAGTGAGGAAGATGGTTCCAGGCAGAGAACAGATTTCCAAAAACTTAGAAATCAGAAAGTACTTGCAGTGAGCAGAAGCCAAAGATAAGGCCAGATGAATGGGCAGAGTGCTGCAGGCCACTACAAACTACCTAGATTTTATCCTGAGGGAAACAGGGAGCCATAGAAGGATTTAGAGCAAGGAATTTAACATACACAGAATTTTGGATGAATTACTAAAATGGACTGGGGGAGGGTGAAGTTAGGGGTAGAAGAAAATAACAAGAAGAGGGAGAAAATGGTGTTGTGCCCTCCTAATGAGCAACTTCAGGATGTGTTGTCCACCCCCCCCAACTTCCCCCCAACATACTTTCCAAGTTACTTATCATCTGGATTGATCTTTATCATAAAGATTAATTAATTAATTAATTAATTAATTTTAAAAATGGATCTTTATCTAGCCCCTCTGTCCTCCAACCAGGGACTCAGCTAACCAGGCCACAAAGAATGCAAGAGGGAGACCCTGGACTTACCAGCCCTACCACTGGGAAGGGACCACAGAAGCTGGAGATGGCTTGAAAAATTCACCAATTCACCAAATGCATCCATCTGTGTGTCTGTGTTATTCATCTACATTCCCAGCCACTGTGTACCTGGAGAACACTTAGAAGGGGTCATTTCTTGGGAAGGCTTATGGTCTGGAGAAAACAGAACTCTAGATTGATAAGGGCTAGAGCATCAGTAGGCACTGACTGCAGGAAGAGTGTCACCATCTTTGTATGAAAATTAGCAATGGCTTAGAGCTCTTCAGCCTTGGACAGAAGCCTGCTCCCACTCACACATACCAATACATGAACTCTCTCCATTCCTTTTCCTCAGCCAGCTCAAAAGCTCTCTTAGATGGTAGGAGGTCATCTGACCTACCTCCAGCCTTCTGAGAGCACTGTGAACCAGGAGGCCAGGGGACCAGAGCAATAGACAGGACTCGTGACTGGTGGACAAGGACTGTGGAGATCGCTATATATCCCCTTCTCCCTCCTCCATGAAGTCCAGCCAGATCTGAGATTTAGGAAAAGCCATTACTTTCATCAGCTGCCATAGGCCTGGCCCTGAACCCCACTGTTGAAGTCTCTCCTGTGGCCTCTGAGCCATGGCACAGCTTAGTCCAAAACAGCCCAGCCCAGCCCCTTTTGTTAGGGGAAACAGGAGCTCTGGAGCAAAGTCAGAGTTTAGAAAAGTTCTTTCTTTCCATGCCACATATCCCATGCAACAAGCTTATTTGGTCTTCTTTTGTGCCTGCTCCCTACTCCCACGCTGAGGCTGGCCATAGGCAGCACAAGGACTGCCCTTGAGCACCTCCTAATCTGGACACAGGCAACACCAGCCAACTACATTGACAAAAGTTGGTTGCTGAAGTCAGCACAGGGTGCTGAGAAGACAGGGTCAGCACTTTGTCCTCAGATGCTAGGCTGAGGAGTTTGGACTTGATCCAGAGGGGAGTGGAGAGCCATAGAAGAGTTCTGAATAGGACTGACATCTGGAAGGAACTAAATGTGCACGGCTGCAGGGTTAAGAGATTCCCCACTCATCTCTTCTTTCTCTTTCTTTCTTCCTTCCTTCCTTCCTTCCTTCCTTTCCTTCCTTCCTTCCTTCCTTCCTTCCTTTCTTTTTTAGAGCATGAGCTGGGGAGAGAGGCAGAGGGAGGGAGAGACAGAGAATCCGAAGCAGGCTCCACGCTCAGTGCAGAGCCCAATATGGGTCTCAATCCTTTGACCCTGGGATTATCAACAGTCAGATGCTCAACTGAGCCACTTAGGCACCCCAAGATTCCCCACTCATCTTTATACAAAGTCTAGTCTTCTTGCTGTGACCTTCAGAAGATGTGCCACCCTCTCCATCTCTACTCATCCTTATATGTCCCCAAAGTGTGATGAGCTAAGAGCAAGTCCTCAATCTAGGTGGCTAGAATGGATGACTACATATTATGGACACTAGCTCAGAGGTTTGGGCATCTAAATAGCCTTAGTTTAAGGTGGGCATTGTGAGAACAATGAGTGGAGCTTTCAGACCCAACTGGGCCCTCCCAGTTGGTCCCAGACCTTGGGTAGGTCACTGTGAGACCATGGCAGGCATCTCTGAGGTATGCTAAAGTGAGACCATTCAAGAGCCAACATATTCAACCAGAATCTTTGCCAGACATCCTCAGTTATGGAATATACACTAGCCCCTCCCCCACCTGCTCTCCTATGAATGCCCCATCTCCCTAGTGCTTTTCCTGTGTCCTCTAAGTCCCAATACTCTAGTCTCTATCTTAACAGCTGACCTCTACCTCAGGTAAGTCTGCAGGTCTCCTCCATAGCCCAGAAATAAACCTGGGCTTTTTCCCTTCTCCAGGGAAGCTACATTGGTGGAAGAGGCCTGAGGGTACAGTACAACCCTACAGGAGAAATGGACTTGGTATTTGGCTCCCATAGGATCTGACTAGCTCAGGATGCCTGGGGGTCTAATGGGGCTGCTCTGTCTGCCCTGTTCCAGTTGGGGCATTTTAACTGAGATAGTTTTTTGTGAGAAAAGTCAGAAACTGTGCCTAAAGCTTGATGGCTAAGCCGGGAACAAGCCTCAGTCTGTCTCCTGGATGGGGCCCTGGAGCTCTGGTCTGGGAAGCTAGGGCAACCCCAGCATGGACTGACCTCATTAGCCATACAGTGCCCTCTCATAGGCCTGTTTATCCTGCAGCCAGCCTCATGCAGGCAGAGCAGCTGATCTCCCTCTCAGAGAGGGCCCTTAGGCCCAAAGATAACTAGAAGTGACTTGCCCAAGGTCAGACAGCAATGGGCTCTGGGAGGCAGCTTCTATCCTTATCTGCAGACAGAAGAACAAGTATGCAGAGGGATGCAGCTCTGGGACTGAGCCAGAGGCCTCACCCACCTGGTGGTCCCAGGCCACCAAGACCAGGGGCTGCTGGCTGGCATAGGACCCTGACCGTAGAGACATGGGAGAAACATGCCTTTGGCCTGGAGGGGAATCCCCCTCCCTACAGAACTTGGAAAAGGGGAGGAGAAGTAGTGTGTTTACAGTGGAGGAAGCGGGGGTGGTGCAGGGCAGGGACCTTTGGTCAGAACGCCCCTCCCAGTAAGAGGGGGAGGCCCCATGAGATGTGGTAGCCGTTTGTTTGCTTCTCACTGCCAGGAGGAAATTAAAGAGAATCTGCCACTTCCTTCCGGCCCAAGTAGGATAGTGGGGGTTGAGGGCAAACAGTGGTGTGGGTGGGCAATTTTAAGGGCCCCAAACTGCTGGCATCAGCAACCTGTGTTCTCAGTGTCCCCTACCCAGAGCAGACACCTTACTTCAGGTCTGAGCTCCAGCCAGCTGGGGGGTCAGACCCACAACCTGCCCAACTTATCTGAACTGGTCCCTCACTGGGGTACCAGATACCCTAATTATATCCGAACTGTTCCCCAGATTCTATAGCATCTCTCTTCCTAACTGTTCCCCAGATTCTATAGCATCTCTCTTCAAGAAAGTCAGTTGATAGGCTTGATAGGCAGTTGATAGGTAGTACCTCAGGTTTGCCATCAGTAAAATGGGCTTCTTGGGCCTTCATGGCTCAGCCCAAGTCCAGTGAGCATTAAAGGAGATACCCCATCCCCCACTTCCAACCAGATCCATAAGGATGGGTAGGGGATATGCTGTTGCAAGCTCCAGCTCTGCACAAAGGGTAGGAGTGAAAGAATTAGGCCAGGCCATGAGTCTGTGCGTGACAATGCCCGGGGCTGAAGCAGGCAGCCATGGGTAAGGGTAGAGGTGTCTTTATTGCACTGTACCAATGTCAGGTTGAGGAGGTGCCCCCCAAAAAGTTCCTGTTTTCAAAGAAAATACTGACGTCACTGGGAACTTGGCCCTGCTACTCACACCCATCAAGGAAGATGTGTACCCTAGGAACCCTTTGGTTCAGGCTGATAGCCCAGGCCAGGACCTCTTAACTCCTGCCAGGAACAGTCAGCAAAGTGTCCAATGGCATCTGGTTCATGCTTTGCACCTACAGCCAACTTATGACCAGGCCCCTAGAGGGGGTGGCCAAGGTAGGGACAATGGTCACCAGCTTTCCAGGGGGCTCTCTTCACCACTTCCCAAGGCCACAAAGGGTTTCTTGCACAGCTTCCCAGGCACTGCTGGCTCCTGAGCTCTGGGACCCCCAGGATCTTGGTCAGGGGCTTCCCGTTTGCGCTTCTGCAAGGAAGGGCTCTCTTCACCCAGCCGACCTTCAGGGAGACCCCGGCTCCGCAGACAGACGATGGCTGCAGCCTGCTCTGCCAATTTCTTAGACTTGTCCCTGGACAGATGAGGGATGAGACAATAAGGCAGGCTGGCTGGAGGACTAGAGGCCAGAAAGCCCTGACTCTACGCACCCTTGGGCAAAGATTCTGAAAAGATTGAGGAAGGAAGTCATTACCCAGGGATGCCACTGTCCAGGTACACCATCCTCCCCAAACCCTCTTATGTCAATGCTGGGTACAGGCCCCTCATCCCAAGCCCCAAACCCATTGATGAGGACACTCACCACAAGGTGGACTGGTACTTTTGCTCAGCAACAGTCACAACAGAGCAGAAGAGGCGATCCAAGGGGCGCTGAACCTGGTGCAAAGAGAGCAAAGACAACAGGGATGGCTACATGGGGGCAAGAGGAATGAGCCCTGGGGCTCACCTACTAGGATCACATGGAAGGCAGATAAAGGGAAGTACTTCCCACCTAAGTTAAATGAAGCTACTTGTATCACATGCTCCTCCCTAGCAGACGTGCCTAGTGCATCTGCCAGGGAAGAAAGGCAGATACACAAACAGGTAACGACATTCCAGTGTATCAGGAGTTCAATCATGGACGTAAGCAAATGGCCATCAGAGCCCTTAGCTGCGCGTGACTATGGATCCTGCTTCTACTGACATCTGGATGGGCCAGGTCACTCAAAATGAGGAGGAGTTCACCAGATGGCAAAGCAGTGAGAGAGGGCAAGGATGGGGCAGACAAGGTACACTTCGCAGAGCGACCAGATGACATGGCTGGACACAGAGGTGAGTGGATGAGACATGAAGCAGAAAGGCATGTGGGGGGCCTTGTGCTCTGTGCTGAGGTGCTGGAGCTTGATCCCAAAGGCACCGGGGAGAGGATGAGGACTTGGGCAGGGAGGCAGAGGTCAAGTTCATTTTGGAAAACTCACTCTGGGAGAGGGGGACACAAGTCCCAGAAGGTACAAGTTTAGAGATCAGAGCAGCCTAAATAAGACATGCCCACGGGGACCAAAGGAGGTGAAGAAAGAATGTCTTAAAAGTTTCCACCAAGGGGCGCAATTCTGTGCCCCAATGACTAAGGCCTGGTCTAAAAGCATGTCTAATTTTTAGGTTTGAGCATCCTTCCTAAGTAAGCCAATTGGCCGTTTCCAAAGAAGTCTCCTTTGTCTAAGCAACACCACTGGCAGGGACTGGCCCAAGCAGCCCCTTACATAGGTCTCAACTTCAGTTTTATGAAAGTGGCCAGAATTAGACAAACAGGCCCACTGACTCAGGGAAGGGGCTTTCATATCAGCAATTGGTCTGGCCGCCACCAACCATTGCATATTGCCTGCTCATGGAAGACAAAGCCAGGCTCCAGTCAAGAAGTCTGGAGTTCAGAGTACAAGCTATGAGTGTGTTTGGGGTGATGACATCAGCCATGGGAGCACCATAGGGCCAGGTGCAGGACCTCACCGTGTCATACACAGGCTGCGCCAACTTCTCTCTCCGGCACCACTCCAGCAGACACATCTTGGGGGTGATCTGGGGTGAGTATGCTCTCCTGGGGAAAGGAAGGGAAGGAGTTAGGGCTCATCCACCATCACCACCAGGCTTCTGTCTTAGGACTCCTGTACTTATTCCCTTGAGTTCCCATTTCTGTCCTACCAGTGGGGTGGGGCCTGGGTTCTCCCTAAAAGGAAGATGGGCTTCAGTATGCTTGAGGAATTGCAATAGGACATGAACTTCCAGCAGTCTGAACTCTAGCCTGGAAAACAGCCTTCAACAGCCAAAAAAGAAGATCCACTTTGCCTCTTAAGACAAGACAGGAAGAAGTGGGTAGGGGTCGGGAACACAGATGGCTACACAGTGGTCTCAGATCTACCTTACTACCCACCTTTATCATGTCCCCTGAGTATCAAGATGATCTCTTTCTGCCTTGGCCACGGTTTACTCTTATTTCAGAGTCAGAGTCAGTCGGTGATAGGGTGACAGGGTGGAAGGGACTATGTTCCAACTTCCGACCAGGAGCTCTCTCCAGATATGACTGACCAACAACTATGCCCACATTCCTTCCTCCCAAGCCCTTGCCAGACAAGACTGGCTCTGGTATGGGCCTGGGGACCTGAGAAAGTCTCAGATCCCAGACGGCAGAAGACATGGGTGAGGACCTTACTCTAAGCTGAGTCACACTCAGAAGCAATAATCATCTTGAGGCTACTTCTGCCTAAAGAGGGTGTCACAGGGCTGGTATGGGCCAATGGGTATGGGCAGGGGTTGCACAGCCAGATGAGGGTGAGGGTCCCACTGCCTTGGAGGCAGCTAGATGCTCAGGGCCAGGGGAAGAGCAGAGACTTTCAAGAACAGGAGACAAGTTCTCCATCCTGAGTTGTGGGAGGGGGTGGATCAAGGAAAAGGTGGAGGTTAGTCACACTTGGGACAACATGCACACCCCTGACAGTGCTGCCTGGGCTTTTTTGGAGGCCATGTTTCCCAGAATGCCTTCTCTGGGACACTGAAAAATGAGAACAAGTATCCAAACCAAGAACACTTGTGGTCCCTAAGCTTAGCATTAACCATGTACAGCAGCCAGCTGAGGGCACTGATGGTGGCCAAGCCGAGGCCAAGCTGGAGACCTACCGGTCAAACTTGACAGCCATCTTAATGACACCAGAGATGTCTTCAGCTGGCTCTCCCGCTGCCTCTGGGGTCCTGGCTAAGAATTCAGCCCGCCGGGCATTCAGCTCTCGCGTCGTCTCCTCATAGAAGGCACCAAGGCCAAAGGCCTCACTGTGGAGGGATAAGCAGAGCAGTGTAAGTCCTTTAGTGGAGCCAGCATCTAGGAAACTACTGCAGGAGCCCATGGCCTTGCCATTGAGAAATGCCCTCTCTCCCCCACACACATATACATGAAAACACCACCGAGACCTAGCCATCAGAGGAAGCCTCCTACCAACCCCTGTGATCAGCCTGGACTGGTAGAGAGTGAATGTGAACCTCTGAGGGTTGACACTGGAGGACAAGCTGGGGTGGGTGGAAAAGACTGTAAAGGTCACCTCTAGTGCTCGCTTCGGCAGCACATATACTAAAAAGGTCACCTCTACCACCTAAGCCCAGCCTCTCTTCCAAAGAAGAAAACAAAAGCAAGTGTCTCTAGCCAACAGTGAGTGAACTGACCTGCACAGAACAAGTGCTCGGGTTATGCACAGCCTCATCCTCATGTGGGCCCAAGGGAGGAAGACACAGAGGCCACGACCACTAAGTGGTTCCCCACTTCCTGCCCCAGCCACAAGCAGTTGGGCCTAGACTAAACTGAGGTACCATCAAGGGCTACAGAATTATACTCTTTCTCTTGG
This sequence comes from Proteles cristata cristata, assembly GCA_017311185.1. Classification (NCBI taxonomy): domain Eukaryota; kingdom Metazoa; phylum Chordata; class Mammalia; order Carnivora; family Hyaenidae; genus Proteles; species Proteles cristata. The sequence continues at coordinate 58,679 of JAESUZ010001502.1, read as the reverse complement.
GCTCACAAGACACCTGAGTCAACCCTGTTTAAGCTATGTGGGGTAGGGACAGAACCAACATAAGTACAGGGTTGGGAAGAGACTTCTGGCAACTCTTTTCCCTCCTAGGAAGCATCTTGAGTGCTGGGGGATATTTGTGAGGATGGGTGCCTGGGCAGAAGCATGGTTTAGAAAAGTTTCTTTGAGGAGGGAGGAAACAGATAGCCAACATGAGGAAGAGAGTGCATTCAGGCAGAAGACCTAGTGTGAATACAGGTGTGGAGCTGAGGAAGTAGACAGGTAGATATGAAGCCAAAGGAACAGGTATTAGGCCAAGTTGTGAGGGGCCCCAAAGGTCAAACACCTGAACTGGAGCTATGCCAAATAGAAAGGACTAAGGGGTAGCCTCCCAGACTGCAGAGTGATGGGATGTGGGTGCAGGTTCAGGCCAGGGGCTCAATTTTGACCATTGGATCTTGATGGCCTGTTACCATGTTAGTCCTTAGATCTGTTACCATGAAAGTCCTTTCCTCCCCAGGAATTTCCAAGCCCAGCCCCCACATTCCTCCATCCTACTGGCATTCTAGTTCCCAAAATTCTGCTGTGGGATCAGTCCATGGATGGAAAGTTCCAAAGATTTCTTAAGAACCCTATTCTGTGATGTAAAACTGTATCACCACTCCAATCCAGTACATCCACCTCCAGAAGTTATATTCCTGGTCCCCTGATAGTCAACTTAGGGCTCATAGTCAAGTTTGGGCAGCATCTGCAAAGAATGATGGACAGCCATAGCCCCTCTCACCAAATTTCCTGGGAAGATTGGGCGGCATGGAGCAACCTTCCCTGGGGCGACTCCAACTGTTCTCGTAGCATCTGGCACAGGCAGTACTTGGTGTTGGTGTAGTGGTTTTCATACTGCACGGCCTGAGGGAAGAACCAACATGAGCCCACTTGCTGCCCAGACAGGCTCCGAGGCCTGAGCTATGCCCTGATGGCAGAGAAAGGGCCTCCAAGAGTGCATCAGAGGTGTGCTTACTGATGAGGCAGTAGGACCTCATAAGAAAAGCCATCTCCACCCTGGCCATCTGTTCCTCCAGTTAGTGGCATAAAGCTCAAGAGTCACAGCTGAGGCCTATGGGTCAGGAGCATACTCTACTGAACAGCCTGACAGAAGTCCAGATGTGCGGGGAACCCTTCCTTCCTGCTTCAGACACCATAGGCTACCACAGAGGACCCACTGCCATTGTAGGGCAGGGAGGGGGAGTAAGTCAAAACGTGGTACGGCAGGAACAGCACCAGGATGGGTAAGATTCTTCTATTTCTCAACAGTGTAGAACAGCCTGTCTCCAATTTCCCCCTCCATGGGTAAAAGCACAGCACAATCTGCCAATCATGTTCACATGTTACTTGTCACTTCACTGAGCTTCACAAGCATAAGATGCAGTTGTCACCCCTACTCCACAGACTGAGAAATGCAGGCTCAGGGAGGCAAGCTGACTACACAGGGATACCCAGTAGAAGCCTGGAAAAGCAGTGAGTGAAGGACGCCCCGGCCCTCTAGAACACCCTCCCACGCTCGCTCCGTGCACTCTTCTAATCTCTCCATCTAGGCCCGTGTCTTCAGTACCTGGGAAGGTATAGTGACACACTGAGGACAAAGCAGAGATATGTTGGCTAACCCCCAGATGGTGGCAAGGTCTTGATTCAGCTTGTCAGAAGGCACTTGGCTGGACCAGAAGCAGCCCTGCCTATGCTTGAAAGCCACTCCCTTCCTCCAAGACAACAGCTCTTGAGGAGCTGCCAAGGGATATACTGAGCAAGAATTATAACATCACCTTTTACCTAGTTAGCAAGCTCAGCACTGCTGAAGGTATCTTCTCTGCTACAGACTTGCTACCCAGCTGGAAGAGCTAGACAGGTGACCTAGGCTAAGGCAAGCCCCCTTGTCTCTAGCTGACCCAGGGTACTAGAGAGCCTGGTGGTCATGAACCTGCCCAACAGGACATCTGGAACCCAGGGGATGAGGGCTGTAGCATCAAGCAGGGGAGACTCTAGTGACAGAAATGGCCCATCTTTGGATAGAAGCCCCGGGACCTCCTACCATCCCCAGCTTGCACAGTCCCAGAGATACCCACATGCCATGGCAGCCACAGTACCAAAGGCATGGCCATGGCCTGAAGCGGGCATGGGCAGTCTGCAGATCTGAGAAGCTCCTGACCTTCCTAGGAGGGTGCAACTCCCAGTACTGAAGAGGATGAGGGCTAGACTCTCATTAGGCTCAGGCCCAATGCACTGAAGAGTTAGAAGTCTACTGACTGTCTCTGCCTGCAGACATGTACAGCTAATCACAGAGACTCACAGAATTCCAGGATTGTACCAAAGGGTCAGGGCAGGTGAACTGGTTAAAAAATTCCTTTAGAGGGATGGGGTGCCCGGATGGCTCAGTTGGTTGAGCATCTGACTTCGGCTCAAGTCATGATCTCGTGGTTCGTAAGTTCAAAGCCCCACGTTGGACTCTATGTTGACAGCTCAGAGCCTGGAGCCTGCTTCAGAATCTATGTGTGTGTCTCTCTCTCTGCCCCTCCCCCTCTCATGCTCTCTCTCAAAAAAAAATTTTTTTAAGAATTTAAAAAAATTCCTTTACAGAGAAATGTTTCTGGCACTACCATCAAGCTCTCAGTGAGAGGAAAAAGCTAGTCCCTAAGGAGAAGGTTAAAGTTAGGCTATTCAGAGGTTAAAGGGTTTTGGGAAGGAGCAAAAGAAGAGTTTTATTTTACTTCAATTTTTCTGTTGTTTTTGTTAAGTAAACTCTACACCCAGTGTGGGGCTTAAACTCACGACCTCAAGATCATCACCCATATGCTCCACCAACTGAGCCAGCCAGGCACCCCAACAAAAAAACAGTTTTAGAAGTGATTTTGACTCATGACAAGATGCAAAGTCTTTACATAGATAATCTGTCCTCAACAATAGTTACAATGACTTTTCTTGGCTGTAGCTGCTCAGGTACCAATCCATTGGCATGAGTGTCTTCAGTGACACAGATCCCATTGTCATTGTGCATGCGTGTGTATGTGTGTGAAGGGATGTGAGAGAGAAAGTTCACATGTTTGGGCCTCAGCAGCATCCTGAATCCCAGGGTCCTTGATAGAATCCCATCACCTAGAAAGCTTTAGAAAGAGGTGATAGTAGGGGCCTCCCTAGCATCCCTTCTTCACATTGCAACCAGGGAGGCCCAATGCTACATTATAAGAACTGCAAAGAGGGGTGCCTGGGTGGCTTAGTTGGTTAAGCGTCCAACTTTCACTTAGGTCATGATCTCGCGGTTCGTGGGTTCGAGCCCTGCATCGGGCTCTGTGCTGACTGCCAGCTCAGAGCCTGGAGCCTGTTTCAAAGTCTGTGACTCCCTCTCTCTCTGACCCTCCCCTGCTCACGCTGTCTCTCTCTCTCTCTAGAAATAAATAAAACATTAAAAATTTAAAAAAAAAAAAAAAAAAGAACTGCAAAGAAAAGGAAAGGAACAACAAGGTCTGCTGGGGGCTGGGGGCTCACCCAAGGCACTTTCTGCAGGAATGTGGCAGACAGTGAAAAATGTTTCTTTTGAAAAAGTACATAGACATACATATTGGATGTACTTCTGCATGACCTCCTCCAGGGGTCGCAGACCTTCCTTGAGGAAGATGGATGGGTTCCACATGGCAGCTCGGGCCACCATCACTGAAGAGGCTGCTGTGGCTTGTCGAAAGTCCTCTATGTCCAAATATTCTTGGATGTGGTCATGAGATCCTCCGCTGAAAGGAAACAGGGGAGTGAGGGGTGTCCCCATCCTCATACCAGCATCTTCAGAAAAAAGCAACTCCCAGATCTGCTACTTATTAACCGTGTGACTTTGGCCAAATCCTTCAGCTGTGAGTACTTGGGGAGACTGGAGGTTATAACACAAACCCCACCACGGGGTCAGAAACACCAAGTGAGAGAATACAGTGAAACAGCCTGAACCAGGCCTGGCACTTAACAGGTGTCCCAGAAATTCTACCTTCCTTCCTCCTTCTTCATCCTAAATAGTGGCTAAAGCCAGCCCAAATCTGAAAACATAGGTCTGTAAGTGGATGCTGGGATCACAGGAAAACCCCCAGCCTGGGGCACCTATATACCTACTAACGGGTGGGTCAAAAACCACAGACACAGTGGTGATCATGAGAGGAAGGAAGGAGGCCCAGTTTGGTTGCAATTTCCTTTCCTGTCACCCCGAGGCCGCAAGGGCCCCCTTGGAAACTGCTCTGTTTGCATCTGTTCCCTCAGGGGTCAGGTGGGAGGCTCAATCCAGACACAGCCTTGTATGTCTGGTGGGGAAGGCCCTCAGGTGGTAGCAGCTGCAATAGGATCCAGGGTCCTGAGAAGCCCCACCCTCTCCACACCACCCCTAAAACTCCTGGCCTGGGAACAACCAATCCTGGCTACCATCCCCAACCTTAACTTCCTCCCTCCTTCCCACCAGGCAGGCATGTCCTTTGTCAGGGCTCCGGGGCTTTGGAACTTCTCTGTTCCCATTTTGCCATCAGGCTCTATGCCATCCTAAGGTGCAAGACTGCAATGGACTGGCCTACATGAACAGCACCCCAATGACAACTGGACACTGTCTTACTGCTAAGCCTCTGGGACAGTCATTGGTACCTTAGAACTGCCAGTCTCATTCCCTGGTCCTATAACTGCACAGAATGCTGATCTGGGCTTTGGACTGTGACCTGCCTTATGCCCCCTGAGCCACAGCTCTGTGTGCTCCGGCTTGGGACTGCTCGCCCTCTACCCTGCACACCTAACTCTGGGTGTGACATCACTTTCCCCTTGGGTCTGCTTTACCAGCCGCTTTCTTGCTCTCCTTGTCCTCTGAACACTCCTACCCTCAACCCATCTATCAGAATGCCCTGGGACCCTGCCTATTGCACACCTACATCAGCCACTCACCAGAGGCCAGTGGACATGAGAGGGATTTTTCAGCCTCATGCCCAACCTCATTTTTTGTCCTACCCTTTTTTCCTTTCTCCTTACGTCATTTTTTAATGCTAGATCATTCCATTTTTTGTATGCCAGCTCAAATCTCTCTAAGTGAGGCAGAACATAAAAAAGTAAATGATGAGGAAGAGAGGCTTACTTGGCTATGACAGGAATGGAGAGGGTTTCAGCAATGGCTCTGATGGCTTCACAGCTTACAGGGTGCTGAGGTCTTTCCTCCCGTTTTCTTGGAGATAAAGAAATAAGATGGGGCTGAGGGCTGAGGCCATATCACAGTTCAAACAGGTTTACCTTAGCCAAACCCTACCATCCTCCCTATTGAACCTCAGGAAAGCCATGTGGCCATGAAGGACAGGGTTCTGGGCTGCAGAGGATGGTTCTCCATGACCTGTGTTGTAAGGGGCAGGAGCAGCAGAGGTCTCTGCTGAGAAGGCAAGTCAGCTCTTGCAGGCCTGCAGGTGAGGCGTGACTGCAGAGGGCTGGTGTAGGTGGCCTGGCTCCCAAGGTCACACTGACTTTCCTTGGCTTCCCTTCACCTGTGCCAGAGATGAGGGGCAGTGCTATAAGAATGCTGCCCCTACTGTCCCGGTGCTGCCCTCCCTGCGAGACTGGGAACAGCTGCTGCCCTCAGACTGGCCACTCCCACACAGCTGCCTATGCCGAGGCTGAGTTGGGCAGCTGATCCTGGGACGAGGCACCTGGCACCGGGCAGACCCAGCAGGGAGGACAGGCCACAGATCATGGCTGTCACAACAAGCCCCAGAAAGGTAGGGCCACAACCTGAAGCCCCACCTTCCACGGTCAACTCCAAAAGGTTCTTGTGTATGAGTGAGTGAGTCTTATGGATGCTGAAGTGAGGCCTGATCTAAGCTGTGCTCAGGAACAAGTGAGAGAGATGGTCAGCCAGACAGCCCTTGCTCAGGCCTTGTCTGTGTGCTTCTCCTCTGGCATGTTCCTCAACAAAACAGCTAGGGGCCACAGGGCCTCAGAAGGCCCTGTCAACCCAACCTCACCCCTATCTCCCCATGCCCCCAGCAGCCCGTTCCAGTCCAGAACTCATCCTCAACAGCTTTGATGGCCAGAAAGCCCCCTCTTTAAGCTCACCCAAATCTGTCTTCCTGGTGTTTCCAACTACTGGTAAAAAGGAATAGTTATATTTATTCAGAGAACACCATATGCCAGGCACTGTGCCAAGGCTATGTATTCACAATCTCATAAAAGCCTCAAGACAACCTTATAAAGCAGATATTATCTTAATTTCCAAATTAAAAATGCAGTACTCAGAGAGGTTAAGTGATTTATCCAAGGATACACAGCCAACAAGCAGCAGGGCTGGGAGCCCAAACCAGACAGCCTAGAGCCTGCTGCCACAGGGAGGAGCTTGTGTGTACATGTGTAGCCTTTCACCGCCCCCTACTGGCTTCAACCCACACAGTTCTCCTTTTCTCTTACACATATTGGGAGTTATGGTTCCCTTCTCTGAAAATGCTGCCATAGACACAAAAGCAAAAAGTGGGCTGTTCCTATAAGACCCCTGAACCCAAAAGGAACATCATTCAGAGAAGAGAGATCACTCTGCTAAAGTCTGTTGACCTGGGATCCTGTACAAAAGTACATCATAGGGGCTCCGGGGTGGCTCAGCTGGTTAAGTGTCCAACTCTTGGTTTCACCTCAGGTCATGATCTCATGGTTCTTCAGGCTTTGCACTGACAGCACGGAGCCTGCTTGGGATTCTCTCTCTCCCTCTCTCTGCCCCTCTCCTGCTCGCATTCTTTTATGCTTTCTCCCTCTCTCAAAATAAATAAGTAAACTTTACAAAAATAAAACAAAGCAAAAAAACCCATCATGGACACAGGGAACAAGTCTGACTGGGAAACCAAAAGTAGCCTTCAGCAACACCTCAGCTCTCAGAAGACAGCACATTAGCTACAGATACAAAAGCTGTTTAGTCACTGTGACAGCTGGCAGTCCAAAAAGGGCAGACAAAAGAGACAGGGCCTTTAAAAGCACAGCCATCTGCATGAGGTCATTCAGGGGAGAAGCTATTGCTCAACACAGTGGAAAGCAAGTGAGATTCAGAGTCAGAGTTCTAATTCCACCACTTCCTGGCTACATGGTACAACTGTGAACCTATCACTCAATCTCTACCATTTACACATCCTGAGGGTAGGGGCGTTTCCCCTTCCTCTTATGTCTTTAAACTCAATCTTCCTCTCCTTCTCTGTCTCTACACTCAGTGTAGTGTCTACCACCAATAGGTGCTCAGTGAATGAAACAAAGAAAAATGTCGGCCCATGAAGGATTTAGCTGCCCCCAGGACTCAATGGATGTCAAAGAGTTAGGCAGAGGCAGGCTGCATATGTAGAAGAAAAGTTGGCTGTCACCTGGGGTCTGGCAAAGGACTGCTACAATGGCCCTGCAAGCCAGTCACTAGATAGGAAACCACTCACCTCCCATGAACTGCAATGGCAGCAATGCCAGTCCTTTCTATCCGCTTCACAAGGCTCAAGGTATCTTCCAGCTGAGGAAGAGAACAGTCTGGGGTGGTTACAGAAGCTACCCAGCGAACAGCTGCAGCTCCGAACATGGGCTCAGCCCCACTCCCTTCTCCAACCTAAGTCAGCTCCTTGAGAACCATTCATCACCGCCCAATTTAACATCCTCAGAAAAAATGGACCATCATCCTTACCGAGGGCAGGATGCGAATCTTGCAGGTCACAGGTCTGTGAGTCCCTTTAACAAGAGTGCTGAGGATCTGTAGAGAGGAAAACATAAACTCTTCTGGAAAAACCACCACAACTGCTCATACTAATTAACTCTGCTACAGACCTGTGTATCAGGTGCCTACAGTAATGTATGTCAATTTCTCAGTAAAACTAAAAAATCTTTTCAATTTTTAAAAAAGGTTCAGCTTAACATACTCCCTCCTCCATATGATTCTCAGGCCTAGTCCTGGTTGAGAACACAGAGCTGACAGCTTCTCCTGCTTGAAGGCAATGTTCCCTGAGTGCTGTTCCAGGACCGACTGAGTGAGAAAGCGAGGAAGGTTTTACAGGTCCTGGGTCCTGTTCTCAGGTGCCTCTCTTAGGTGAGTCAGATATACAGAAGTGAAATGGCAAAGGAAAAGACAACATATTCAACACGTTAAAAAGTGTTAATTTGCACAGTAATTGCAAAAGACTTCAAAGAAAGGTCAAGAAGTTATACAGGAAAGTGTCAGAGAAGTGGCAAGGCCAGATCATGCATGAATCAGAGATCAAGAGACATGAAGATGACAGTGAATGTCTGTGGCATTGCTATCTTCTTCCCTCATCGAAAATTTCAGGCCAGGAGTGCTGGGCTGGCTCAGTCATAGAACATGTGACTTTTGATCTCGGGGTCATGAGTTTGAGCCCCACCCACATTGGATGTAGACATTGCTTTAGAATAATACTTTAAAAATATTTTTATTTTCAGGCTAAGCAAGCTGGAGGGAAGGTGATCCCAAGAGCTCTCTTCCAAGAAAGAACTGGATTGCCAGAACAGCTGAGAGGACACCCAGGCAGCTGGTGTCAATCTTCCTTCTAGACAAGTGGGGGCAGCAGAGAGCCAGATTGCCAGAACCAGTCAAGGAGGAATTTCGGGGACATTCTCAGGCAAACAGCTCCAGAAGACATGAGACCAAAAGGCTGGGCTGAAAAGGAAGGTAGACAGATCATGGGCAAGACAGGGCCTGTTGGCCCAAGTACCAATACCAAATACTAGCAGGAATGAAAACTCCCCAGATGCTGCCCCAGGAGGCAGACTGGAACTGTGGTCCTAGGGTCACTCGGCCAGGCCTTAAGGGGGCAGCTACCCTTTAAGACAGTGGGTGTGGGAATGGGGCGCCTGGGTGGCATAGTCGGTTAAGCGTCCGACTTTCGCTTGGGTCATGATCTCGCGGTTTGTGGGTTCGAGCCCTGCGTTGGGCTCTGTGCTGACTGCCAGCTCAGAGCCTGGAGCCTGTTTCAGTCTGTGACTCCCTCTCTCTCTGACCCTCCCCTGCTCACGCTGTCTCTCTCTCTCTCTCTTAGAAATAAATAAAAAAAATATTAAAAAAAAAAAAAAAAAAAGACAGTGGGTTGGGGAACTGCCAGGATCCACTGAGATACACAATAAAAATTCTCCCTTGAGTCCTATCCTTCATGCTGACAATAGCATCTCTGGAAGGTTCCTTTGCTAGTGCAGACTTACAATACCGTAATATTTGGGGCTCCTGGGCGGCTCAGTCAGTTGAGTGTCTGACTATTGATTTCGGCTCAGGCCATGATCCCAGGGTTGTGGGACTGAGCTCCGCGTTGGGCTCTGCACTGAGTGTGGAACCTGTTTGGAATTCTCTCTCCCTCTCCCTCTGCCTCTCCCCTACCCATGCATGTGGTGCTTTCTCTCTCTAAAATAAATACAATGAAATTTTTTTTTTAAAAAACAAAAGAACCCCCTGATGTTTGGTTCAACCAACATCAGCTGGTTTGATCCAGTTCTCTGTTTTGCAGAACTTCCTTTGCTGTATTTCATCCAAATAGCTCTAAGCACTTTCTTTGGTATTTCTGTTCATTTCATGTGCTTGTTCAGAATCAGGAAGGAAATTAGTAATCAAAATCCCCAGCCACCTGCAAGGGTCACATTTAAGGGAATGGGGGACTAGAATCTGTCTTCTGGATGGCTCTAGCATGAAATCCTCCTAGACTCAACTCTCCCAGATCCAAGTCACACCACCTGTCTCTGTAGTATGAAGTCTGTTGGGGAGAAGGACCTGAGACAGGCTCATAACAGGTAACACAGACAACAAAACACATCTACCCACAGGCAGGCTCAACTCGCCAGATCTACCAGCTGACTCACAAAAGCAGACTTCTAGCTCCCCTGGTTGTTGGGGAATGAGTGGAAAGGACGATGGGAGAGCATAGGCTTAGGTATCACTGAGAACTGAGTTCAAGTTCTGGCCCTGCCAATTGTTAGCCTTGGCCCAAGTGCAACATGCACAGAGCGATGCCCTGGGCAGCCAGGGGGCCCAGCAGATCTTGTAATCTAGGGGTTGGAGAAAAGATATTACTAACAAATGGCCTAAAATTAAGGTTCTTAATCTAGAAAAGATATATCAGAGTTACCTAAGAAGATTTTTCAAAAGACTAATTAATACTTCCTTCCTCCCCCTATCCACCACACGCCTATACAGAATTCTCAACAGCTAGAACACCAAAAAGAGAAGGAACAGAATGAACTGAGTGGTGTAACTCTTCTGCCTCATGTGTAAAACATGTCTTATCCAAAGAGGGGCAGTGGAGAAGACGGACCCAACAGCCTAGGTAGTAGAAGCCAGAAAACTGGAGAATAATAAAGATGTCTGAGTGCACACATTGTGAAGCAATACCACCCCATGCTGGAGCCCTCTTCCCTAAGGGTGGTGATGAGTTTGACATCCACAGTTGTCCATATCCACTCCATCCTGCAGAGACAGAGGTGTCTGACTGGAGGTTCCTAAGTCCAGATGTCAACTGTCCCATAGCTAGACACTCCTAAACTACACCCAGGCACCTTTAAATTGAGATGCCATCAAAAGTGGGCACTGATACTGGCATAGGAGTCACAAGACCATGGCTCTAGACTCTGCTCTGCCTGCTACCTACTTGCTACATAATCTTGAGCAAACCACTTTTATCTCTCTGTGCTTTAGTTTTATTATTCTTGATCAAATAGAGATAACAAATGCCTGCCCTATTTACTTCAAGGGGTTTGAGGAACAAATGGAATAAATGCTAGAATATACTTTGAAAAGAAAATTACCCTACAAACTGCAGGGATATACTATAGGTACTATATACATATATAGGCACATTATATATATTATTATTACATATTATATATATTACATATATTATGTTATTTATATGTAATACATAAGTATTATAATGTGTGTGTGTGTGTGTGTGTGTGTGTGTACCCCTATCTGCATGTAGGAAGTATGAAAACTCACCAAGACCCTCAACACATTGGTCTTCCAATATCCCAAAGACAGTGGGGCTAGAGGAATATGTATGGTTGAGCTGCTGACACAGTAGCCAGTAAAAATAATGACAGCTTTTATTGATGGTGCCCTATCTCAAGTCGCTCTAGCCCATGGGAGGCACTAAAAGGTTTAAAGTCCAGATAGGGAAGCAAGAATGGAGAATGAAAACAAAGGAACTAAGAGGAGCAACGAGGAAGAGAGCTGGTAAACTGAGAAAGAAGTAAAAGGGGTGGTAGAAAAAGTCACCCCTACAGGCCCTGGCAGCTCGCAACACGGAGGCCAACGCCAACCTGTCTGCAGGGCCTCATAAACCTGGCTTTTGGAATCACTAAGGGAAGGGAGCAGAGGCAACCAAGTTCAATTTGCCTCACATGACACTGGTCTGGCTGCTCTCAAGGCTGGTGGTGGACTCTACCAGTGTGGAGTGGAAGGGATCCACCGTTGCTCTCAGCAAGCCCCCTGGGGAGAAGCCAATCCCCACCATTGGCACGGAGTCTGTCCACAGTCTATAGGTAGCCTGGCCTATGCTCTCATGATCTTTTTAGAAGGGAAACACGCAATATAGAGGAGCCTCTAAATGACTCCTTAAGCCTCTCGGTTCTCAGTTAACATGTCTCTAAGCCCTGGGCTTTGAAGGAACTCCAAGGCTGCTGTGGGTTCGCTCAGGCGTTCCCAAACCCCAATATGTCACAATCACTAGGAAGCCTTTCAAAAATTTTCCAGAGTCCAAGGGTGCCTAGCTGGCTCAGTCAGTAGAGCATACAACTCTGGATCTTACGGTCGCAAATTCAAGCTCCACATTCGGCACAGAGCTTACTTAAAAAAAAAAAAAAAAAAAAAATTTCAAGGGGCGCCTGGGTTGCTCAGTCAGTTAAGCATCTGACTTCGGCTCAGGTCACGATCTCATGGTTCGTGGGTTCGAGCCCCGCATCAGGCTCTGTGCTGACAGCCAGCTCAGAGCCTGGAGCCTGTTTCAGATTCTGTATCTCCCACTCTTCCTCTGACCCTCCCCTGCTCATGCTCTATTTCTCTCTGTCTCTCAGAAATAAAACATTAAAAAAAAATTTTTTTTTAAATTCCAGACTCCAGGTGGAGTAACTGAGAAACTGATTCATTAAATCTGGGGAGGCAGAGGAGGTACCCAGGTGGCTCAGTTGGTTAAGCATCTGACTTTGATTTCGGCTCAGACGATGATCTCATGGCTCATGAGTTCGAATCCCACAGCAGACTCTGCTGGCAGTGCAGAGGCCACTTCGGATCCTCTGTCCTCCTCTCCCTGCCCTCCCCCGTTCACGTGCACATGCTCTCTCTCTCCCTCTCTCTTCCTCTCTCTCTCCCTCTCAAAAATAAATTAACATTTAAAAAAATCTTGGTGGGGAGATGAAGGTGGGTGCATGTTCGAACAACTCTAGTTCACAGGTATGTTTAAGGACTTCTACTTTCACTCCTGCAGGACTTACCTTCTCAATCTTGTCAGGGTCTGATAGCAGAGCAGCTCCCATTCCTCCCTAAGGAAAAGCACACAGAGGGTCTTCTTACACCTGGAGGAGGGTGGTCCCTCCCCATGGTATGGCAACATGGTGTGGCAACCTGACACTCACAGCCAAGAGACCAAGGTTCACTAGCAATTAGCACTACCCCTCAGCAAGTAGGAAAGCAGCAGCAACCAAGCCCATAATGTCAGGGATCAGAGTTTGATGAATTCTAAAAGTCATCACTCTTATCTTAGCAAAGCCCACAGATCTATCTAGAAGTGGGTTCTATAAAAATTGTTTCTCAGGAGTGCCCATTCCCTACCCAGGGTCTCAGTGTCTTAATAAACTAAACCCCTGGGGCGCCTGGGTGGCTTAGTCGGTTAAGTGTCCGACTTTCGCTTAGGTCATGATCTCGCGGTTCATGGGTTCGAGCCCCGCGTCGGGCTCTGTGCTGACTGCCAGCTCAGAGCCTGGAGTCTGTTTCAGTCTGTGACTCCCTCTCTCTCTGACCCTCCCCTGCTTACGCTCTCTCTCTCTCTCTCCTAGAAATAAATAAAACATTAAAAAAAATAAAAATAAAAATAAAATAATAAACTAAACCCCACAATCTGCCAAACCCTTAAGAAAGCAATAAAGCATTCTCCCTTTGAAATGAGATACAATGTATTATCCTACCAACACTTGCTTTGGTACCACCACTGCCAGCAAAGCCAGTTAGAGGAATATAACTGGCAAATCTTGTCCAGGCTCTTCTTCCCTGCCAACAACAATGCTCCAGACCAATATCAAACTCTAGCAAAAGCCCCAGCTAATGGAAACCAACAACCTGAGGAGCTACTTAAATCTTGACATTAACACTGGTTGAGTCTTGATGGTGGGATTACTGGTGATTGGTCTTTTTTTTAATTTTTTTTTTTTGTACTTTTCTATATCACACAAGTTCTGGACAATGGTATGAATTGCTTTAATAATCAGGAAAGGGAAGGATCTCTACAATGGTGAAAGGGAGAAAACAAATCCAATAAATAAATCCCTTGTCTGTATATAGACTGCACACTAATGAATGCTCATAGGATGATGTACCCAGAAATTTTAAGTTCAGTTATTACAGTCTAATGTCCTATTTAAGGATGACAGATTAGAATCAGAGAACCCTGAACCACCACAGACTCAGCCAGCCTAAGCTTACATTTCAGAAGAAAATGGGAAGAGCAGAGGAGCTACCAGCCCTGGCATACCTTGGCTACAGATACAAACCTTAGAGGAACTTACGGAAAGCCCTGGCCGCTCACCCAGGCTCCACATGTCCACACTCACGCACGATCCAGCCCTTCCTTGGGGAATCACGGAATCTAAAATCCAGTCTCACTGGCCCCTCCACAACAATGGGCTTTCTCAATTAGTATTTCCTTCCTTCCTTCCTTTCTAGTTAACTTAATAGAATTTTTTGAATAGGTAACACATTAAAAATTTTCAAGGTTCAGGGGCGTCTGGGTGGCTTAGTCGGTTAAGCGTCCGACTTTCGCTTGGGTCATGATCTCGCGGTTCGTGGGTTCAAGCCCCGCGTCGGGCTCTGTGCTAACTGCCAGCTCAGAGCCTGGAGCCTGTTTCAGTCTGTGGACTCCCTCTCTCTCTGACCCTCCCCTGCTCATGCTGTCTCTCTCTCTCTCCTAGAAATAAATAAAAAAACATTAAAAAAAAAAGGGGGGGGGAGGAGGGATGGGCATGGAGGAGGACACTTGTGGGGATGAGCACTGGGTGTTATATGGAAACTAATTTGACAATAAACTATTTGTAAAAAAAATAAAATAAAAAAAAATTTTCCCGAGGGAAAAAAAAATTAAAAAAATATATAAATAAGCATAAAAAAATTTTTTTTTCAAGGTTCATGGGGCGCCTGGGTGGCTTAGTCGGTTAAGCGTCCGACTTTCACTTAGGTCATGATCTCATGGCCTGGGTTCGGGCCCCGCGTAGGGCTCTGTGCTGACTGCCAGCTCAGAGCCTGGAGCCTGTTTCAGCCTGTGACTCCCTCTCTCTCTGACCCTCCCCTGTCTCTCTCTCTCTCCTAAAAATAAATAAAACATTAAAAAAAAGTAAAAAAAATTTTTTCAAGGTTCAAAAGGGCAAAAAGTAAGAACTCTCCTTCCCTGAGGAATGGAAAACTTTTCAATTTATACTTTCTATAAGGCTTCAATTTTTGAACCATGAGAAGAGAGTGGCTATTCAGGTGGCCTGTACTGACTGGTCAGGGCCAGTGCTGTGCCAGCTGTTAGTTATTTTGAGAAGCAACCCTAAAATGGGAATTTATTCCCTATGCCAAACCAAATAAAAACTTGGTTTCCTTCCCCAGGGAAAAGCAGTGTTACTAGTTTCCTGTGTGTCTTTCCAAATATATTGTATGAAGAGAAATATAAATATATATATATATATATATATATATATATATACACATATATATATACATATATAAATATTCATTCCCCATCCCTCATATTTAAATGGTGGTACACCGGGGTGCCTGGGTGGCTCAGTCAGTTAAGCGTCTGGCTTCGGCTCAGGTCATGATCTCACGGCTCATGGGTTCAAACCCCGCATCGGGCTCCAGCTCTGCATCACAGCTAGCTCAGAGCCTGGAGCCTGCTTCGGATTCTGTGTCTCCCTCTCTCTCTGACCCTCCCCTGCTCACACTGTCTTTCTCTCTCTCTCAGAATAAATAAAACATTTAAAATAAATAAATAAATGGTGGTACACCATATCTAATTTGGCTCTTTGCTTTTTCATTCCACAATGTATTGGGGAGATTATGCCACTAATTTAAACTCCGCTCCTTACATAATTCAGAAGCACAAAGGAGTAATTAGAAGACAGCAAAATATGGTCCCAAGTTTTCAACTCCTCATAGACAATTTTAAACCTCCATAATTCCTTGAAATAGCTGTCGATAAGCCCTTTGCTTTTCAAGCATCCAAAGATCCTTTCCCTCAAGTAGCCTTCTGCTTCCTGGCCTAAAACCAGAGCCCCGAGCCATATAACTCCTGGGAGCAGAGTGGCTGACTCTGGGCAGTGGATCCAGGGGGACATCTGCTATGTCTACACTGCAGATCCTGACCATGCACCCTGTGATAAGGTTCCCAGCGGCAGCCCTGCAGCCAGTGTCCTTGGTATCTGCCCCACACGTGCTTTCCTTCCAGCAGTCCCAATCACACTGAAGGCCACCTGTCCTCCCAGCCATTGGTCTCTCCTCCCTCTCCCCCAACCACTCACCCTACCTCCCCACACCTGGTCTGATTATTTGCCGTCCAAGTCCTATCAATTTCTACTCGTTTCACTTCTCTCTCCATACCTGGTCTCCCCTATGGACCCAGGACCCTCATCTCCTAAATCTGTGTTTCTAAGTATTCTTCACAGAATATATTTGGAAAGAGACATAAGAAGCTAGTAACACTGGTTTCCCCTAGGGAAATAAACTAAGTTTCTGATCACAGGCCTCCTCTGTTCAAAAAGCCCAGAAATATCAGAAGTCCAAGTTCAGCTAATCTGGTCCTAACCAAAATCCTCTGCTCCTCTGCTTCCTCTTTGTCTTTCGCTCCCCAACTCTCTAGTCAAATCAAGGTTCTCTGTCTCTACCTCATGTTGGCCTCCAGGCCCCTGCCTCTGCCGCTCCCTCTGCCTGCAGGGTCCCAAATCTCCACATTTTCCTATATAATTCTGAGTAGGGCTGCCTTTCCACTCCTTTCTGTGAGCTACCCTAGCACTCTGTTCTGACCTTCTGATACGACAATGGGGCATGTATATGGCATCCTCTATTTTTTTTAATGTATGTCTCAGTTTTATTCATGAAAAGACAAAGTCCTGTTCACATTATTTTTTCTTTTAACATTTACATCATTAATTACTCAGGCATGAGTGCTTTGGGTATGTTTATTTATGTGCATACGTGTATGTACGTGTATATATATATATAATTTCTCCTGAACTATTTCAGGCAAGGTAAGTTACATTATATTATACCCCTTCACATCGAAATATTTCAATGTCTATTTTCTAAGAATAGAGATATTCTTGGAATGGGAGCATGCAACTCAATCTAAGGGTTGTGAGTTTGAGCCCTACATTGGGTATAAACATTACTTAAAAATAAAATCTTAAAAAAAAAAAGAATAGAGATATTCTTATAAAACCATAGAAAAGTTATCAATTTGACAAATTTACACTGATACAGTATTTCTAGCTAATCTACTAAGGTCCGTATTCCAATTTTGCCAGTTGACCTAATAATATCCTTTTGCACATTTTCCCATTTGGTACAGGATCTAGTTCTAGTCCAGAGTCAGGTTATCATACTTAGTTGTAATGTCTTGTTAGTTGCCTTTACTCTGTACCGTGTACTTTCAAGGCATGTAAACAAATCAGTTTACCTTGGTGGAATACTCTTTTGGACAGCCCATGTTGACATCAATCCCAGCCACATCATTTTCCCTGGAAAAACATGAAATAAGAAAAATAATCAATATTCAACTTAAGCAGAGAAGTTAGAGTCAAAGGCATGGGTCTGTGCTCATGAACCTCTTATTGTGTCCTTCAGTAACAGAAGGTGAAAAAAACTGGTCTCTGAAATGTACAACTGCCTTCCCTGAGCAGAGCTCAAGAGGAAGAGTATTTTGGGCTCAAACCTCTAAAAGGGCTAGTTGTAGAGGACTTTGCTACTTGGGGATTTTATCAAATAATCCAAATACTGAGTGACAGCCACACTGAACCTAGTCCTAGAGGTCCAGTTCCGGCTGGGATAGTGACAGCTATTTGTCAATGCACAGAAGTAACATGAGTACAAGAGCCCCTTCCTGAAGCACTGGTTCTAGTAGAAGTTACAGGACTGTCTTTGTTTGTTGGGCTGCACAGTTGGCTTATGCCAGACAATTCTGAGATGTAGAAAGGACCCTTAGCTCATCTTCTGTATATATATAGTTAACAGTCTGTAGCTACTGCCTGAGTTCCTTCTCACTATTACTTTAATTAATAACAATAGCTAACAGGGCACCTGGGTGGCTCAGTTAGTTAAGCGTCTGACTTTTGATCTTGGCTCAGGTCATGATTTCACAGTCCATGAGATAATCCCTGCGTCGGGCTCTATGCTGACAACGTGGAACCTGCTTGGGATTCTCTCCATCTCTCTCTCTCTCTCTGCCCCTCCCAGCTCGCTCTCTGTCTCTCTCTCAAAATAAATAAATAAACATGAAAACAATTTTTAAAAAATAATAATAGCTAATACTAATCACTTAGTATGTGCCTTACTGCAAAGACATTTATATGCATTATTTCATTTACCCTCCCCTATAATGCTAGAGGTAGGTAGTAGTTCGAGTCTCATTTTTTTTAAGATTTGACATTTTAATTAATTAATTTATTTATTTATTTAAATGTTTGTTTTGAGAGAGAGACACACACACACATTGGGGGTGGAGGGGCAGAGAGTGAGGGAGAAGAATCTGAAGCAGTCTCCAGGCTCTGAACTGTCAGCACAGAGCCGGATGCAGGGCTCAAACTCATGAACCACAAGATAATGACCTGAGCTGTAGTCAGATGCTTAACTGACTGAGCCACCCAGGCGTCCCTACAGTTTCATTCAAAGATAAGAAAACTAAATTCTCAGTATGGTTAAGTAACACACCTACGGTCACTCAGCAAGCAGCAACCCAGAATTCCAACCCAGGTCTGTCTGACTCCAAAGCCCATCTCTCACCTTCATTAACTTAGGCAGCAAAAAGCCTTACCTACACTTCATGAGACTTAAAACCTTAAGGCTCATAGTCATAAGAATCCCTGGAAAGGAAGTTTCACCAATAAACCCTAAAAAATAGTCACCCAAACAGAGGTTATCTGGGATCTGGGCATAGTGAGTACATGTGAGTCCCAGGCCAGTCCTCGAGAGCCACAAACAGAGAAAAAAAACACTCTTAACCTGGAAAGAGAGGGTAATGAGTTAAGAGGTAAGAGGGTGGTCACCTCCTAAGTCACCAGAAATAATAAAGCTTCACAGGAGAGGCAAGGCAACCCCAAAGAGAACTTACACAAGTCTGGCCACAGCAAGGGCTCGCTCTGCATCTGAAGTCCCCTGGGAACACAAGACGCTGCATCAGCCACCATCCCTGACACAGAAACACATGCACAGACAAATACCTCTGTGCATGCCATACGTGCGCATGCATGCACATGGGTGCACAAACAGAATCTGCTGGCATTCTCTTAAACAGCCAGCCAGCCCACTGAACTAGCTCACTGTCAGAGGTAAAAATTGGACCTAAAAGGCCTAGAAAATGTCCTCAATGCTGTGATTACTTTCAAATTGTATAAAAAAGTTAACAAAATTTTATAATAAACATTCATATACTCACTACTCACATTCTACAATTAACATTTTGCTATATTTGCTTTATCTTGTCTACCTATTGTTCTTACCATTTTTTTAAAAAATGTAAACATCATTCAAAACCTATTTCTGAAAAATCACCAAAAATTCCCAAAGTGAGAGAAGAGCACTAGGAGTCATTACAACCCTTACATAAATGAACTACCCTTAAGGAAACCAAATTTTCTTTCTATGGGAAATATATACAGACTATACAAAAACAAGGAACATGAACTGAATATCCAATTCTAGGGGGTAAAAATATTTAAGTCATGACAAACAAACAATTCCTACAACTAAGGAAATTAAACTTAACACTGGAGGCATGCAACAGAGAACTATGGCTTGGTTTCCTTAAATTGTCTCTAACAGTGTAATTGCTCATGAACAAATATTTGAAAAATATTAATGCAGAGTTTTAGGTAACCACCACTATGCAACAGAGCCCAGATGTTTAAAGATGGGGGGCCTTGGGAGGCGCTCAGCCCTGAGATATCATACCATCTGGAAGACAACCCTGCTCTGTTCTCTTTTGCAGGTGCGGAAGACTACTCGGTCATCAGGAGCAACAAAGTCCACCGTGCTCAGCACCTCTGCAAGAAAACACAAACACACGGGGCCACCTGATGAAGAAGCAAGTTCAACCTAGCCTAATCTCTGGAAGAAAACACAGGAAAAATACCACTTTGAAGGGGGAAAAAGGGATGCTGGAAGTATACAATTCTCAAAAGAAATCAGTGTGCACATGGAGGCTTCTCAGATGCTGATGATGGTCCCTTCCCCGACCTAGGTGATGCTTAGTTACATGGTTGATTGCTTCACACTTGTTTGTTACACTGCATATGCTTGTGTTTTATGCACTGTCATGGTGTAGTGTTTACAGTTCACAAAAATGTACATACAAGAAACCTTGTCTGTGTCTCAGATTTGGCCCAAATTTCCCCAGATATCACTCTGAAGTTCAATAAAGTTGCTCTTTCATTTTTTTTTAATGTTTATTTATTTTTGAGAGAGAGTGAGAAAGAGAGTGAGTACAAGCAGGGGAGGGGCGGGGGGGAGAGGGCAGGCACAGAATCTGAAGCAGGCTCCAGGCTCTGAGCTGTCAGCACAGAGCTCGACACGGGGCTCAAACTCACGAACCATGAGATCATGACCTGAGCCAAAGTCAGATGCTTAACCGACTGATCCACTCAGGTGCCCCTTAGTTGCTCTTACTTAATTATTTAGGTACTATGAGCAGAGATTTATTCAATTAAAGGCAACCTCATTATGTGCACTTATGTACTTGCAAATTTGCCTGCTTGCTAAAATGTATCTGTAACCCCAAAGTCAGTATGTAGAACTACAAAATTAAAAAAAAAAAATTCAGTCACCTGATGCACATGTTCCCAGCTGAGGTTAAACAAGGCAATACTCTACGTTTTTGTTTCAGCTCTCATTCCATAAATAAATATCCTTCTGGTGGCATATTTAATGCCACATTTTTTTGCATTTATGTGTCTTTTGTTTCTCTCTGTTTAAAATGGTCCCAAGCACAGTGCTAACCAACCTTTTGTTCTAACATGAAGTTTTAGTACTGCTGGCTGTGAGTTCAATGTTGGAGTAGAAACACACATAAAACAAGGTTGTGTATTGATCTGTTAGTGAAAATTTTGTGACCAGAGGCTCGCAGGAACCTAATCCTGTATTTCTCTCTCTTTTTTTTTAATGTTTTATTTATTTCTAGGAGAGAGAGAGAGAGAGACAGCGTGAGCAGGGGAGGGTCAGAAAGACAGGGAGTCACAGACTGAAACAGGCTCCAGGCTCTGAGCTGGCAGTCAGAACAGAGCCCGACGCGGGGTTCAAACCCACGAACCGCAAGATCATGACCTAAGCGAAAGTCGGACACTTAACTGACTAAGCCACCCAGGCGCCCCAATCCTGTATTTCTCTTAAGAGCAATGTTTCAGTATTTGCTAGTCTGGGTTTCAAAGCAACTTTATATAACATCACTATTGCAAATAACAAGAATTTCATATGCTCTTCATAATAGAGTTCTATAGTACTACCATTATTAGCTTTCAAAGATGACTGCCACATGGAAGAGATCCAACATGGCAGATGGAAGAATACACCAACCTTGTCCATTTATTTTGAGAAATAAATGAGATCTTTAGTTCACATCAAGCACTTCCACAAATGGAAGCAGTTATTATCACTCCAGCACTAAACAGATTAGAAAGTTAAAAAGGTAGGATAGAGTTGGTAACATGTTGAAAGAGGTAACTGAAATGAATTCCAACAGCACAGGCTCATGACTGGCAGTAGGAAGACTGGGAGAAGAACCACAAAAACTTAGTGTGTTTATATGACAGCTTTATTTATAACAGCAAAATACCGGAATACTTGTTAAAGGACTAATGAAATCAGTTCTCATATAGTTACTTGTAGGTACTGACATGGGAAAATGTCCTAGCAAAAAATAAGCAAAATATGCATAGCCTGATCATAAGAAAGGGTATATATATAAACATGTTCTATTTGTATATACACACTTTACTAAATGTGTAAAAAATATACATTATTCCTCTCTGTGATTATTTCTTCAAATATGAGATTATGGGGGATTTTCATTTTCTAGGTTATACATGCCTACAATAATAAGTTTTCATTAAAAAAAACTACAACTCTAAAACAATTAAAGACAAAATTGAGTCATAACTTCTGTTGAATTGATATTAAGGTTTCACAAATGTGCATACATTTCGAAAACCTCAAACAACACCACAACTCTAATCAAAACAGAATCAGCCTCATCAATAAAGCACCAGCAAAACCACAATTTAGCACAACCACTTCTATTTGCAAAGTACTTACATGTACCTTATCTTAATTGATTCTCACTCCAACCCTATGATTTAAGTAAAGCAGGGATTTTGATTTTCATTTTATAGCTGAAGAAATGGAGGCAGAGAGGTCATATGGCTTGCCCAAAGTCACACAGCTATCGAGTGGCAGAGCCAGGAACAATGCTGAAGCCATCCCAAGCCCAAGGCTTTCCTATGTTTATTTCTATGCCAGCAAGCCTGTGGTGGAAGGTAATCTCAGTCTCAGCCTGTTCCACATCTGGTTCTTCGTCACAGTCTCTGGAGAGTAGTGACTCTCTCCAAGGGAGCACATGATTCACAAAATTACACAGTCAGACGAGGAGCACACCGGAAGGACACCATCACCCCAGGCAGGGGAAGTGGTAGAGCTGCATGGGCCTGACCAGGCACATGTACAATCCTGGGACCAGAATCACACTCACCATTAACAACTCTCTTGCACTGAAGCATCTTGAGGTCAATCAGCTCCTACAGAGGAATCAGAGGGCATTTGTCAGTGCTGGTCATGTACATCATGGGTACAGGGGGAGGGACCCTCATTACAACCTAATGGGGGTCACTTGGTCTGTCACCCTACTACCAACAACAAATTATGGCTTTTGGGAAATGTAGTGCTGACCTCCCAACCTCAACATGGCAAGCAGGAGCCTGAGTGAGCTACACTCAATCAGCTGCTCTTCCCAGGGACCTTGGAGATACTGGGGGCCTAGAAAGGGTGAGCCACTCAGGGAGTCAAAGACAAGACAACAGCCCAGATTATGGGCTAGACACTTTCCTAGACACTTTCCTCACCTACTCGTCTCAGCTCCAGTCGATCCCCTCAAAGAACCTTGCACCTCATCCTTATACAAACAGCAGACAGTGAAAGGCTCCAGGGAAACATCCAAATGACAGAGGCAGGACCAGTTAATAAAAGCAGAGGGAGAAGACTTGAGTCTAAAACTCCAGTCCAACATGGGTCACACTGTGTGGACACAAAACAGGTAAGCTCTTTAGCCCTGGACATATTCAAACAGACTCAGGGAAGAAAGGACAAAGAGGTTTCTTCAAAATCGGGATCATGAAAATGAATGGAAAGCTCTTGTCCCCTGAAGAATTGAGATTCTCTGCCTCTTGGTAGGAGACAACTGTTCTGCTTTGTTCAGTGATCATTTCAAAAAATGTGTAAAAAAAAATCACAGGAGCCAGGCACCTGTTACACTGCCCAGAAGCTCATGCCCAGGGATTCTGGGGGTTCCGAAAAATATAGGAAGGAACTTTGTCCCCTGGTCCTCATCTCCATACTGAATACCTACCTACTCCATACTGACTACCTGGCAACTCCAGCCAGGTAGGCACAACAGCCTTTGCTTCCTGAGGGGGGCCGTAGGGCTAAAGCGGCCAAAGGACACCTATAGCATCCGTGGGGCTCCCGCAGCATCCCCATCAGCAAGGTTAGTACACACTGTGGGTGTTTCTGTGGCTCTTCACTCCATGTGGCAGTCAGTTCAACAAGTATCTGATGTCCACCAGGCCTGGCCGAACAAATCACCACTACCAAACAGTTATGGATAAACGGCTGCCATTTAAGCCCTAAGAACCAATGTGGTGTCCCAAGGGATGGACAGAGCCCCACAGAGACCCGTGTAGCCAGTGATCTCAGTTGCAGGAGCAGGCAAAAAGGCAAGGGGAGGGGCGCCTGGGTGGCTTAGTCGGTTAAGCGTCCGACTTTTGCTTAGGTCATGATCTCACGGTTCGTGGGTTCGGGCCCCGCGTCGGGCTCTGTGCTGACTGCCAGCTCCGAGCCTGGAGCCTGTTTCAGTCTGTGACTCTGTCTCTCTCTGACCCTCCTCTGCTCACGCTGTCTCTCTCTCTCTCCTAGAAATAAATAAAAACATTAAAAAAAAAAATTTAAAAAAAAAAAAAAAAAGGCAAGGGGACAAGTGGGCCTGTACTTATAAAAAGAAGCTCTGCGGGGGCGCCTGGGTGGTTCAATCAGTTGAGTGTCCGACTTTAGCTCAGTTTATGATCTCACGGTTTGGGAGTTCAAGCCCCACATTGGGTTGTCTGCTATCAATATGGAGCCCGCTGTAGATCCTCTGCCCACCTCTCTCTCTCTGCCCCTCCCCCCCCAAAAATAAATAAAACATTAAAAGCAGCAGCAGCAGCAGCAACAGCAGCATCTCTGCAGCCAGGCTGGCTTTCGGCTGGAGAGGAGCAGGGTAAAGCACGGCAGGCCCATGCTGAGGCCCCAGCCCTGCCGGCAATAACTTGTCCCCCTCAGGATTCCCAAAGCCCCCTCCACTGAGTCCACCTTTACTATCTCTTCATATGCCAGTTATAGATACACCTGTCATATCTTAGACTATGAACCCCCCGAGGAGGATCCTGTGTACACACAAAAGGAGGCTTTGTGGACCCAGGCCAGGTAGCCTGAGCCCCAAGAGGAGGAGTTAAGGCAAAATGGCCCTTGAGCTGTCTTATTTTGTTTTCCATCGCCTCACCATATCAAAAGAGCCTTTGGGGCCTGGCTACTGTCTCTATCTTCTTCAAACCACCAGCATCCAGAACATTACAAGCTCTCACTTAACATCTGCTGGAACCTCAAGACCTTACACAGAGCAGGGGAGCCTGGGTGGCTCAGTCAGTTAAGCGTCTGACTCCAGCTCAGGTCATGATCTCATGGCTTGTGGGTTCCAGCCCCACGTTGGGCTCTGAGCTGACAGCCAGCTCAGAGCCTGGAGGCTGCTTCGGATTCTGTGTCTCCCTCCCTCTCTGACACTGTCTCTCTCTCTCTCAGAATGAATGAATAAATAAATAAATAAATAAATAAATAAATAAATAAATAAATAAATAAATAAATAAAATATTTTAGGGGCGCCTGGGTGGCTTAGTCGGTTAAGCGTCCGACTTTTGCTTAGGTCATGATCTCGCGGTTCGTGGGTTCGAGCCGCGTCGGGCTCTGTGCTGACTGCCAGCTCAGAGCCTGGAGCCTGTTTCAGTCTGTGACTCCTTCTCTCTCTGACCCTCCCCTGCTCACGCTGTCTCTCTCTCTCTCTCCTAGAAAAAAAAAAGAATCTCCCTACCTTGGTGAGATTGGCTGTTTAAAATAAATAAGTTAATAATAAATAAATTAAATAAATAAATAAATAAATGAATGAATGAATGAATAAATAAATAAATAAATAAAATATTTAAAAAAAATTTTTTAAAGACCTTACACAGAGCAGATGTTCACCTGCTTAAGTGAAGAAATTAACTTAAATTGTCATCAATAAAACCACAAGTGTGTCCACTTACATACTCTCAACACCACTGTTCATCAATTTTACTTATTTTAGTTAGTTCTATGAATATAAAATGGAACCTCATCGTTTTGTTTTGCTTTGGTTTTCACTGTATTCCCTTTTAATTAGTGAAAACAAACATTGTTTTTCCAAATGGGAGAGTTTATCATCTGTGCATCTTCATAGCACACTGCCTTTTACAACTATGCAAGTTGCAGGAAAAAGTCTATTCTTTGTCAAACCAGATATTGAGTTTTTCTGTCTTAATTATCACAAATTATTTTCCTATGTCACTACCATTCCTCAATTTTTTTTACCTACACCCCCATTTTTTGCTATTTTTAATTGAGGTATAGTTGACATTATTTTTTTAAGATTAAGTAATGTCTACACCCAAAGTGGGGTTTGAACTCACAACCCTGAGATCACCATTTGTATGCTCTCCCTGTTGAACCAGCCAGGCACCTCAGTTGACATATAATATTTTCAAGTGTACAACATAGTGATTCAACAATTCTATATATTATGAAATGCTCACTACAAGAAGTGTAGTTAACATGTGTCACTATACAAAATTATTACAATATTATTATATTCCTTATGCTGTACTTTTCTCTTTTTTTTTCCTTTTAGGGAACAATGCTGTACTTTTCAACCCCGTGACTTATTTATATTATACTAAGAATTTTGTACTTCTTAATCCCCTTCACCTATCTCACACATCCCCCCAATCTCCTCCCCTCTGGCAACCACCAGTTTGTTCTCTGTATTTATGAATTTGTTTCTCTTTTCTTTGTTGTTTGTTGATTATTT
This sequence comes from Proteles cristata cristata, assembly GCA_017311185.1. Classification (NCBI taxonomy): domain Eukaryota; kingdom Metazoa; phylum Chordata; class Mammalia; order Carnivora; family Hyaenidae; genus Proteles; species Proteles cristata. Next base: position 32,835 of record JAESUZ010001502.1, on the reverse strand, counting down.
CCTTTGTTCTTTAGATTCCACACGCAGTGAGATCATACGGTCTTTTTCTTTCTCCATCTTATTTCACTTAGCATTAATACCCTCTAGGTCCATCCATGTTGTCACAAACCTCAATTTCTATTAGACATACATTCTATTTTTATAGAAGAGACCACCCTAACTTTGCCAATAACAGTGCCTTCTCATTTCTAAATATATCTCTATTGTATAGTTAAGAATATAACTTTAACTGGTTTTTCTTTTTAAAATGAATTTAGCTTTTTAATTTATCTGAAAATGAAGACCATTTATAAGTCACTTTTTCCTCGCATGGCTATCCAATGTTCTGAACAACATTTAATTTAATTTAATTTAATTTAATTTAATTTAAAATTTTTTAAATTAGGCTTCACACCCAACATGGGGCTTGAACTCACAACACTGAGATCAAGAGTCAAGTGCTCCACTGGCTGAGCTAGCCAGGAGCCCCGAAACATTTAATTTTAAAATGCCTTATCAGGGGCATCTGAGTGGCTCAGTCATTTAAATGCCCAACTCTTGATTTTGGCTCAGGTCATGATCTCAGTTTGTGAGACTGAGCCCCATGTCAGGTTCCGCACTGGGAGTCTGCTTGAAAATCTCTCTCTTTCTCTCTCTCTCAGCCTCTCCCCTGCTTACACATACTAACTCTCTCTCTCTCTCAAAATAATGAAATGAAATGAAATAAATGAAATGAAATGAAATGAAATGAAATGAAATGAAATGAAATGAAAGGCTCTATCATGTATGGGCTTATTCTTCCTTGTCTGTTACATGCTATGCTCCTAAGTCTGAAATATGCCCTGCACCTTCATCTCCTCCAATCTCCCTGGCTTGTTTTCTCTGCCTGAGCTGATCATAACAGTTTATCACCAGTGTCACTCGGAGCACCTGGGTGGCTCAGTCAGTTGAGTGTCCATCTTGATCCTGGCTCATGCTGTGATCTCATGCTTCCTGGTATCATGCCCCAAGTCAGGCTCTGTGTTGATGGTGTAGATACTGCTTGGGACTGTCTCTCTCCCTCTCCCTCTTCCCCTCTCCAACTCAGATGCATGCACATGAGCTCTCACTCTCTCTCTTTCAAAATAAATAAATAAAAACGAAAAAAAAATAATCCAAATGTTGATCAATTGATGAACGGATAACCAAATTGTGGGGTACACATACAATTATTAGTCAGCCACTAAAAGGAATGAAGCACAGATACATGCAATGATGTGGATGAACCTTAAGAATATTATGCTACGTGAAAGAAATCAGGCATAAAAGACCATACATGGTACCATTCCATCTATATGAAATGTTTAAAACAGGCAAATCTACAGAGACAGAAAGTAGAATAGTGGTTTACAGAGACTAGGAGAACGAGAAATTGGGGAGGGACTGCTAATGGATATTTAGGTTTCTTTCTTTTTTTGGGTGAGGTTTCTTTTTGGTGTGGTGGAAATGTTCAACAATTGATTGCAGTGATGGATGCACAATTCTGTACATATACATATCTCCATACAACCATATCTCAATAAAGATGTTAAAAAATGCTTAGAGGAACAAAGTTGGGTCAACTGACAAAATTAGAACATGGAAAATAGATTTTAAAGAAGTGTTATATCAATGTTAAATTTACTGAAGATGGGGGCGCCTGGGTGGCTTAGTCGGTTAAGCGTCCGACTTTCGCTTGGGTCATGATCTCGCGGTTTGTGGGTTCGAGCCCCGCGTCGGGCTCTGTGCTGACTGCCAGCTCAGAGCCTGGAGTCTGTTTCAGTCTGTGACTCCCTCTCTCTCTGACCCTCCCCTGCTCACGCTGTCTCTCTCTCTCTGTCCTAGAAATAAAAAAAAAATTAAAAAAAAATTAAAAAAAAAAAAATTTACTGAAGATGATGCCTGTCATAAATGTATAGAAAAAAGACTTTATTCTTAGAAAAAAAATATATTCATATATTGTATATACAATATGATATATATATATATATATATAACAGAGCACAATTTATAAAATAAATCAAGCAAAAATGTCGATCACAGGTCAATCTGAGCAAAAGGTATATGGATGCTATCTATTCCTGCAACTTTCTTAGAATTTTTTCCCATTTTTAAAAAAATGTTTTTAGGGGTGCCTGGGTGGCTCCGTCGGTTAAGCGGCCGACTTCGGCTCAGGTCATGATCTCACAGTTCCTGAGTTCAAGCCCCACATCAGGCTCTGTGCTGACAGCTCAGAGACTGGAGCCTGCTTCTGATTCTATGTCTCCCTCTCTCTCTGCACCTCCCCTGCTCACACTCTGTCTCTGTCTCAAAAATAATAAATTAAAAAATTTTTTTTCTTTTAATATTTTTATTTATTTCTAGGAGAGAGAGAGAGAGACACAGCGTGAGCAGGGGAGGGTCAGAGAGAGAGGGAGATACAGACTCTGAAACAGGCTCCAGGCTCCGAGCTGGCAGTCAGCACAGAGCCTGATGCGGGGCTCAAACCCACGAACCACGAGATCATGACCTAAGCGAAAGTCGGACGCTTAACCGACTAAGCCACCCAGGCGCCCCAAATTTTTAAAAATTTTAATTAAATAAGTAAATAAATAAATGTTTTTAATGTTTTTTATTTTTGAGAGAGACAGAGACAAGCGTGAGTGGGGGAGGGGCAGAAAAAGAAGGAGACAAGGAATCTGAAGCAGGCTCTAGGCTCTGAGCTGTCAGCACAGAGCCCAACATGGGCTCAAACCTATAAACCATGAGATCATAATCTGAGCCAAAGTTGGATGATTACCCGACTGAGCCACCAGGCATCCCTAATATTTTCCCTTTTTAAAAATGTTTTTTAATCTTTTTTTAATTTTTAATTTTTTTAAGTTTATTTACTCAGAGAGAGAGAGAGAGAAAAAGAGAGAGAAAGCACGTGGGGGGAGGGGCAGAGAGAGGGAGAGAGAGAATCCCAAGCAAGCTCCACACTGTCTATTCCACCCAGGCACCCCTAAAAATTTTATTTAAAAAAAATTTTATTTTTTACTGAAGTACAGACATACAATAACTTTCTATAAATCTGAATACTTTTTTAAGTTTTAAAAAATTACCTATTCTGGGCAAGGGACTTGAATAAAAATTTCTCCAGGGGTGCCTGGGTAGCTTAGTCAGTTAAAGTGACTGACTCTTAAGTTTCAGCCAGGTCATGATCTCACTGTTTGTGAATTTAAGCCCCACGTCAGGCTCCGTGCTACTGGTCTGGAGTCTGCTTAGGATTCTCCCTCTCTCTCTCTCTCTCTCTCTCTCTCTCTCTCTCTGTCTCCCTCTCTCCCCACCCCCAAAACAAATAAGCTTAAAAAGAAAAATTTCTCCAAAGGCGATACATCAATGACCAACAAGCACATGAAAACATACTCAACATCACTCATCATCAGAGAAATACAAATTAACGCCATAATGAACTATCACCTTTAACCCATTAGGATGGCTACTATTTAAAATAAAAATTAAAAAGAAGAAGAAAGAAAAGAAAACAGGCCAAAGAGGCCAGGGGTAGCTCAGTTGGTTAAGCATCCAACTCTTAATTTTGACTCAGGTCACGATCTCGTGGTTTGTGAGATCAAGACCCGTATAAGGCTCTGCGCTGACAGTGTGCAGCCTCCTTGGGATCCTCTCTCTCCATCTCTCTCGCTCCTCCCCTGATCTCTCTTTCTCTCAAACTAATAAATAAACTTTAAAAAATAAAAAAATAAACTTAAAAATAAATTTAAAAAAAAGAAAAGAACAAGTGTTAGCAAGGATGTGCATAAATTGTGCACGGTTCGTGGGACTGCAAGGCGGTGCCATTGCTAAGGAAAACAGTACAGAGTTTCCTCAAAAAACTTAAAACTAGGGGCACCTGGGTGGCTCAGTCGGTTAAGCATCCAACTTCAGCTCAGGTCATGATCTCACAGTTCATGGGTTCAAGTTCTCCATCAGGCTCTGTGCTGACAGCTAGCTCAGAGCCTGGAGTCTGTTTTGGATTCTGTATCTCCCTCTCTCTCTGACCCTTCCCTGTTCATGCTGTCTCTCTCTCTCTGTCTCTCTCTCTCCCTCTCAGAAATAAATACACCATTAAAAAAAAAAAAAACTTAAAAATAGAACCATCACCTGATCTAGCAATCCTACTTCTGGCTATATATATCCCAGAGAATTGAAAGCAAGATATCAAAGAAATATTTGCATACCTATGTTCATGGCAGCACTATTCAAAATAACCAAAAGGTGGAAGCATCCAGATGCTCATCAACAGATGAATGTATAAACAAAATGTGGCATATATATACAATGGAATATTATTCAGCCTAAAAATGGAATGAAATCCTGTTCCATTCTACAACATGGATAAATCTTGAGGAAGTTATGCTAAGTAAGCCAGTCATAAAAAGACAAAAATTGCATGCTTCCACTTCTATGAGGTATCTAAAGTAGTCAAATTCATAGAAACAGAAAACAGAATAGTGGCTACCAGGAGCTGGAGAGATGGGGTAAGGGGGATTCGTTTTACGGGTATAGAGTTTTAGTTGTACAAAATGAAAAGGTTCTAGAGATCTGTTTCACAACTTAACCCTGCTGAACTGCACACTCACAAAAATGGTTAAGATGGTAAATTTTTTGTTATATGTTTTTTACCACAGTAAAAATAATTTTAAGTACCCATTCTGGCAGTCAGGGCCTCTTAAGAACACTGCCTCCTCCCTTAATCTTGCTTATTAAAAGTTTTAAATCTAACAGGTAGGTGTCCTCTCACAGTCTGAGCAACTAGAGACCCCTTGTTTTTATAAAAGGAATAGATACAGGACATTTGAGGAACTCCTGGAAAACCCTTATCAATATGGCAGACCTTAGCAGGGAATCAGACTACTGCTCCCTTGACTTTTGCTAAGCTAGTTCATTGTTTCTTCCCCTCCAGCTGCCGAGGGCTCTGCAGGGCTTTTAAGGAGGTGCCTGCATGCCTGGTATGCCCTAGGTCCTATACCCTGGTCCTGTGAAGTGGGTGAGGTGGTTTAACTAATCCACAGATGGACCACCTCATATGAACCCAGGAAGATCATCCAGGCAGCCAGCCTGCAGAGACATGCCAAATCCACCAGGGGGCACCAGGCCATACTACATCACCTCCAGCACTCCAGCCACCTACTCATGCCAAGCAAGGGTCCCTGGCCAGCTTGCTTCTGTTCTCTTCTGGATGGAAGGCCTAGATGTCCTCTGGCAGAGGCCTCTCTGTTTCTTCATAAGCTATACTGACTCTCCCAGAGTAAGCATCCATCAAACATGCCAAGTGGGTATCACAACCAACAAAACAACAGTTACATGCTCTGGGATTTGGTCTTTTGGTCCCTGTTTCTCAGGCTCTGAGACCATGAGTCCTCACAATCCCTCACAGTGCATGAGTCCTCACAGTCCTTTCTCCCAATCCCTTTCTAAATCCAAGAAGTTTTTCTGGAGGCCAAGGAGGGTACAAGCCAGGAAAGGCTATACCTAACTCTTGAATGACCACTTGGGGGGCTGAGTGTAGGCCCAAAGGATGAGGGACAAGATTAATAACGCACAGTGCATTACCACATTCCCCTGGGACTGGCCCCTGGACACAGGTTCCTCTCTGCCCTCAGCACATTCTCGCAGCCTGGAAGCTTATGGAAGCCCAGCTCTCGTTTCTTGGACCTGCTCGCCTCGATTTCAGTTAACCACTTGGAAGTCAGGTCCTAAGCCTGTGACCTTGAACATGGGAACCTCCCTTTCGGACTCTCACATTTCGACAACACAGACTCCCTCCCTCCCATTTCACCTTGTTAGCACCCTAGATGGCTCTGCCCCTGGCCTGCTGTAGACACTGGCATGCCAATCCCCAGCCATGGGCAGCCCCCTGCCAAGCTTCACAGCTCTCCTTCCCATAAAGCTGAAAAACAGTATGACTTGCACACCCAGCTGCCAGGCAAACCTCTCCACCCCACTCCCCACAGGAACAGGGTCAACATGCCCTCACTTTCTTTCCTCAGGTTGCCACCCCGCTCCTGCTACCCTTCACTGCCAACAGAAGCCTGGCTTCCCACATCTTGTAAAACAAGTCTCTCAGGAAAGACCCCTTGGCTTTCCTGGCTTCCATGAAACTGCCACTCTCTTTCTGGCCCTGTCTTGAAGCTAAGCCCCACCACCTCATCTAGAATCTGCCTTCTAAGACCAGGCCCTACCTACTCCCCACTGATCAGCCAAATCATCACGCCCCTCCTCACAGCTAAGTGTTTCCCCTTATGCTGTAAACACGCAAGTCACCTAAAAATAATTCCCTTCAGGGGTGCCTGGGTAGCTCAATAGGTTAAGCACCCCACTTTTTTAATGTTTTTATTTATTTCTGAGAGACAGAGAGAGACAGCATGAGCAGGGGATGGTCAGAGAGAGATACAGAATCCGAAACAGTCTCCAGGCTCTGAGCTAGCTGTCAGCAACAGAGCCCGATGCAGGGTTCAAACCCATGAACCGTGAGATCATGACCTGAGCCGAAGTCGGACGCTTAACCGACTGAGCCACCCAGGTGCCCCAGCACCTCACTCTTGATTTGGGCTCAGGGGATAATCAAGCTCCACGGGGGGCTCCACATGTGGTCCCACACTGGGCAAGGAGCCTGCTTAAGATTTTCTCTCTCTCTCTGTGTCCCTTCCCCACCTGCATACTAGCTCATGCTCTCTGTCTCTCAAAAACAAAAACAAAACCAATTCCCTTCACCCGGCTTCCTTTGCCTCCAGTACCTACATGTACAATCTATCGCCCTGACAAGGGTATCTCTGTGCACTTTGGATTTTCAAATCAAACACCTTTTTGGTCTTTTTGCAACTGGACTCCTCTGCATCATCTGTCACACTTGACAAACTTGACGTTTGCCTTCTCTGGCACACATTCTTCTTAATTTGCCTAGTTCTCTCACTCTTTTATTTTACTTTTTTTTTTTTAATTTTAAGTAGGTTCCATCCCTAACACGGGGCTCGAACTCACAACTGCAAGATCAAGAATTGTATGCTCTACTGACTGAGCCACCCAGGCGCCCCCCCTCTTACTTTTCTATCATAAAATTACCAGCCCGTCCTTCCCACACGCAACATCCAATACATTAGGGTGTCTTCTTTCCAAATCCCCCTTCTCTCTATACCAGTGGCTTTCTTTTTAATGAAACTTTTTTTATTTTGAGATAATCAGAGGTTCACCTGCAGTTGTAAGAATGTGAGCTCCTACGTACTGTTGGCTCAACTTCCCCAATGGTAATATCTTACAAAGGTAGAGTATAATGTCACAACCAGAATACTGACATTGATACAGTTAAGACACAGAACAGTTCCATCCCCACCAGGATTCCTTGTTGCTGCCCTTTTATAGCCATAGTACCCATCCCACCATGAGTGGGACAGAAGTATCAGAAGCATTTGAGTAGCCTCTTCTTCAACTTTTCACACACACTAGGGGGACATATCAGGACTAGGGACTGGGGGGAAGTTCTCCAGATAATTCTGTTACATGTCCAGCTGAGAAACGTTGTACATACCTCCACACTATCCAATATCAGCTACTTCTACAATGCTGTTTTTCCTAGAAAATGCTTTTTATTTATTTTTAAAATTTTACTTATTTTGACAGAGGGAGATAGAGTGAGCATAAGTGGGGGAGGGGCAGAGAGAGGGAGAGAGAAAGAGAGGGAGAGGGGAGAGAGAGAGAATCCCAAGCAGGCTCTACACTGTCAGTGACCAGCCTGACATGGGGCTCAAACCCACAAACTGTGAGATCGTGACTTCAGCCAAAAGTAGGAGTCACCCAGGTGCCTCTAGAAAATACTTTTTAAACCTTGGTCTGAAGTCCTACTATTCTCTAGAGCAGCCAGGACTTAGGCAACCAACTAGTTACTGCCACCAGAAAACCCTGTGGCCCCCAAACCAACTCCATACAGCTTCCCTCTCTCCTTAACCCTGAGTTCATTCATTCACACACTGAATGTCTATTAACTCCCACAGGGGCCGGGGCCGTGACCCAACTCGATGCCCATCTAACCACCTGGCCCCGGCACCCCACGATGCCCTCCTTGCTGCCCAGGCTCCTGGCCCTCAACAGGGCTTAGAGAACTCATAAGAGTCACACATGTTTGTCTCCCACTGCCTTCAGTGAGCACCTGTGAAGTGAGTGCCCATTCTGTCTCCCACCAACTCCTGACCACTCCCATCCATAGAAAAGGAGCCTGTACTGGTGAGGGGGGAAAAAAAAAAAAAAGCCCTCCAGGAACATCAGGGGCCCCTTACCTCACAGTACACAATGTCTGCTCCATAGTCCAGGGCCAGCAGCCGCATTGGGAGAGTGCCTACCCGAACCATAGGGGCTAAGATGAGTTTGTTGTGGTAGCACAGTGACAGGCTGTGTTCAATCATTTCTCTTCTGCTACCGCCTGCAGAAAGGGAAAACAAGAGTCAGAAATTAAAACAAAGCTGGGGTGCCTAGATGGCTGTCTGTCAAGCATCCTACTCTTGATTTTTGGGTCAGGTCATGATTTCATGGCTCATGAGCTCGAGCCCCACGTCGGGCTCGGTGCTGACACTGAGAAGCCTGCTTGGGATTCTCTGTCTCGCTCTCTCTCTCTCTCTCTCTCAAAAATAAATAAATAAACATTAAAAAAAAAAAAGAAAGAAAGAAAGAAAGAAAGAAAATCTCTCTTCTGTTACTCAGGGCAGACTTTTCCTCTTCTTTCCAACACATAGGACTTTGTTTTCATTTTCTCTGATCATAAAAATAATACTTGCTTATTTGTTCATCTAAAGACTATTTACTGGGTCTCCTGGGTGGCTCAATCGGTTAAGCTTGACTTCAGCTCGAGCCCCTCATCACATTTGTAGCACAAAGCCTGCTTCAAATCCTGTCTTCCTCTCTCTCTCTCACCCTTCCCATTAACTCTCTCTTCAAAAATAAAAATAAACATTAAAAATAAATAAATAGATAGGTAATATTTATTAAGTGCCTAGTCTTGCCAGTCACTGTCCTAGTCTGACAGAGAGTGAAACAGACAAAAATTGCTGCTCTAGTAGAACTTTCATTCCAACGGGGAAAGAAAGGCAAAAACAATACTAACAAACTATATAGTATGTTGGAAAATTGGTAATGCTACAAAGAGTAAAAACAGCAGGGAGAAAGGAAACTGAAAACACTGGGGATGTGACTGACACATGATGCTGTATTAGTTTAAGATGTACAAAATAAAGATTTGATATATGTATATACTACAAAATGATTACCACAATAAGTTACATCCATCATCTCACATACTAATAATTTTTTTCTTGTGATGAGAACTTTTAAGATCTACTCTTAACTTTCAAATGCATAATATTATCAACTATAGTTGATAAGAACTTTTAAGATCTACTCTTAACTTTCAAATGCATAATATTAACAACTATAGTTGTTATGCTATACATTACACCCCCAGAACATATTTATCTTGTAACTGGAAGTTCATACCTTTTGGCTACCTTCACCCATTTACCCCACACCCCCAGCAGGAAAAATGTAAATAATTGGTATATCAATAGTACATTTTAATATAAATATTTTCATATTTTAATGTAAGTATTTGAATATAAAATATACATTTTTAAATAGGGAAACCGGGGCACCTGGCTGGCTCGGTTTGTTTAGCGCCCAACTAGATTTCAGCTCGGGTCATGATCTCATCAAGAGATCAAGCCCCACGTCAGGCTCCTGCTGACTGCACAGGGTCTGCTTGGGATTTTTTTCTCTCTCCTCTCTCTACTCCTCTCCCACTCATGCTCTTGCTCTCTCTCTCTCTCTCAAAATAAATAAATTAAAAAACCCAAAAAAAAGGTTCACAATAAAATAAATAGGGAAACCAAGACAGGCTTCAATGGGAAGATGACATTTGAACTAAGATTTGAGTTAGTCAAGTTGGTATCTAGTGGAAAAATATACAGAAGAAACAGGGAGTGCAAAGGCCCTTGGGCAGGAGCTTGCCTGGTGTATTAGAAGAACATCAAGGAGACCAACATGGTTGGGACACAGAGAGGAAAAGAGAAACTAATGTAAGTCAGATACACGATGTCACTGCAGTAAACAGAGTCAGATCCCATACGGTCTTTGTTAGCCCTTCATGAAATAGAAGTCAGCAAAGGGTTTCAAGTAGAAGACTAGCATGACTGATCGTGTTTTCTCATGATCACGGTGACTGCTATATAAAGAGCAGTCTGTTGGGGGTCAGAGTAAACACAGGGAGATCAGGTATAAGACTCTTCACTAACCAACATAAAAGATGAGATGATGGTCGCTCAGGCCAGGGAGCTGGTAGCAGAGGTGGTGACAAATGGTCACATACTAAAAATACTTGGAAGGTAGAACCAACAGGAATAAAAAGAAGAAAATCAAAATCCCGTATCTCAGAGAGAACTGTTAATATTAATTTATTTAATCTAAGCAAATATGGACCCCTCCTAAAAGTCACAAAGCTGACTAGTCAATGCTATGCTCTACTCCATTACTAACACAGTCTCCATTTTCTTTTTAGTATTCATCCCATTCTGATTGGCCCCCACCTCCAGCATTCTATCAAAACTGTTCTGATTAAAGTCACCAATTACCTGGAAGTTGAGCAATCAACCAAACACTCAACTTGTGACATGGCTGAAACTCCCCTCTTCCTTGATCTCTCTCCTCCCTGGGCTCCCTGGCCCCTCACTTTCCTGGCTTTTTTCCCACCAGTCTGTCCTGCTTCTCAGGCTTCTTGGCTGGTTTCACTTGCTCTACTCACATGTTGAAGTTCTTCCTTAGTCTTGGGTCCTCTTTCCTTCTAATTCCACACAGTCTCCCTTGAAAGTTTCTTTACTCCCATGACTTAAAATATTGATAATATGCTGATGATCTCACATCAACTGCTCAATATACATCTCTACCTGGATATCTTAAGGGCATCTTATACCAAATATGCACAAAATAAGGTCTTGATCTGCCCTCCTAAGCCACCTCCTCTGTCTTCATTAATTCATTCAACAGAAATTTATTGAGCCCCTCTGGCTGGCACTAGAGATAAAATGATGAGAAGGAGGTACAGTAGAAGAGAGGGTTATAGAAAGGAAACTTAGAAATACATGAAATTATAACCATGTACAGTGCTATGTGACGGACATGAGGTTTCAAGAATTTGTGTCAGGAGGAAAGGGATGGATGGGGGTTGAGGAAGGCTTCCCTTAAGAAATAGTTTCTGGGGCGCCTGGGTGGCTTAGTCGGTTAAGCGTCTGACTTCCGCTTAGGCCATGATCTCACGGTTCGTGAGTTCGAGCCCCGCGTCGGGCTCTGTGCTGACTGCCAGCTCGGAGCCTGGAGCCTGTTTCAGTCTGTGACTCCCTCTCTCTCTGACCCTCCCCTGCTCACGCTGTCTCTCTCTCTCTCCTAGAAATAAATAAAACATTAAAAAAAAAAAAAAAGAAAGAAAGAAATAGTTTCTGATTCGAGATCTCAAGGGAGAGAAGGTGTTAATCAGGCCAATCAATACATGGAGAGAAAATGTTTCCTATTTCAGCAATTAGCACCTCCACTCACCCAATTACTCATCATTAATCCACATTCCCCACATTCAAACTATCACTAACTCCTGTGAAACAACCTTCAAACTATAACTCTAATCTATCTGCTTTGCTTCATCTCCAGAGCTTCCACTGTGCACAAAGCCAGCCTCCTAATGGGTCTCCCAAATCTAATCTTACCTCCTCCTATCCTTTCTCTTTATGATACTGTGTGGCATTTGAAAAAGGCAACTCTGATAATATCACTCCCCTGTTTATACCCTTCAATGGCTTCCCACTGAGTTTAGGATAACTCCCAAACCCTTCTGATGGCCCAAGAAGCCCTGCATGACCTGTCCCCGCCCATGTCTCCAGCTCACTCTTGACCCTTTCTCTCATTCACTTTCCTTGCTCTCTGACCACACTAACCTTTGAAAGTCTCCCACACCAAGCTCTCTGCTGCCCTGGGGCCCATGCCCTTGCAGTCCTCTCTGTCTGGAACACTCTTCCTAACTCAATCACAGATACCCCCACTAGGTCCTCTTGACTTTGAACATCCCCTTTTTGGAGACACTTCAATACCAGACCATCATACCTCGGGTCCCTGGTCCCATGCTCTCAAAACACTTTGTGCTTCCCTATAGTTCAGTTACAGTCCATGTGTTCACACTTATTTGTGTGGTCTCTTCTTTAACCCCTAGCTGCTCTAGACCACCAGCACAACAAGCTCCACAAAGACAGGAGCATGGCTGCCTAGTTCACGGCCAGGCTTCTAGCACGAAGCCCAGTACTTGGCCCTTAGCAGCTTCTTGGTAAGGAAGATGTGACTGAACACCCACCTCGCTGGTGGCTGAGGATGCCCTTCTGTAGGGTGGTAGGCCCAGGAGCTCCCTCTGGCACCAGCCGGCAGTGCCTGACAGGGCCTGCCTCCAAGAAGGCTCCTCTCAGAGAAGCTAGGCAGTCCCCACCCTTTCCCAGTTACTGCCACAACCATTCACCCCGCCCTGAGATCACACCCAGCTCAGCGTTTCTGTGCTTTCTGCGCAAACTGCAGTCTTTTCTTTTAAGGGCTGGTCTTCTCTATGACGGTTTTGATTGCCTTCTCAAAACTGCAACCTTAACTTCAGTTGCATGGATACAAAATCCCATTAATTATAATGCTTTCAGATTGAAGAGAACACTATTCAGGAAAAGCACTTTACCAGTCCCATCCATGTAAATTTTTCTGTAGACTACGACTTTGATTAAAAAGCAATTTCTTTAAAATACAAATTTAGAGGGGTGCCTAGGTGGCTCAGTTGGTTAAGCATCCAACTTCAGCTCAGGTCATGATCACACAGTTCGTGGGTTCGAGCCCCACGTCAGGCTCTGTGCTGACAGTTAGGCTCAGAGCCTGGAGCCTGCTTCAGATTCTTTATCTCCCTCTCTGACCCTCCCATGCTCACACTGTCTCTATCTCTATCTCTGTCTCTGTCTCTGTCTCTTTCTCTCTTTCTCTCTCAGAAACAAATTTTTAAAAATAAATAAATAAATAATACAAATTTAGAGTTAAAATGAAAGTCAATAAGGATTAGATATTTAGAGAATTACCCTATTTCCTACTCAAAACCGGTGATAAGAAAAATATGGAAGCAATCTATTATATTTGTACGAGAAAGAGCTGATATAGCATGTCACCATTAAGGTTCCGAACTCTGGAATCAGAGAGACCTGCACTGGAATCCCACCTCTGCCCCGGGTAGATGAATTAACCTAGTGGAGGCTCAGCTTCTCTCTCTGGAATGAGGCCCCAGCAGAATCTATGTCAGGTGGGACGGTGTGAAGAGTCAATTCAGGAACACACAATAGTTCTCAGCACACAGAAAGGGTTTAATAAATGTTAACTGTTCTCATTATCGGGCTTATACACTTGTAACATATTTGATGATTACATCAACAAACACCTACTAGTTCTTTGAGGGTCAAGGCACCGTGTGGGGTGTTGAAGGTAAAGAAATGGAAAGAACGAAGCTCTTGACTTCAAGGAGCTTCTTGGTTCTGTCACTGCCACCTCTCAAGTGAATGATGGCAACAGCCTGCAAACCAGTCTCTGCTTCCAGGCTCAATATGTTCAATCTGTGTTCCTTCCAGCAGCCAGAGGGGTCTTGCAAAACACAAATTAGGACGAGATATTCCCATTCTCCAAAGCCTTCCCTAACTGCCCTTAGAATTAAGTCGCAGCTCCTTAATAGTGCAAACAAGGCCTGCTCCCCGCCTTCCTCGGAAGCCCTATCTTTCATCACTTGCCTCCTGCCCTCTTAACTCCCCCATGCTAAGCTTCAGCTATTCTGAAGTATTTCTAGTTCCCAAATTGGCCTGCTCTCTCTCTCTGAACAAGTTGCTCTGCCTAGAACACACATGCCTATTTCCTCCACCTGACTGACTTCCAGGAGCTTTTCAGAACCTCTGTACAGATATGTACAGATATGTCACCTGCTCCAGAAAGCTCCCCTGACACTTACCTTCCAAACACAGAGTAAGGGCACCTACTCTTAGCTCATTCCTGTCCTAGCATTAAATACATTCTTGTAATTACAAGAGCAACACACTACCGATCTGTCCGCCACATCACAAGGTGAAGGCAACCACTTCACCTTGCACATCACCAGGTCCTTGTCACAGAGCACACAATCTAGCATTAGGTAGGTGTTTAGCATTTGTTGTGAAAAGAAGTTAACAGGTCAAGTGGCAACGAGAAATATACTATGGTTCATGCTTCAGCCTCAGAAGAGCTCTATCACAGACAAATGTGCTCTATCACGGAGCATTTAAAACGCCCTGTTGTACTTCAAGTTTTGGTTACATAGCAGACAAATGCCACCCCGCTCCCTTGCTCACCCAGTAAAGGACTGCAGGCTCTTGATGCAACGTGAATGAGAGCTACCACTTGAGTGAACAAGATTAAGGTAAGAAAGTAGCAGGAGATGAAGTTGGAGCCAGATTCTGGAGAGTGATTAGGAGATAAGCTGTAGGCCATGGGCATCCACTGATGGCTTTTGAGTCAAGGAGTGACATGGCATGGCTGTGCTTAGGAAGATCACTTGGACAAGAGACAATGGGCTGGAAGGTGAAAGGCAGAAAGGAGATAAGGAGTTGGATTAGAAAGAGGGTGAAATAGTCTAGGCTTATAGTGACAAGGGCTGAAAAGAAAATGGCCACCACTTGCACCACAGCCCTGATGCAGGCAGGAAAATGAAGGAACAGGGAGGGAATACTAATAGCCACTTTTTATTTTTATAACGCCTTGCAATTTCCAAAATGTTTCATTTATAACTGTGATTCTCAAACCTGGCAGCACATTAGAATCATCTTAAAGGCTTTTAAAAATACCAATGTTCAGAAACTAATTTGACAATAAACTATTTGTAAAAAAAAAAAAAAAAAGAAAGAATAACAAAAAATAAATAAATAAATAAATAAAATAAATAAAAATACCAATGTTCAGGCCTTACCCCAAACCAATTAAATCAGAACGTAAACTCCTGTTCTGCTCACTGTCTGTTTGAATAGTACCCAGCACATACATGGTGCTCAGGAAATATTTATTGAGTGAATAAATAAATAAATGACTGTGCCATTATCACCTGAGATCCAAGGGACAATCCTCTTTAAAACTTATGGAGTGGGGCGCCTGGGTGGCTTAGTCGGTTAAGCGTCCGACTTTCACTTAGGTCATGATCTCACAGTTTGTGGGTTCGAGCCCCGCATCGGGCTCTGTGCTGACTGCCAGCTCAGAGCCTGGAGCCTGGAGACTGCCAGCTCTGTTTCAGTCTGTGACTCCCTCTCTCTCTGACCCTCCCCTGCTCACGCTGTCTCTCTCTCTCTCTCCTAGAAATAAATAAAAATATTAAAAAAAAAAAAAAAACCTTATGGAGTAACCAGGCAATACAAATGACGATGGCAGCCCTGGGACAAAATACTACCAAGTTAGGGCCCCACTACTCCCAGGAGTTGACATTCTTTCCACAATAAGTAAACCTTTCTAATTTCTAGAGCCCTATACTATAAAACATGTATATCAATAGCAACCAGAGGTTACTCAATGTCTGCTGTGAGTAGAAGGAAAGAAAGGGGACTTATTCAGTAGCTAACAAACTGAGAAGAAGAAATAAGGGCCATGGGCAGAGACCAGCTCAAACAGATTCAGATTCCAATCCTTATGAGATTTTGAGTTAATTGTATTGTAAGGGCTCAAGCATGATGAGAAAGCAGCCATAAACTAACAAGCTTCCTTGCCCCAAATATTTGGGCAGAACCCAAATGCAGATACATGTCTCTGTAGTATTCTTTTCTGATAATTTTTTTAATGTATCTGTTCTGGCTTGTTCTGACTTGTGCAAATCAAATCTTTGTTTTACATCTGAAAAAACAGTGACACGTATAAATGGATGAAACCTGTTGAGTCAGATATCCAAGAAGCTACACAGCTAAGGAACAAGGAGCCTGAGTTCTTGAAAAGAATCATAAAAGCAGTATAGAATCACACTATCTTGGAGTGTCCTTTGTAGCAACTCCCCTCTATCATAATGCCAATCAGCGGTCATCCAGCCTGTGTACGAACTTTCAGTGATGGAAAACTCAGCAGCCTCAAGACAGATCTGGACACTTCTAGTTGTTATAGTAGTTCTTTATATCAAATTCAGAACCTACCAGTTACCTACAGGTCCTAGTTCTGCCTTTTGGAACAGTACACCCCACAGCATACCTCATCTCTTTTTTTTTTTATGTTTATTTATTTTTGGGAGACAGAAAGAAGGAAAGCATGATCAAGGAATGGGCACAGAGGGAAACAGGATCTAAAGCAGGCTCTGCACCGACAGCAGAGAGCCTGATATGAGGCTCAAACTCACGAACTACCAGAACATGACCTGAGCCAAAGTCAGACACTTAACCAACTGAGCCACCCAGGTGCCCCTGACCTCTTTTCTATCTGGTACTCTGTCCAAATATATAAGGACAGTTTTGTTCTCCCTAACTTCTCTTCTCCAGCCTCACTCTCTTGAATCACTTTTTCTTGTGTTTATGATTTTCAGGATCCCCATGTTCCTGATCCCAAGGGCCCAGCAAGGAATGGCATCAGTGTACTTTGCTACAGATTCTGGCAATGAGGCAGACCCATTGCAAAAGCTTCCCAAATGTGCCTACCTGAAGTGAAAGCACATGTACCTCAGCCTCTCTTCAGTCCTCATTCTCTATATGGGTTTCTCAACAGCTCACTAGTCACCTATTGGCCAGATAATTTTTTGTGAGGGGCTTGCCTGTGCATTGTACAATGTTTAGCACTATCTGCCTCTACCTGCTAGATGCCAGTAGCACCTTTCCAGATGCGACAACTAAAAATGTCTCCAACCTCTGTCAAATGTCCTGGGGGGGTGGAGGGGTGGAATGCAAAATCACTCTCACTAGAGAGTCACGGCTCTATCCAATGACTCTGTTCTCCTGTCCCTACTAAAACTCTGTCCTCTGCTGATTCAAAAGGTAACTCTCCATAAAGTCCACTTATGTATCAAAATGGCACTGGAGGGGCACCTGGGTGGCTCAGTCAGTTAAGCGTCTGACTTTGGCTCAGGTCATGATTTCTCGGCTTATGGGTTCGAGCCCCACATCGGGCTCCATGCTGACAGCTCGGAGACTGAAGCCTGCTTCAGATTCATTCTCTTTCTGACCCTCCCCCACTTGTGCTCTGTCTCTCTCTGTCTCTCAAAAATAAATAAATGTAAAAAAAAAAAAAAAAATTCAAAGTGGCATGTGAAAATTTAAAAGTATCTTTTTCCAGACAACATTTGTTGGTGAGGCTGTGGAGAGAAAGGAACCCTCCTGCACCAGTGGTGGGAATTCAAACTGGTACAGCCACTGTGGAAAACAGTATGGAGTTTCCCCAAAAATATTAAAAATAGGATTGCCATATGATGCTATGGAGTTTCCCCAAAAATATTAAAAATAGGATTGCCATATGATGCAGCAATTCCACTACTGGGTATTTACCCAAAGAATATGAAAACACTAATTTGAAAAAAAAATATATATATATATATATATATATATATATATATATATAATGGATGGATCTAGAAAGTATAATGCTAAGTGAAAGAAGAAGTCAGTCAGAGAAAGACAAAAAAGACAAAGGTTTTTGCAACCTAAACATCTGAATTCAAGTAAAATATTCTGTCTGACTAGATATATGTGAGGCAACCCATATATCTGATCACTCAATAGAGTAGAAGGACCCTCCTCGCCTCTATTCAAGCAGTTTAGCTATCTGACTGGGATGCGGTGGAGGTGGCCAGGCTGCAAGAATGGTAGGTTCAGAATGAAACGTTGGGAGTGGTGGCAAGAGAATGGAGAGTGAAAAAGAAGGGAAAAAGTATGAAGAGAAGGGTCTGCTTGAAATAAACCTGAAGGTCTTATGTCTCACTTCACAAAGAGGCCATCGGCTTGCCCTCTGGGCTCTCAGCTCTTGGCCAGGAGGAGTGGGGGCGCCTACATCTAAGACATCTGTCCCTTGTCTTGTCCCCCAGGCCTGACCATTCATTCGGAGCCTCAGCAAACATTTATTACCAGACCCTGCGCGCGGACCACATCTGGGAAGACACCACCACAGCCTCGGAATTTACAGGAGGAGACCAGCACTGGACAAGCCAGCAAAGGTGCGGTGAGAGCGAGAAAGGAGAATGGCAGGAATCAGACACCCGATCACCAAAAGCCCTCCGCCCTCCGGTGCAAGAGGCCAGGCCTCCATCGCCGCGTGTCGCCAGACCCGGGAGCCTGCCTCCATCGCGCCCTTTTCCCCAAGGCTGGTCCGGGTCTGGATGTCACCAACCCCGGTTCGGGCCTACGGACCTCACCACAGTTGAACTTTACAGTTTCTCCCTCCTTCCTCACGGTTCGCCAACTCCGCAAGCCTTACTGAGCCACACCAGACACCGTCCCCGAGGCCTAGCGCGCCCGTGACGTCATTGTCGTGCGCCTCTCCTACACCAAAGGGGCTATGGATCTGACACGGCCGCCGCGGCTCCTGTGGCTCGCGTCTCGGCTGCTTTTGGCGCCTCGACGCGACCTGGCTGTCCGCGGTCCCGAGGAGCCCCTGCCTGTGGTGCGCGTCCCGCGGGCTCTACAGCGGCGGCAGGAGCAGCGGCAGAGCCGGCGGCGGAGTCCCCCGCGGCTGGTGTTGGCGCGACCTGGCCCGCTGCTGATCTCAGCGCGGCGGCCAGAGCTGAACCAGCCCGCGCGCCTCACGCTGGGCCGGTGGGAGAGCGCGCCTCTGGCTTCTCGTGGCTGGAAAAATCGGCGCTCCCGCCGGGACCACTTCTCCATCGAGCGTTCGCAACACAAGGCGCCAGCAGTTCGGAACCTCTCGTCCGAGAGCAGCTTCGCGGATCTGGGTCTGGAAACTCGCGTGCTGCGTGCTCTACAGGAGGCTGCTCCTGAAGTCGTTCGGCCTACAACCGTGCAGTCAAGCACCATCCCTTCCCTACTTCGCGGCAGCCACGTCCTTTGCGCGGCGGAAACCGGCAGTGGCAAGACTCTCGGATACCTGCTACCTCTGCTTCAACGGCTCTTGGGCCGACCAAGCCTGGACTCCCATTGTCTACCTGCTCCTCGAGGCCTGGTCCTTGTGCCTTCAAGAGAATTAGCCGAACAGGTGCGGGCAGTAGCCCACCCCTTGGGCAGCTCCTTGGGCCTCCAGGTGCGGGAGCTAGGGGGAGGCCATGGCATGAGTAGGATCCGAATGCAACTGTCCAAACAACCTCCGGTAGACGTACTAGTGGCCACTCCAGGGGCTTTGTGGAAGGCCCTGAAAAGTCAACTAATCAGCCTGAAGCAGCTCTCCTGTTTGGTGTTGGATGAGGCAGACACACTTTTGGATGAAAGCTTCCTGGAACTGGTGGACTACATCTTGGAGAACAGCCATATAGCAGAAGGCCCAGCTGACTTAAAAGACCCCTTCAATCCCAAAGCTCAGTTAGTGCTGGTGGGGGCCACATTTCCTGAAGGTGTAGGCCAGCTGCTGAGTAAAGTTGCCAGCCCAGACTCTCTGACCACCATCACCAGCTCCAAGCTCCACTGCATCATGCCTCATGTCAGACAGACATTTATGAGGCTGAAGGGAGCAGAGAAGGTGACTGAGTTGGTGCAGATCCTCAAGCAGCGTGGCAGAGCGTATAGGACTGGCCCCTCCGGAACTGTTCTAGTGTTCTGTAATAGCTCAAGCACTGTGAACTGGCTGGGATATATTCTGGACGATCACAAAATCCAACACCTAAGGCTGCAGGGACAAATGCCAGCCTCAATGAGGGCAGGTATCTTCCAGTGCTTCCAGAAGGGCTCCCGAGACATTCTTCTCTGCACAGACATAGCCTCTCGGGGCCTGGACAGCACCCATGTAGAGCTAGTTGTCAATTATGATTTCCCCCCCACACTGCAAGACTACATCCACAGAGCCGGGAGGGTGGGCCGTGTAGGGAGCGAGGTGCCTGGCACCGTCATCAGCTTTGTGACCCATCCCTGGGATGTAAACCTGGTTCAGAAGATTGAGCTGGCAGCTCGCCGGAGGAGAAGCCTTCCGGGACTAGGGTCCTCAGTGAGAGAGCCTTTGGCTCAGCAAATCTGATAGCAGCCAGCTTAAATACGATGACATTAACAGGGATCTTTCCCTTTGTCCTGGGTGGGTGAGCACACTTGTCAGTAGGA
This sequence comes from Proteles cristata cristata, assembly GCA_017311185.1. NCBI lineage: Eukaryota > Metazoa > Chordata > Mammalia > Carnivora > Hyaenidae > Proteles > Proteles cristata. Next base: position 12,553 of record JAESUZ010001502.1, on the reverse strand, counting down.
TGCACTGGACTGTCCAGTCACCTCCCTGAAGTCCTAGTGAGCTGCTGCTGTCTGGCTTCCAAAGGTACGATGTGGCCAGATGTGGAGAGTGAGCTACTGAGCGTGGTTCCTTGTCGTCTTTCACATGACTCATGAAAAATAAAGTAGATTTTTGTCTTTGTATTCTGTCGTAATTTCTAACAATAAATGACGTTTTCATTGGATTGTGAGAAGATTCACACTCCAGACTACCATACCTAGGACAGAGGCTCTTTCAGTTGCTCTGTTTAAATTGTTTGAATTCAAATATAGGGATAAACATTTAGATTTTATTTCCTGCCCCCAAAACACCCATTAAGCCTCCAGAGAAGAGAAAGGGGATGTGACTAGCAATAAAGAGGTTTTCTTCACCAACAGTGCTCCTGGCAAGCTTGGGCATTCTTGGTGAAATCTCTCTGGGAAGTACTGGCAGAATAAAAGACAGGCTGACACAAAGATTGCATGGTGTGCATTTCCAGGCTCTGCCTTCTTTCTTATCTCTTCATGGAGAGGGGAAGAGAAGAGAAACAAAACTGTTTACAAAACTGGTAAAAGGAGCATATAGCTTCCTCTCACTATCTCCCAGGTTCCAGTTCTGCAGCATTATATAACCTTAAGTAATGAGTGGCTGAGAGTCAAATATAATACTCCACAAAACAACTTAAAAATATTTACACACTGAAAAGAATAAAGAGAAATGGACCCAGAGCAATCTTTGCCTGAAGACAGTACTATACTAAATGTATAATCGGCATTTTTCTTCATGTGAGGAAACTTCAGGCTCAGAGGGATAAAAGAACTTGCTCAAAATCATACACATAAATATGACAGAATCTGGTCTATCTGCACCGGGGGTTGAGTTATTTACCAACTTTTAATAGTGCCCACTTGGACTCTCAAAAGCAACTCAGTTTGGGCAATAATTTGGTCACTCTATCCATGAATCAGTATGGTAAAACTGCCCAGGAGGCTTGTCTAAAAGTACAGATTCCAGGGGCGCCCGGGTGGCTTAGTCGGTTAAGCGTCCGACTTTCGCTCAGGTCATGATCTCGCGGTTCGTGGGTTCAGGCCCCGCGTCGGGCTCTGTGCTGACTGCCAGCTCAGAGCCTGGAGCCTGTTTCAGTCTGTGACTCCTTCTCTCTCTGACCCTCCCCTGCTCACACTGTCTCTCTCTCTCCTAGAAATAAATAAAACATTAAAACATTTTTAAAAAATAAATAAATAAATAAAAGTACAGATTCCAAGGGCACCTGGCTGACTCCGTCACTAGAGCATGTGACTCTTGATCTCAGGGTTGTGAGTTCAAGCTTCACCATGGGTGTACACATTACTTGAAATAGTCTTTTAAAAAAGTACAGATTCCTGAGCTCAAAACCATTTGTCTAAGCTATTCTGCTTTCCCCAGAGACCCAGCCAGGGTCTCTGATACCTGATAAGGTATCAGTAACCCCACCAGGTCAGAGTGATGTTCCCAGACAATAATCTCTGGAGCCTTGGAGAATCTAAGTGGTCTTATGCTCCTCACCTGCTAGAATGAACCTCCTCCAGAGCTCTCCCCTTCACATTTTACTCCCTAGCACTCCCCAAGGGCAGTTGGCTCTAATCAGGCTTGATTTTGTGTGTCTTAACTTGCACCACACTAATTCAAGCAACTTAGGAATAGAAGATGTGGTTCTCAGCTAGGGTTGCCCAACCTCTAAAATAGACTAGTCATTCTCCAGCTCCGGAACACATCCCCTTCGCAACTGCCCCAGGAAACAAGCATCCTGTCTTTGCATGTTCAAGGTCAGCCTGAACAGGAGCCCCCTCACAAAGAAAGTTCTCTCTCATTGCTAGGAAGTCATTGGCTGCACTGTATCAATGAAAGTCAGACCCAGATATGGCTCCTTCCTATGAGTCTGATCAGGCTAAGGGCAGAGTTCTCTCTTTCCTCTTCCTCTCAGGAGGATCAGGAGGATCCACCCAGCTTATAATAACATCTCTCCACAGTTTGACCACATTTTTCACCTGGACTTCTCCTAGGCCCACACTGCATCCTTTCACAGTGGTAGCATTGTTAATAATTTGCCTTTTGCGGGGAGAGATGAATGTAATGATCAGGTTGTCATTTTGTATTATGTCATTTTGTCATGAATTTGTTTTGAATTTTATATTAAAACGGGCCCACTATTCCCATTTTGTGAAGCCATTCAGGACCTTCATTTTGCCTTGGAGCACCTTTAACATCTCTCCCAGTGTCACTCTGAAATGTGATAAGCTTGCCCTCACATTCCTATCAGGTATAAATCCAGAGCCCAACACGAAGCCCTATCATTCAGCAGAACACCTCTCCACTACCTGTGTAACCTTGGCTAGGCCCCTTAACCTCCTGATTTTTTGAGCCCTCAGTTGTAAAAACGTGAGGGTTATATGAATTTACATTTGGGGCAGGACAAGTTCAAGAAGAGCTTGTCTTTGCTTTTATTGTTCCCAGCTGGAATGTCTTCCCTCTCCTCTCCGTGAGTCCAAATCTAACTGGTCTTTCAGGCCCAATTCCAAGGAGCTTTCCACATAAATTTCTGCCTCTCTAGCTGTTGAATACTTAGGGCCAGTACCATACAACCAGGCTGTCTCTTATGTTAATCTTGCCTCTCTAGCCAACCATAGAATGTGGGTTTCTCTTGCCCTCTTTCGGTCCCTGAGGCTGTGCCACAGTATAAGTATGTTCCATGGGGAGTGGCTGGGTAGGGAGAAAGGAGGGAGGGCCCAGGCAGGGTGCTCCTCTGCCTCCACTCTGCTCTCCTCCAGAAAAAACCCAGAGAGCTTAAAACCTGCCCCTCAAGTTACAGGCTCCTATGTGACCTCACTGGGTAGTGATGACCTCACAGACCTTTATTACAGTTTCCATGGCAGGGTAACTACACAAACGTGGTACTCTCAGGGAAACTTCCCTACCAGTTCTCTACTGGATACCAAGCTGTTTGGATGCTTTAGAGAGAATGTCTGACCGGATCTTCTATACTCATTCTAATTTGTCCTCTGTCCCCTGGGAGGGCTGCACAACAGGTAGGCCTAGGCCAGTCATCTGTACAAGAGTCACTGGCATACACACAACTTCACCTGGCTGCCACAGGTTGCTTTGGGGCTTGCCCGCCACACCTCAGAGCTCCCCCAGCTGTAAGTAATACCCCTCAGGGACCTGCAGTGTTCCTGCTCATTGCTGAAGGCAAGTAAGATGTCCTTCCTGGGCAAGTATTCAGAAAGCTTCTAATCTTTATAAATGTAGCTTCCCTTTTGGGCTACAAGATGCTTCCATTCTGACCCTTTCCTGATTGGCCTTTTAGCAAAAGTCAAGCGAATTTTTGTTGGCAAGTGATAAATGGAGCAGTTTGAGGAAGAACTGTTGAGGTCCGCTCACGAACCTCCCCTTCAAACCCAGGCACCTTCACCATGCTGTTGTGTAAACATCCACATGGGTCCCCTCAGACATACCCCAGACTGAGCTGCTGAGTACTAGGGTGGTGGTGTCATGTGGACGGGAAAACATAAGAGCCAAGAGGAGTGATGAAGTGATACCAAGACTGGAGAGTTGATGAAATGGTGTCCCAGGAGGTTGGCTTGATGTGAGCCTAGACTTGCTACCCAGAATATGGCTTTGAACCTCCTGATAACTCCGCTTCAGTATTTGGTCATTTTCTAATCTAGGCAAAAATATCAGAGGGCTAGAGTGTGGTTGAAACAGCCAGTACGAATGGGGCCCAAGAGCAGTTGCCAAGATGGGAGGGGTTCTTAATCCATTTATAATAATTTTCTTCTAACACTTGAAAGGAATTTCTATTAAAGCTTCAGAAGTTGTAGACCTTAGGAATTCCCCCCCAGACCCATAGAAGGGAGAGATGGAGGGGATCCTGGTTGCAACTGTTTTCGGGTTCTACTGTTTCCTCTGGGAATGGGGAACAGATTTCCGGGTGTCCTGCTGCTCCCATGAGCTCTGCAGAATCACCTTTGCAGTCACATTCCTTCTCTAGGGAACTCACAATGGTGACAGACCAAGGCTGTGTTTTATTTTTTTTATTTATTTTTTTATATGTATTTTTTAATTTTATTTATTTCTAGGAGAGAGAGAGAGAGAGAGAGACAGCGTGAGCAGGGGAGGGTCAGAGAGAGAGGGAGTAACAGACTCTGAAACAGGCTCCAGGCTCTGAGCTGGCAGTCAGCACAGAGCCCGACGCGGGGCTCGAACCCACGAACCGCGGGATCATGACCTAAGCGAAAGTCGGATGCTTAACCGACTAAGCCACCCAGGCGCCCCAACCGAGGCTGTGTTTTAAATACCAAGCAGATTAAAGGGCTTCAGCCAGAAACTGGGGGAGACATGAGAAGGGAGGTCCTGGCAGGACACTCTATACAGCACAAGTGACTGATTAGATCTGATTTTCTTTCCAGCAGCAGTGGATCCCACTTCTCCTACACCTGCTCACTACCATGTCCTCTACCAAGGGTGTGGAGAAACCCAGGTGGGCTGGCATGGGGAGACATACTGCCTGGTTGGTGGCTACCGGACCTATGGGGATGCTCCTATGGCTACCCCAGCAAAGACGGAAGCAGAGAAACCAACTCCCAGACGGGCTCCCAAAAGACGCCGAGCTGTGTCAGAGTCGGATAAAGACATAGGTTGCTCCAGCCCCAAAATTCGGCGATTGCAGCACAGTAGCAGGAGGGTGAACCCGAAGAAACTTGCTGGCTGAGCCACTTTATACGAGGGCAAACATTTAACTGCCTAAGACAGTTAATGCCTCTTTCTGAAGTGACCCCCCCACTGCCCACCACTGGAGATTAGAACCAGATTCTATCTGAGCCTTCCTCAGACAGGAGCCTCCTTTCATGTTAACTGGTCATGGGCATGGAGCCTTAGAAACTCAAGTTTGAAAGGAAAACCTGCTCTGAACATCCCAGGGCCAGAGCTGGCCTGGAAGAAAATCTGATGTGTCTTTGCTCAATTCTCTAGAGCCCCTTCTTGGGAAGAAGAAAGAAAAGTTTGCACTCTTTGAGCTAAGGAGGACTCAGGAGCAGAGAGAGCATTCAGAGTGGCCTAAGTAGGGGCTCAGTCCATCAGATGGACTCCTGGCCTGAATCATTGCCAGCAACCAACAATTAAACCAAGAGGGGCTGGGCTTTTTTAAACTAAAAAAAGCAATCTGTGTCTACCGAGGGAGCTTCTTGTCTGGAGTATCAGGAGGCAGAATAAAGAAACCCAAGAAGACCTGCTGCCCAGAGCTGGAAGAAAATGGAGAGTTGGGCGGCACCACCACTGAGGTTCACGTGCTCCTTCATTCCCAGCCCTTTTTAGCCCCAGTGCAATTTCTTACTGTTCAATAAAATCTTTTTCTCTAACATATTTGACTTGAAATCCAGTTTGTCCGAGGCCAGGCCCCTAATCTCCCCTTTCCCTTGAAGTATATTGCCACATGGGGTATCTGTTGCTCTAACACATGCTGCCTCCAAAAAAGACCCAGGAGTGGCAGCTTCTGTGTGGCTGCCACAATGACACCTGTGCAAATTGGTCCAGGACACAGGCAGGTTCTTTAGGAAATAGAGAGCCCAAGGGTGTCTGGGTGGTTCAATCGGTTAAGCGTCTGATTCTTCATTTCAGCTCAGGTCATCATCTAAGTTCATGAGATGGAGCCCTGCTGCACACTGACATGCTGACAGCAGGGGGCCTACTTGGAATTCTCCATCTCCCTCTCTCTCTCTGCCCCTCCCTGGCTCATGCTCCTTCTCTCTCAAAATAAATAAACTTTAAAAAATGGTGAGCTTGGTGAGACCTGCCCCCTGTTGTGTGCATGTGCGTGTGTGTGTGCGCATGCGTGCACGCATATGTGTGTAAGGAGATGCAAGGCAGGACTGAGAAGATGTTCTGTGTGTCAGTCCACTATCCATTTACTCAACAAATACTTATTGAGCACTTGCTAGTTGCTTAGGGTATATCATTGAATAAGATGATTGAAGCCCTTCTCTTCATGGTACCCACAAACTAAAGAAACAAGAAAATTTATATAATTTCAAGTAGTTATACCTGCTATAAAGAAAAGTAAAATAGGATAAGAGCATAGTGTGATGAAGGGGGTGCTAGGTTCCACAAGGTAGGCAGGGAAGGCTTCTTTGAGGAGGTGACATCTCAGTGAAGATGTGAGGGAATCCTGTGACAAGCTGGAGGGAGACTATTTCTGGAGAAGGAAATGCCAAATGCAAAGAACCTGGGGTAGGAATTAGGCTGGCCTGTTCTAGGACCAACGGAAAAGTCAGTGTGGGCAGAAAGGAAAGAGAGAAGAAAGAAATGGTTGAAAAAGTAGACACGGGCCAGACCTTGTCAGCCATGGTGAGGAATGCGGATCTGAAGTGTGAGGGAAAGTCATGGGAGGGAGCTGAGCCGAATAGTGAAATGATTAGATACAGATGCCAAAAAGGTCATTCCGACGACTGTGTGCCGCGCCGGTGAGATGCTGGCTGTTACCAGGGAATGTCTCTTCAGCAGTTACAGGGACAGTTGGTCCTGGGGAGTGGGGGTGAGGAAATATCAGCAGAGAAGAAAGAGCATAGGGTGTGTGTGAGCCTGTGTCCTTTTTAAAATGAATTTAGCTTTTTAATTTATCTGAAAATGAAGACCATTTATAAGTCACTTTTTCCTCGCATGGCTATCCAATGTTCTGAACAACATTTAATGTAATTTAATTTAATTTAATTTAATTTAATTTAATTTAAAATTTTTTAAATTAGGCTTCACACCCAACATGCGGCTTGAACTCACAACACTGAGATCAAGAGTCAAGTGCTCCACTGGCTGAGCTAGCCAGGAGCCCCGAAACATTTAATTTTAAAATGCCTTATCAGGGGCATCTGAGTGGCTCAGTCATTTAAATGCCCAACTCTTGATTTTGGCTCAGGTCATGATCTCAGTTTGTGAGACTGAGCCCCATGTCAGGTTCCGCACTGGGAGTCTGCTTGAAAATCTCTCTCTTTCTCTCTCTCTCAGCCTCTCCCCTGCTTACACATACTAACTCTCTCTCTCTCTCAAAATAATGAAATGAAATGAAATAAATGAAATGAAATGAAATGAAATGAAATGAAATGAAATGAAATGAAAGGCTCTATCATGTATGGGCTTATTCTTCCTTGTCTGTTACATGCTATGCTCCTAAGTCTGAAATATGCCCTGCACCTTCATCTCCTCCAATCTCCCTGGCTTGTTTTCTCTGCCTGAGCTGATCATAACAGTTTATCACCAGTGTCACTCGGAGCACCTGGGTGGCTCAGTCAGTTGAGTGTCCATCTTGATCCTGGCTCATGCTGTGATCTCATGCTTCCTGGTATCATGCCCCAAGTCAGGCTCTGTGTTGATGGTGTAGATACTGCTTGGGACTGTCTCTCTCCCTCTCCCTCTTCCCCTCTCCAACTCAGATGCATGCACATGAGCTCTCACTCTCTCTCTTTCAAAATAAATAAATAAAAACGAAAAAAAAATAATCCAAATGTTGATCAATTGATGAACGGATAACCAAATTGTGGGGTACACATACAATTATTAGTCAGCCACTAAAAGGAATGAAGCACAGATACATGCAATGATGTGGATGAACCTTAAGAATATTATGCTACGTGAAAGAAATCAGGCATAAAAGACCATACATGGTACCATTCCATCTATATGAAATGTTTAAAACAGGCAAATCTACAGAGACAGAAAGTAGAATAGTGGTTTACAGAGACTAGGAGAACGAGAAATTGGGGAGGGACTGCTAATGGATATTTAGGTTTCTTTCTTTTTTTGGGTGAGGTTTCTTTTTGGTGTGGTGGAAATGTTCAACAATTGATTGCAGTGATGGATGCACAATTCTGTACATATACATATCTCCATACAACCATATCTCAATAAAGATGTTAAAAAATGCTTAGAGGAACAAAGTTGGGTCAACTGACAAAATTAGAACATGGAAAATAGATTTTAAAGAAGTGTTATATCAATGTTAAATTTACTGAAGATGGGGGCGCCTGGGTGGCTTAGTCGGTTAAGCGTCCGACTTTCGCTTGGGTCATGATCTCGCGGTTTGTGGGTTCGAGCCCCGCGTCGGGCTCTGTGCTGACTGCCAGCTCAGAGCCTGGAGTCTGTTTCAGTCTGTGACTCCCTCTCTCTCTGACCCTCCCCTGCTCACGCTGTCTCTCTCTCTCTGTCCTAGAAATAAAAAAAAAATTAAAAAAAAATTAAAAAAAAAAAAATTTACTGAAGATGATGCCTGTCATAAATGTATAGAAAAAAGACTTTATTCTTAGAAAAAAAATATATTCATATATTGTATATACAATATGATATATATATATATATATATAACAGAGCACAATTTATAAAATAAATCAAGCAAAAATGTCGATCACAGGTCAATCTGAGCAAAAGGTATATGGATGCTATCTATTCCTGCAACTTTCTTAGAATTTTTTCCCATTTTTAAAAAAATGTTTTTAGGGGTGCCTGGGTGGCTCCGTCGGTTAAGCGGCCGACTTCGGCTCAGGTCATGATCTCACAGTTCCTGAGTTCAAGCCCCACATCAGGCTCTGTGCTGACAGCTCAGAGCCTGGAGCCTGCTTCTGATTCTATGTCTCCCTCTCTCTCTGCACCTCCCCTGCTCACACTCTGTCTCTGTCTCAAAAATAATAAATTAAAAAAATTTTTTTCTTTTAATATTTTTATTTATTTCTAGGAGAGAGAGAGAGACACACAGCGTGAGCAGGGGAGGGTCAGAGAGAGAGGGAGATACAGACTCTGAAACAGGCTCCAGGCTCCGAGCTGGCAGTCAGCACAGAGCCTGATGCGGGGCTCAAACCCACGAACCACGAGATCATGACCTAAGCGAAAGTCGGACGCTTAACCGACTAAGCCACCCAGGCGCCCCAAATTTTTAAAAATTTTAATTAAATAAGTAAATAAATAAATGTTTTTAATGTTTTTTATTTTTGAGAGAGACAGAGACAAGCGTGAGTGGGGGAGGGGCAGAAAAAGAAGGAGACAAGGAATCTGAAGCAGGCTCTAGGCTCTGAGCTGTCAGCACAGAGCCCAACATGGGCTCAAACCTATAAACCATGAGATCATAATCTGAGCCAAAGTTGGATGATTACCCGACTGAGCCACCAGGCATCCCTAATATTTTCCCTTTTTAAAAATGTTTTTTAATCTTTTTTTAATTTTTAATTTTTTTAAGTTTATTTACTCAGAGAGAGAGAGAGAGAAAAAGAGAGAGAAAGCACGTGGGGGGAGGGGCAGAGAGAGGGAGAGAGAGAATCCCAAGCAAGCTCCACACTGTCTATTCCACCCAGGCACCCCTAAAAATTTTATTTAAAAAAAATTTTATTTTTTACTGAAGTACAGACATACAATAACTTTCTATAAATCTGAATACTTTTTTAAGTTTTAAAAAATTACCTATTCTGGGCAAGGGACTTGAATAAAAATTTCTCCAGGGGTGCCTGGGTAGCTTAGTCAGTTAAAGTGACTGACTCTTAAGTTTCAGCCAGGTCATGATCTCACTGTTTGTGAATTTAAGCCCCACGTCAGGCTCCGTGCTACTGGTCTGGAGTCTGCTTAGGATTCTCCCTCTCTCTCTCTCTCTCTCTCTCTCTCTCTCTCTCTCTCTCTGTCTCCCTCTCTCCCCACCCCCAAAACAAATAAGCTTAAAAAGAAAAATTTCTCCAAAGGCGATACATCAATGACCAACAAGCACATGAAAACATACTCAACATCACTCATTATCAGAGAAATACAAATTAACGCCATAATGAACTATCACCTTTAACCCATTAGGATGGCTACTATTTAAAATAAAAATTAAAAAGAAGAAGAAAGAAAAGAAAACAGGCCAAAGAGGCCAGGGGTAGCTCAGTTGGTTAAGCATCCAACTCTTAATTTTGACTCAGGTCACGATCTCGTGGTTTGTGAGATCAAGACCCGTATAAGGCTCTGCGCTGACAGTGTGCAGCCTCCTTGGGATCCTCTCTCTCCATCTCTCTCGCTCCTCCCCTGATCTCTCTCTCTCTCAAACTAATAAATAAACTTTAAAAAATAAAAAAATAAACTTAAAAATAAATTTAAAAAAAAGAAAAGAACAAGTGTTAGCAAGGATGTGCATAAATTGTGCACGGTTCGTGGGACTGCAAGGCGGTGCCATTGCTAAGGAAAACAGTACAGAGTTTCCTCAAAAAACTTAAAACTAGGGGCACCTGGGTGGCTCAGTCGGTTAAGCATCCAACTTCAGCTCAGGTCATGATCTCACAGTTCATGGGTTCAAGTTCTCCATCAGGCTCTGTGCTGACAGCTAGCTCAGAGCCTGGAGTCTGTTTTGGATTCTGTATCTCCCTCTCTCTCTGACCCTTCCCTGTTCATGCTGTCTCTCTCTCTCTGTCTCTCTCTCTCCCTCTCAGAAATAAATACACCATTAAAAAAAAAAAACTTAAAAATAGAACCATCACCTGATCTAGCAATCCTACTTCTGGCTATATATATCCCAGAGAATTGAAAGCAAGATATCAAAGAAATATTTGCATACCTATGTTCATGGCAGCACTATTCAAAATAACCAAAAGGTGGAAGCATCCAGATGCTCATCAACAGATGAATGTATAAACAAAATGTGGCATATATATACAATGGAATATTATTCAGCCTAAAAATGGAATGAAATCCTGTTCCATTCTACAACATGGATAAATCTTGAGGAAGTTATGCTAAGTAAGCCAGTCATAAAAAGACAAAAATTGCATGCTTCCACTTCTATGAGGTATCTAAAGTAGTCAAATTCATAGAAACAGAAAACAGAATAGTGGCTACCAGGAGCTGGAGAGATGGGGTAAGGGGGATTCGTTTTACGGGTATAGAGTTTTAGTTGTACAAAATGAAAAGGTTCTAGAGATCTGTTTCACAACTTAACCCTGCTGAACTGCACACTCACAAAAATGGTTAAGATGGTAAATTTTTTGTTATATGTTTTTTACCACAGTAAAAATAATTTTAAGTACCCATTCTGGCAGTCAGGGCCTCTTAAGAACACTGCCTCCTCCCTTAATCTTGCTTATTAAAAGTTTTAAATCTAACAGGTAGGTGTCCTCTCACAGTCTGAGCAACTAGAGACCCCTTGTTTTTATAAAAGGAATAGATACAGGACATTTGAGGAACTCCTGGAAAACCCTTATCAATATGGCAGACCTTAGCAGGGAATCAGACTACTGCTCCCTTGACTTTTGCTAAGCTAGTTCATTGTTTCTTCCCCTCCAGCTGCCGAGGGCTCTGCAGGGCTTTTAAGGAGGTGCCTGCATGCCTGGTATGCCCTAGGTCCTATACCCTGGTCCTGTGAAGTGGGTGAGGTGGTTTAACTAATCCACAGATGGACCACCTCATATGAACCCAGGAAGATCATCCAGGCAGCCAGCCTGCAGAGACATGCCAAATCCACCAGGGGGCACCAGGCCATACTACATCACCTCCAGCACTCCAGCCACCTACTCATGCCAAGCAAGGGTCCCTGGCCAGCTTGCTTCTGTTCTCTTCTGGATGGAAGGCCTAGATGTCCTCTGGCAGAGGCCTCTCTGTTTCTTCATAAGCTATACTGACTCTCCCAGAGTAAGCATCCATCAAACATGCCAAGTGGGTATCACAACCAACAAAACAACAGTTACATGCTCTGGGATTTGGTCTTTTGGTCCCTGTTTCTCAGGCTCTGAGACCATGAGTCCTCACAATCCCTCACAGTGCATGAGTCCTCACAGTCCTTTCTCCCAATCCCTTTCTAAATCCAAGAAGTTTTTCTGGAGGCCAAGGAGGGTACAAGCCAGGAAAGGCTATACCTAACTCTTGAATGACCACTTGGGGGGCTGAGTGTAGGCCCAAAGGATGAGGGACAAGATTAATAACGCACAGTGCATTACCACATTCCCCTGGGACTGGCCCCTGGACACAGGTTCCTCTCTGCCCTCAGCACATTCTCGCAGCCTGGAAGCTTATGGAAGCCCAGCTCTCGTTTCTTGGACCTGCTCGCCTCGATTTCAGTTAACCACTTGGAAGTCAGGTCCTAAGCCTGTGACCTTGAACATGGGAACCTCCCTTTCGGACTCTCACATTTCGACAACACAGACTCCCTCCCTCCCATTTCACCTTGTTAGCACCCTAGATGGCTCTGCCCCTGGCCTGCTGTAGACACTGGCATGCCAATCCCCAGCCATGGGCAGCCCCCTGCCAAGCTTCACAGCTCTCCTTCCCATAAAGCTGAAAAACAGTATGACTTGCACACCCAGCTGCCAGGCAAACCTCTCCACCCCACTCCCCACAGGAACAGGGTCAACATGCCCTCACTTTCTTTCCTCAGGTTGCCACCCCGCTCCTGCTACCCTTCACTGCCAACAGAAGCCTGGCTTCCCACATCTTGTAAAACAAGTCTCTCAGGAAAGACCCCTTGGCTTTCCTGGCTTCCATGAAACTGCCACTCTCTTTCTGGCCCTGTCTTGAAGCTAAGCCCCA